>CM029601.1:58166990-58742627 GCA_017311375.1 Mytilus coruscus
CTATAACACAATGTTGACTGCTGTACCCTATTTTTGACATTTTACCTATTATGTCTGTTCTGTTTTGTTCACACATTGTCAATATAATGGAATTTTATACGACTGTCATACAAGTGAGAGATTTAGCTATAGCTATAAAACTATAACCGGGTTTAATCCACCATTTTCTACATAAGGAAATGCCTGTACAAAGTCAGGAATATGACAGTTGTTTTCCATTCGTTTGATGTGTTTGAGCTTTTGATTTTGCCATTTGATAAGGGACTTTTCGTTTTAAATTTTCCTTGGAGTTCGATATTTTTGTTTCTTTACTTCATATTTATATTTCATGAAAAGTATACAGGAATTTTAAGATACGACAGTTTGTTTAGGGCGGTGTTCTGTTGGTTAATTGAGGGGGGACTAATTGAGCTCCTTTTCTTGTTCCTTTATATTCGAATGATGCAGACATCATATACAGGAGCTTCTCAAGAAGAATGAATAGAATCTAGAATAATAAATTTTACCACACAAAGATAATTTCAGGTTTCCAATTGCAAACTTTCCATATCTGTGTAGCAACATTAAAGAAGCGCCTACACAAGGGATTTATATCCCCAGGTGATACGATGGTCCATTGCCTGTGTTTCATATCATGATTTCCTTGTTAATAAATTGCTGCGTACAAGTAAAGCTATGATTCTTAATGGTAAATTGAAGTCATCTCTTCGAAAATTTTACGGACGTCTCCAAGATTAACCGATGACCACGGACATGTTACACTTGTAGTAGCTGCAATCTCGTCGTCTTTTCCATGATTGCTACATCACAAATTGCGAGAAGAACTGGTTACCTGTCCGGAGTTTATCGCCTCTTAACAACCCTTATCAAATACTTTTTGGTTAAAATATAGATCGCCATTTCCTGTCTTAAAGCTTTTATATTTTTGAGTGTTTACGGTTATTATATTTAATGATTGTTCTTTTGATTTTTTCTTATCTTTTTCTTTTTTCTCTTGTGTCTGTTACAACTTCGACACATATATTTGTATATTTTGTTATTTACTATTCCCAGTCTCAGATCTTAAGATAGAAGAATAGTCGTTTAATGTGTAATTTTATCAATTATGTCCTATTCTCAATTGTGACATTATGACTGAGTGTATATTCGCATGCCGGGTGGTGCATGAACAGCAGGAGAAGCTTACTGTTTCGACGCACCCGGTCCTGCTCCTTTTGGAGTTCACGCGATTCCCTCAATTTTTCAAAACTAATATCCAATCACAATAGCTTCATTTTTATTTTTAATTGCAAAAAAAAAAAAAAAAATAAAAAATCCCAAACTGGTTGACGAAACACGAGTTCTTGAGATATCGGCAACTATAATTAAAATAAGGTACAGTTGAGTATTGATCAGCGAACATTGATATATCCCCGTTTGTTGTCTCAGGTTTTGGAAGTATTGAGATCTCAAGGCCAAAATAATATTGATAATCTTATAGCTTTTCCTTTCTTCGACGCTGGTAATGTGTTTTCTGTTATAGTTCTGTGTGCTGAGATGTTATCTTTGTATTTAAATAAATGTGAATATTCAAAGTCGGAATTAGACTTTTAAAAAATCTAAAACCTTGTATAGGGAGGATGCCGTGCACGCTCTCCGTGTGTAAAAATACCTTCGCTTTGAAGTGAACCTTTAGGAAAGTAAAATTTCTATCTCTACCCAACATCACGCTTTTTCTATTGGCAATCCAAATGTCACAACCTTACCCTGGCAGAACCACTTTGAAGAACCTATCTAATTGATTAATTGTTTTATTTGTTCCCGTCCTGAATTTACATGAAATAAATGTCTCTGGACTTAATCATACAACAACCAAGCTATCACTGGCAAAGGGGAGGGTTGCATTTTGACAAAAACAGTTCCCCTACCACAAAATTATCTTTCCAAAGTAAGGAATTTCGTCAATTGTTATCTTTTTGTTTTATTTACAGAGATAGACGTTTATTTCAAAGTTATTAAATCATTACTTGTCTAGACTAAGGACGGATTACAGCTTTCCATTCGGTTGTCAATCATTAAAAGCTATACGGTGACCTGTGACTTTATGTCTATGTTCGGTAAGCTTATGTTATATAGTTGCTGTGTAACTTACATTACGCTACATATTCTTTAATTCATATTTGTACATTAAATGACTAAGGACAAACACGTGAGCTATAATCGTTTACGCAATGAGAACAAAAAATCTTAGGCATTGTAAGAAATGATTTTCACTGTTTATATAATATTATCCATCGTATTGGCAAACTTAGACAGACATTGAAACATTCAAAATGTAGGAAAGCCAAACAAGGTGATGAGACCCCATCCCCGAAAGAAAAAAACACAAACACACGCACACAGACACAAGACAAAGCAAAAAATCAAAACCAAAGAAACCAAGAAACAAACGTACAACGGTCGAAACAATAGAATACTACACTGTATACATAATTATATACGAACAAACAAAGGATTATTGTAGTAGGCGAAAAGATTCTCGAAGATCTTATATGTGTGAAATCAAGAAATATAAAAAGCAACCTGAACAATATAGAATTTCTGTTTTGAAAAGGCTTTACAGTTTTAAATGTCCCATATCCTTGTTGAAATTACCAAAAGAGTTCTAAATCCAAAGTCTAATTTGCATAATATATATCTAGTTCTTTCATAGCTCATTTTATAGGTCAGAATCAATTAGCGCCAATTACAGTTTTGAAAAGGTATCAATTGCGCCACTCTCTATTTTTCTGATGGTATTAATTGCGCCAATAAATAGAATCAAATATTTACCTATATTATACATGTAACATGCATATTTGTACTATAATTAACTTATCGACTTTCGATAAAACAGAAATTGTTTTTAGTGGGTGCGAGTGTATATTTGTATATAGCGCATTAGCCATCCTACTATGACTACTAGGAGTGCGCCGATCTAGAACGGCGATTCATACCTGTAGAAAGAAAGAACACTCATCAAAATTAGGAAAACTCATCAATAAATTATAGATTATTCAGTAATAGAATAAATTGTTTATTACATGTATGATATTTTTCTAGAAAATAGAGCTTGATAGGGGAAACCATCGTTGTAGAAGATCACAAATTCCGTCAGGCATTTATTTAGAAAAATGGAGAAATTAGATGGAGATGTATAGTGAAGTCGTGTTGTGCTAGGCTTTGTACAGATGAATCTTGTACAGTTATTTTGAGTGGGTAACTAGATCATAAAAATCACTGATACGTTATCTGAGCGACCTTCTAAATTAATTTAGTAGATCTATTTAAGTGAAAATAAATAACTTGATAAAATTGGTGCAATTGTATATGATTGTTTTATTGACGCAAATGAAACATATAGTTTTCAAAATGAAGTGGCACAGAAGTAGCACTGGCGCAAATGGATTCCTTTTTGGTGCAAATAGATATCGGCCATTTTATAATACGTAGGTTACCTATTGCAAGGCAAACATTTCAGTCTCTATCTAACATACCCGTGTGTTTTCCACGTGGAAAATAAGAATAGAGGGACCTCATATAAACTACTGTTATTGTAATATCGTATACATAAGAGCAAGAACACTTTAATAAGTGAAAATAGGTTAAAACATTAAAGAATATTTACTAAATAAAAATATAACACAGAACATTTTTAGAAAAAAAGGTGGTTTATCACAAAAGCGCCAGTGGTGGCAACTCCAATGAGTAAACAGTAATGGGTTTTTTTGTGTTCATTTTGTATGGTGGGGTTGCCATAAGGAACTCTTGCCTTTTGTGTTTTATGCAATGCTTTTACATTAGTACCTTCCCGCAATATTCCGTTTCAATTTTTATTCCTTTTTCGTCTTATCCATCACTGTCAACGAATATTGTGTGTGTGTTGATTTCCTTATTTATTCTAACGAGCCCTTTGAAGAGAAAATAAATCTCCATAAACATCAAACTCTCTAGTGGGAGTGAATTCGTATCATTTTAAGAATAGTTAAATTAAAAGGATATATACTGTTCCTACATCATTGTACTACATTCAACCAGTCAAATTTATTAACATTTATTTCACAGACAATGTACACAGGCTCTTAAAAATAGATCTTATAGTGTTACTTCCAGTATAATAATTTAATCAAGGCAATTAAATTGCAGTTTAATGATAAAGTAAGTTCAATGATTAAACACGAGACCACCATAATGAGCAGATGTTCAAATTGAGGCTTACGGCTCACGAGTTTTTCTTTGTTATACCTGTCAAGAATATGGCTGCAACATATTTCATTAACTTTAGTAGAAACTTTATACAGTTTGTGAGATTGTTCCAAATATTTAATTGCCTATTCTAAAAATGATTTGCAAAGAAGAAGATAAAAAAATAAAATGCATATTAAGAATGTGAAGTGTATTTGAAAAAGTCCTACAAATAAATCTGTTTTATCTGTACCTGTACCTAAATAGTTGTCTCCTGATATAGGTTAGGGTTAGGGTTAGGGTTAGGGTCATATTTCAGCGCCAGAGTAGTCACATGTACTGCTCGTTTATTAAGCTGGTAATGTCTTAGTGTTAGACAAGATCCATTTACCAATCTGCTTAGGTATGAATAGCCTTTTTACTGACCCTAACTTATCGGATGTTAACATGAGTACCATGGCGGTTGTCGCTATTGGAGAAGGAACTGTTGACCTTAAAGAGCACCTGAATTCATCTCCGTTATTGTAATCTTGTGGGGGTTGTAGTGTTTTATTTCTTGTTTTTTGCCTGTTTGTCGTGTATTCGTCTGGCTATTGTGGTGCCTGAATTTTATCGACTTGTGATTTTGATTTATCAATATAAAACAGGATAAAGAGATATGATAGTATTTCCAATGAGACAACTATCCACTAGCTAGATTTTCGTCCATTTCACTCCCTTAATGCTTATTTCATAATGCCAAAAAAAAAAAAATACAAATATATATATTTTATATTTTAATTTGACACGATAAATTGAAGAACCTCTCAAAATTGTAATTCATTTCTTTTCAAAACAATTAGAAACAGTAATAAGGACAGAAAAGGTTGTAACAATTGTTTCTGCATTAGTATCTATAAAGGTTTAATGAATAACTATTACAGAAAAGAAAAACGATTTAGTCCAATGCTTAAATTTTTTCATGTGAAGCATAGACGATGAACTTTCATTTAATATGCATGGTTTTTTTCTCTGATTAATTATGGAGTTAAAAAAGTTACATAAAGTTTTAATAAATTTTGAAATAAAGAGATGTGGTATAATTTCCGACGAGACAACTATCCAACAGCGTTCAAATGAAGCGGACTGCGGATGAAGCAACTTCAGGTCACCGTGCTACCCTGAACAACGAGAAAAACCCATACCGTTAACCAGCTATAAAATTAGAAACAATTTAAACGAAAAACAATGGCCTTTTTATGACAAAACAATCAACGAAACACACAAATATAACAGACAGAAACCATCGACAACAACTGAAATACATGCTCCTGATTTGGGACTGGAACATATAGCGCTCAAGTCCCCTAACCTGGGACAGAAGGATAACAACACATCATAATAACAAACTGCAAAATCGGTTATAAATGACTTGAATCGTCAGATCGACACGAAGCAAAAAAAAAAAAACCTCCAAAAAAAAAACCAATCAACATAAAGCCTTTAAAAAGTACAGATTTAGGAGTACTCGCGTTTACAGAAAGCTATATCAAAGCCAATAACATTTAATAAATAAATCAGGTTCTCCCAGACTAAAGTATCAATCTGTACTTATCCAATGGATTTAGCGTAAAGACGTCATAAACAGTCTAAGAAAAGCATTGCCTTGTGCTTATTAAGTATTTAATATCGGCAGGATGTAGGATCATAAGTTTTCATAAATGAATAGCATGTATACATATTTAGTTTTGTTTTAATTTATCAAAAAAACTAAATTAATGTTTGTTCTAAAAATACACTATTCAAATATCTTAGTATGGTGCTAAATTGAAATCCTTTAAAAATAAGTTTGTTCAAAGGGGAAATTGCTTAAACGGCTCGTATCTAAATTACGGAATTGACAAACAACATGTTCATAAAAATTAGGATGCGATGTTCCGTTTTTAAGAATTCTGCATCTTTAAATCCATGAAAGAATTTAGTAAAAGCAAGGAGATTATATGACCTCGTATAACCTCCTTGGTAAAAGTTTGAAGTTATTTATGGCAACGAAATCCCTGACTTAATAATTTACCAGTTTCCAGATTACGTTCATTGAAATCTAAAACATCAATACAGACACGAGCATAGCGAACAAGTTGGGAATATACACAACGAAAGAAGGGACCAAACAGTTCAAGAAAGGAAATTAACAATAGGGAACGGAAAAGCAACTCTTTCGTCGTAAATTTTTGTTTCATTTTCCCATGTGGAACTGATATATCTAAAATTATTATTGCTGTTTAGATAAGATTTATTTAAAGTAAGTTCCCTTGGTAATTTTCAGCAAGTTTAGTTTTTTTTTGTCATATCTAAGTAGCATCGGAGATGAACAGAAAATTAGGACAAACATGGTGATTTAAATTTTCGACTTTTGAATACCGCTATACCTAAGTTTCATGGATGCGTAACATTTACATTTCCGACTTCACAATTGACTTTTAAAGGACTATATCAAAAACATTTGTTTTCCTAGACCAAGCGAAATTGATGCCGAAGAATATATCATCAGCATTATATTCAGATAAGTGTCATCATAAATATTGTCTTCGCAAGAAGTTAGTTTGATATTATATACAGAGAGTGTCTTGGACAACCAAATTACAGGCCTGTGTAATACGACAGATATACCTACACTTACTTTTGTTTTGTTTTTGTTGTTTTTTTGTTTTTTTTGTCCCCAGGCCCATATAAAGTATGCAGATTTCTAGGTGATTTCCTTAACCTTAATGTTATTATTTTCAACGTAGTCTTCAAGATTGTTTCGGTCAAATATTGTTAAATAGATTTTTGCTCCGTTGTACGCTTTTCCTGTGTATTCTGTAAACTGAATGTAACCAAAAAGCACACAAGTCGCTTATAAGTATTACAATGCTTCAGGGAAACTTAATGTCAAGATATGAAATGCCAAACAAAAGCTCATTATATAAAAATAACTTCTTGGGTTCTTGAGCTTCGCACACAATAAGATGATTAGATAGCCTTTGTTTCCAGTACATCCGTTCATTGTCAGTTAAGTATAATATTATTTGGGACTCATCAATAAACGAAACCAACGTTAAAATACCATTTCTTTCGGTTATAAATACTCGTTAGAGCTTATGTTATTTGTATACGTATCCAACTGACTTCAAATAAATTGTACTTAACTTGACTTAGCCATTTGAAACTTAAACATGCTTTATTAATAGTACATTTGAATTGTTGAAAAGAAAGGATTCAAGAGCTACCTATATCTATATTTAAGCATGTATTATTATAAACTACATTTTTGTTAGTTGGGATTTAGATAAACTGTAATAAAACTTATGATGAATTACTTCTTCCATCGAGTTTATTCTTTATCAATAAGAGCTCAATTTGTAGATAGCTTTTAATTTAGTTTGATAGCTTAATAAATTACATTTTTATGTTGTATATGTCTAACAGACGTGTTTTACAAATAGCTAGAACGCCTGTTTAATTATTTACAATATAGAAAACTATTTTGTGCATACAAACTGTCACTCTATTATAACGTATCAAGCGCCCAGATGGACAGTTACGACATGGCATAGACCTTATATGTCAAAGAATCAATGACGGGATGGGAGAAATTGATACATTTCGACAACACTGTCGACGAGCATACAATTTAACTGATTGCAGCGTTAAATAAATCTTCAAATATTATGAATCCTAATCAATTTACTAGTAGGTCGCAAAGAGGTTGTCAGTACAATGTTTGAAAAGATATTGACGTTGGTTTACAAATCTATCGTATAGCCATCCGAAATGACATTTTTTACAATAAAAGCTAATAATATTTGTTAGATTATTGGCTATGGTGATGTTTAGTGACTAATACAAAAATTGAAAGCTTTTGCCTGATTTTCTGGCAACACAATGCACATTGCAATGAAAGCTACATCGATTCAATCTACGTTCTTCAAACGTTTTATCATCACTCATTGAAGCAAGGGACAGAAAGATTAGATTTGACTCAGATAGAATGCTTCATGAAGCGTTGTTACATTAATAAACATCTTAGGTTAGTTTTTAATTTTCTTGATGGACAGAAGAGTTAACACAAAACTACATGTTCGTTTTAATTCATCAATCTCGTTCTGTCATTATCGTTGTTTAACTATGTGATTAATGAAGAGTCTGAATGGTTTCCGAATAATTCAGCTGGAAAATCGGAAGACGTGGTTGAATGAATGGCACCACAAAACGCGCGCTTTCTAAAACGACGGTAGACATTAATTGAATTTCACAGTCCAATTATTTAAATGTTCTTTATCTAAAAAGACTAAGCATTCATCGAGTGAAAAAAAATAAAATTCTATGGCCATAAATGTTATGGGATCTCCTAATTGTGCCCTTATCATTTCTATTATATGGAAAAATAAACGCCGCTATAAATAAAATTGAAGGAACTTCTTAGATAAAATGGCCAATTAAATCTAGTACAGCTAAGTGTCTATAAAAATTGTCAATTTATAAGACTGATATTGTTGTGTAAATATTATGTCTGCTCTATCATGGTTCTGGAATACTCAATTTTCAATGATTAAAGACTCACATTAAACAATACCGATTTTGATGAATTCAATAAGTATTTCCGCAAACAATGACTAAGAAAATGCATGTGACCAACATATATCTTGTCTGGATCCCAAGAAAAAATTTTATGAGCTGAAACAACCAAAAGACCAAATCAAAAAAAGTAAAACTGAACTTGAGAGAGATGATTCTTAATTTCCAGATACAATTCTAATTTTTTTTCACTTTAAAATTTCTTTCTTGGAATTTATACCAAAGTATTGAATTCTCAGCTGTTTGTGTCTTATGAGACTAGCTGTCTCGCAAAAGGGACATCGACCCAATCGTATCATTGTATATTGTTTTTTTTTATGTTGCTTGGACGCCGATACTTATATCTGAGCATAAAATTCAGATAGTGTTAAGTGTTTTTTTTTATGTTGCTTGGACGCCGATACTTATATCTGAGCATAATATTCAGCTAGTGTTAAGTGTGGGATCCATTATAATATATAAAACAAATTACTTTCAACAGAGGAAAATACTGGCAATATATAAGAAAGAATATCTGAAGGTTGTGTGTGTTTCTGAAATAGTTATACTTTACTTTTTACACATTGTGACTTGGATGGAGAGTTGTCTCAATGTACTCATACCACATCTTCTTATTTCTAATAAGTAGTTATCAGTAGTTTGGACATTTTGGTTTCGTTTTTCTTTTCAAGCATAGTCAATCAAAACATAAAGACAGATTTAATTGTCTTTTAGATATCATTTCAATTTCTGTAAGAGACTAGTGGATACTAAAACTAGCTAAACAATCGTTATTCTTTATACGTTTTGCTTTACTATATAACAATATTTAAAATTTACAGGTATCCTTTACATATTTATATACATCTTCTATGTGCATCTTATAATGTACTAGATTTTAAAAAGCCACATACTTGATAGAATATAACAAGACCAATACTGGGTCTGCACCTGCGTCACTGCAGGCGATTGATTGAGGTAGCATGTATACTGCAGCATAACCGGTCCATTCCCTTTCATTGAAGCCAAGAAAACTTTGACAAATTTAAGTTTCAAACTTTCGGCAAAAAAAAAAATGGCTGCACTGCAGATGTAAATTTGCTTATACGATACTGTAACAACTTATTATCATAAAGCTAAAAACATAATTAAAACCCATTCCTTCAATAGAAAACAAGAACACTTTGACACTGATGAGATTTGTAAAATTTCAAATTATAGGCACACAGGAAGTGATTGCACGGTAGATGTCAAAATTGCTTAACCGCTACAACTCAACTTTTAAAGCTGTAGACTAAATATAAAATCATTCCCTTTCATAGAAACCAAGAAAAGTTTGACGAAAGTTTTCCTTGTACAATGAGTGCTGTAAAATTTCTATCTAATGGCAAACAGGAAGTGGCTACTTTCTACATGTGGAGCTTACCCTTCCGGAGCACCTGAGATCACCCCCAGTTTTTGGTGGGGTTCGTGTTGCTTAGTCTTTAGTTTTCTATGTTGTGTCATCTGTACTATTATTTGTCTGTTTGTCTTTTTATTTTTGGCCATGGCGTTGTCAGTTTGTTTTCGATCTATGAGTTTGACTGTCCCTCTGGTATCTTTCGTCCCTCTTTTCTAACTAATGACAAACATGAAGTGGCTACACGGCAGATGTAATAATTACTTACATAAGTTAGTATCTTTTTTAAACGGAAGTGAATGAAAAATTACTTGCATGGTTTCATTTCACCAAGATTTTAAATCCTTGTATCTAACAAACAAAAAAAATAAAAAAAACGTAATTAATATTTTACAATATTCATAAAAAATTTAATTACTACTTTAATTATTTTATACTGTTTTAATATGGATTATATAAATATAAATCTTTGCAATATGGTACGATTTTGAAAATTGTATTCATTGTGTTGACCGGCTATCCTACACGTCTTGGTTCATTTACATTATATATCACTCTGTTCACGAGACACACTATCGGTTTGCGTTCACACAAATTCCGTATTAAATGGCAATGAATCCGGAGTCAAAGCACTTTAGGTAGGTAGTTTGACATCCGAATTCAACTATATAATATTAGATACGACCTAGATTAATATATGTGATGACGCAAATGCGTATTATTATCCAGAGTATCAGTGCCTATGCTTTCTATTTACTATTTCTTGCGCAAAAAAAAAAAAACATGTGCGTGCATAAATATTAATTTCACTCGCGAATGTGAATTTTCGCATTTTTATCTGAATTCAGGACACGGCAGTAAGAGCTTGGCATGTGACTTTCAACCATGGTCATCATTACTTAAGGTATTCTGATCTTTAGCTGTTTCTCTTTTCTTTCTTTTTTTTTGAGTGACTGTCCTAATTTTGACATTTTCGAAATGCTAAGGATTTTCTACCCTAGGAATAGATTACCTTAGATGTATTCGGCAAAACTTTTGTTTCGAAATTGTGGGTCCTCATTTCCTTTCAACTTCGTACTTTATTTGGTCTTTTTAACTCTTTTTATTCGAGCGTCACTGATGAGTCTTTTGAAGACTGAACTCGCGTCTGGCGTACAACATTTTAATCCTGGTATCTTTTTATATCTACATATTTTTTTTATATAAATTGGTTCTTTTGAGAGTATGTTCCGGTATTCATAAAACTTCTGAAAAAAAAAGATATTCTTCAAAACCAAGTTTTCCTGTAGAATATTTGGATTGTTTTAAGTAACTCTAGGAAATCCTTAAAATTTGAGATGTTTTATGAGACCAAAATATTGTCAGTATATAAGAGGTCCCAAAGAAGATGATGTGTTACTCACAAGAAAAATATACGAAACCTTCTTATAAGTTTCATGTCAAAGAGTTTCACTTCACATGGAAATTGAACTTTAAATTTATCAATACAACATCTGCCATGAGTACAGACAGCCTCAATAACGAGTATAAGAATTGAAGGCATCCAGGAAACAAAATATGAAGATATGATAGATAAAATAAATGCATCCAGATTATAAAGCAAACTTAGTGCTTAAATTTATATTGCGATTGGTTTGTGCAATTTGCATTAGACATCCGGTTTGCAGAAACTGGGATTTGCAATGGGATTATGAAAAAAATGATGTACACTCCCAAGTAATAAATAAAATAGTCAAGCCTTAAAATGTAAATTCAAATAGTATATATATACTTTTCTATTCACAACTATTCAACATTGCTTTCAATTGACTTGTGCAAAGAATCTACACACAATTACATATTTTCAATAAAGGTGTTTTAACGTTATCATTATCTTATTGTATTCACGTTCAACTATTTCAAATCAAAAGCAAACAAAAATTCAGCAACAATTTTTTGGTGACCAGTCAGCGGTCTCGGGTTCACGTATTGCTTTTGTTTTTTTGAAAAGAAAGCGGCTTGTTTGGCCACTTTCTTGTTTTTGATGGTTAGGAACCAAAAATCAAACACATGCATTTCAGAAATCCTTTTTGAAATAAAAAAAAAGCTTAGTAATAGGGACAATTGAAATTTAGTTTACGGGTGTGCTTTTATTTGTAGGTGTGCTTTTTTTTGTTCTGGTTGGTATGTTTTGCACATTTTACTTCGACACAAAACAAATGTAATTAGATTGGCGTTTAATTCGTATGAACAACAGATTCTTCATATTCCAAAAAGATGAGATACAAAATTTTAAGGGTGTTGTCAGCTAACAGGAAATTGAGCTACTAAAACAGATGCTACTAGGACTAAAGAAGCATACCTTTATATCCATGTACAGATGTAAAAAAAAAACCTCATACATCACTGTTGTTAATCTCGACTTATTTAATTCTCCCCATTAAACACAAGGAAAGACAAATATGATGAAGCTGGCTTCAACAGTTTCTTATAAAAGTGCCCACATATCATTCACATTCACATGTTTTTCATTTACGTGGATAGGTGTTTCATCAGATCTAGGTCCTGAAAAATATCTTACTGGGATGATCATTGATTGATGTCAAATTGTTGACCTCTTTTAAAATGTTAATCTATACGTTTTAGATTATGAAAAGTTAAAACGGTTTTAAAAAATGGCATTATCAAGTTTCTTTAAATTCTTTAAATGCAGATTTCTTAAAAACAAAATGGGGATAAAGATGTAAAAATCATGTATGTCATGTATAGTCTCTGCTCGTACCTTCTATACGGTACAGCGGTATACTACTGATGCCTTTATCTATATACAAGAAAGCATTATTTTAGATTTTGTAAACTTTGAATCTTTCGCTTTGCCTTTCATTGTCAATTTTAAGCAAATTCTTTGTTGATAATCGTTCAGGATTTCTGCCTTTCATGTATATGTTATATATATATATATATATAATATATATATGCATATGTTATTTATGTCATTTCTTTCAAACATTGCAATTGATTAATAAGCTTTGTATGAAAAATGATTGAAAATACTTCAATTGTACTGATCATGTCAATGTTTCATGATAAGACTTAAAATATTTTTTTCCTTTTTCAGAATAATCAAGAATGCCTGTCGTAACTAAAACGTCTAACCTTTTTTCTGTCAGCCTTTATACATGATGTATTTAAATACAAAATAAAACAGTTTTAATACTAAGCGTATTCAAAATTGATGTTGGATTATTTTAGGAGTTTGACAAAGTTATTGGATTTACCAAGCGGTTAGTAATGTTATATTAAACTATTGGTACGTTATATTGTCACATCAAAAGAAATTCTGCTTCATACGACCAAATTAAATCAAATTCAGAAGCGTTATCCTATATTAACCCATTTCAATACTTAATATAACGCATTTAAAGCAACCAATTTCCAAATAAAAAGGTTTTACCATCAATAATGCGCTTCTATAGATTTGTTCGCTAATCCATTGATTTATAGCCACTATTTATGAGGCATTTCCCCCAATTGTTAGAGTGCATCCAACGTTTAAATTGTTTTGTACCTTTTGAATTGTACTCCATGAGAGTACGTAACATTTTAAAAACCTCTTTTAAAATATTTTCTAAACTAGTTGCCATTGATGTATACGTATTTTGTGATAATTAAATCTAAAACGTAAAAATCTTGCACCAAAAAAGTTAAGTTTTGCTTATTTTATTTGACCCTGCACTAGTTGTATACTTCCCACTAGAATGTTAGTTTTATATTCAAAATGCAAATTTTCATTCATTTATTAATTGAAATCGCGAAACTTACATTTAAATTTTCAATATTTGGATAAATATGTACCTATTGTTATTATTCCTTTCGGGAAAACCCTCAAAATGAACACGACCAACAGTATAGATACACAATATGTATTTCTATACTTTACCAATATCATAAAAAGAATAGATCACCGTGCTTTTTTTCAAGTTATTGGCTGTGCAAAATTATAATATTTTGAAATGATAATACACCAAAAAAGTCACAATCATGGAACTAGAAAGAAAACTAAATGATAAATTTAAAATAAATGTATGAATACAGCTCTTATATGAATGACTATCAGTAAAATTCTAAACCCAATAATTTTTGGTTATCTGAATTCCAATATGTTGGAATACTACTATGATAAATAATATGAATAAAACTTACTTAATTGCCGTTTTTGAGGAACGCGAGAGTTTCGCAAAAAATCTTATAATAACAAACATATTAGAGTCGTGAACGTTAAGAACATTTTAAAATCGTAAAATAGTTTGTGAATAAAACCTGGAACCATTTACTCCCCCGGAACACCTGAATTATGCCCATTATCATTTGTCGCGGTTCAAGCTACTATTTCTTCAGCTTTCAGTCGTGGCATAAAAAGTGAAATAACAAAAATATCGAACTCAAAGGAAAATTCTAAACGGAAAGTCCTTTATCAAATGGCAAAATCAAAAGCTCAAACACACGAATGGAAAACAACTGTCTTATTCCTGACTTTGTACAACCGTTTCCTTATGTAGAAACCTGGTTTTATGGCTAGCTAAACCTCTCGCTTGTATGACAGTCACATAGAATTCCATTATATTGACAACAATGTGTGAGCAATACGAACAGACATCATACTAGTAGGTAAAAATGTCAAAAATTGGGGTACAGCAGTCAACATTGTGTTATTATCGTAATCGCTATAAATACAATTAACTGTATCAACAAAGAAAATGGCATATAGACACTCTATGGACAAAGTACATAAGCAAAAATGAAAGACAAGAATACAAAATTCACCATAGCACAATAACATAAAGGCGGATGTATAAATACCTTACCACGTCAAAAGTATATTACCAAAAATTGGCTAAACAGTAAAGGTTAAAAATATACAAAGACAAATAAAAAGAACACTATAACACGTAATTAAGATGAAATACAACGACAGTACATAGAATCTATACTTCAAGACAATCATGTATTACTTGTGAAGTTGATACGGAATATTTATCAACAAGGTCTAGGTATCTTCCAATGATTTTTTTTAGAAAAAGGACGAGACGTTCTTTGACATAACCCAGGTTCACCAACTTTCTGCTCAGACACTGGTGACGTTTTATAAAGTCTGAGTTGCAGCTGCAAGCTCTTGAATACACACCGAATGAGTTGGGAAATGTATATCCCATATGCAGGTGAAGTTGGTATATTGCTGCTAAGGTGGGGGAAATTTATAATTTCAAAATTAAAATCGTCTATTTTGTCATAGATTATGGTACTGAGATGACCGCTTATGTCAAATTCGTGGTATAAGTCTTAATATGAGGCGAAGAAGGCCGTGTCTGTTGTTTCTTTAATTTCTAGTACTGGATGATATATTAATGGAACCAAATCAGAAATGTTTGGATTGTTAATGGAAAAAACATCAAATATCAATATATCTGAATGTGAAATTTAATGATCTTGCTTCTTTGATCTTGTTGTTTTTGACAAGTGTCTGAAGGAACTCCGACTCATATGAAAATAAGAAGAGGTCAGCTAGGAGACGCGCACAGTTCGTTCCCATAGGAATGCCGACAATTTGTTGAAAAAGTCTATCTCCAAAATCAACAAATATGCTGTCAATAAGAAAGACCAGCATACTGATCACTTGTTCCTCTGTGTAGCATGTTTTACCTTTTCGTTCACTATTAACAAAATATGCCGTTTGGTATCATAATGCAATAAATTTATACCGTATGCTACCATTTTATATTGAAAAGCATTGTGAATTATTTCTTTTAGACGATTTTTCAATTTTACATAGGGAACGGTGGTATACAGGATTGAAAAATCAAAAGTTTTGATAGAATTAATTTCAGAGAAAGATTGAAATTTAAATTTAACCAGAAGTTCTTTATAGTTTTTTAGAATCCACAAATGGTTAATACCACTACGCGAGTAAACAGTTTCACAGTATTTCAGAAGATCCTCTTTCATTGCGGACAGGTTTTTTGTCAAATTAATGGATAATTCCTTTGTAGAACATGCGGATGAGCCGGCAGTGAACCGTTGTTTGTACCGAATTTTGTGAAGCTTAAGTATCCAATCAAACAAGGTAAGTCCTCGGATTTGCTGTTCAATGTAATGCTCATTGAAGCCACGAAGGACTTATGATTCGCCGAAATCTCATCCTTGTCAAATGATACGTTTTTGTATGTAGGATTACCTTAGTGAGTGCTCATTTATTTCTAATTCTTTTACAAGACATGTGTAGTAGTACGATTTACATACAAAGACAATATTATAGAAGCCTTGTCCGCAGGAACAAAACATATTTACCTTGAAGAGATGATAGACATTTCACAGCTTCTTTGTCCCTGAAAACGGTCTTTTGTCGATTATTCGCACAGTTTTTTAAGTTATGAATTCGACGTTTTATCAGAAACCTGATTGTTTTGACCCATTCTGACAGAGTCTCCACTTCAACCTCTTCTCGTTTAGCCCGTGCTCTGGCGTAATCCTCAATGGAATCCATAATTATTTTGAAGTTATGGTTCCAATTGATGTGTCGGGGCTCTCTGAAGTTGAGACTATGAGATATCACCTTTCGGAGATGTTCATGTTGAATTATTTTTAGATCCCAAGTAATAACATGGCCAAACGGGCTCTAAATATAAAGGAGAGTGAGAACAGTCACATGTCAGAGGTATTTTTTCTATAGGTATTCTTCTAAATTAAGGGCTGCAATGCTTGCTTATAGTTAAATACTTTAGATACAACGATTTTGTTGTTACTGTAGGATACAATAGGAATAAAGATATTTTTGGACTGTTGTCATTCTTCGATTGCCAACTGGTTTAAAGTCATACATTAATATCAACTGTTGCTGTCAGATCAGCTATGGAAGAGGATAGAAAATATTAACGGGGAAATTGAAAGCCATAAGTCGAAATAAAAACAATGAAAAACGACGAAAAAATAAAACAAAATTCTACAAAGCGCTTCACAGACAATTTAAGGTTGAGCAATATGAACCCAACCAAAAATTCCAGATAATTTGCAGGCGCTGGAGGAATTCTGCTACACAAAAAAGGAAGTCCATAATTAGAAAATCGAAATCGTTTATTTTGTCTTAAAGTCTAGTTCTCAATCTAAACGACTCTAATTGTCAATTTCCAGTCAAGAAAGGAAACAGAATATTGTATATGTGGTACCCTCTATTTAAAGTTCAGTTGGATGTAAACACTGTCATCATATTTTAAATTATTCAGTGAGAGGACATCAAATGTATAGCGGGGCATAAAATTATAGGATAATACTATATTGCCCATTTCCATTCTTATTGTTAAGCTTATGTATGAAGACTGCTCTGTACAAATAAAAGGAACAAGTTGTCAAGAAAAAAAAACACGATTGGTTCCCATATGAATGTCGACTATCTCTTTAAACAAATATGTCCATCAAAAGTACTAGTAACAAAACCGTTGTCAATTAAAACAAAAGCATCAATGTGTGGTTAGTTTTAGTATCAATTTTAGATTACAACATACTTACAGAGAAAGTAGTTACACATTATTAACTGTTTAGAGGCACGGTTTTAATTGCTGATGAAAAAGAAATTAATACTATACTATAAAGGAAATGACAAATGTACAGTAGCAGTTATCCAAGTTTTTTTTATCTTGTTCGTTTCTTCAAAAACTTTAAACGAATAAAAACAAACCATGCAGATTGCAAAATAAGTGTTCTCTTAACTGTCCAAATTAAGATTTTTCTTCTGTTTTGGAACAAAAATTATATGATTCAATAAATACTTATTAGGTAACAAATTTACTCGGCTCATCACTTTCATGTAGTAAAATTCAACAAGATGGATAAACAAAAGATGAGTTTATCCGTAACAGGTTAAATGGACCAAAATCAAGATGCATTTTAAGCTACCAAGGTGAAATATGGACTAGATTTAAGCAAGAACTTGACTTTCAACTTTAGATACAGAAAAGAGAAAAACAATAATCTTTTCAAGGGGGTCTACGGATACTCAGTATTGATCCATGTAGTAATGTATAAAACTTGCGATTATAGTCTCTTCCTGATTTGTAGGGCAGCACTAGTTGAAATTAATTTGATAATAAATTACAGGAAAGTTATAGTAAACAGTGTACCACTTGTTTCTCTATAATTTTGAATCATGTGACCATCTTTTTTTGACATATATTATCAAGCTAAATATCACTCAGTAGATTGTATTTACATGATATGACAAAGAAACTAAGAAGAAGCATGAATTTAAATTCTGTGATATGACCGAATTGATCCACTAAACGTATGAATGATATTCTAATCAACGAAATCTTAACCAAGTACCGGATTATGTGCTTTTTGGTCAGACATAATCAAAAACTTATGTTCCCAATATGCATTTGGCCAAGGTCCTTCCAACTTTTTGAGAGGGAGTAGCAATCATACTTTTTGTGCAATTACATGATTTATCAATTGAAAATGCAATATGAATGTTTCGTTTAATTTACATCAGCACCAAAGCATTGAACTGAGGCAGGGCAGGTTGTACCCTCGGAGACTGATAGTCCACCAACAGCGTGGGGCTCAAGTGGTAACAGTGTAAACAATCGGAGATAATAATAACAAAAAATTATCAAAGATACAAGATTTGCAATTCTTGACCCGCGTTTCGTCCACAAAAAGACTCACCAGTGACGATCGAATCTAAAGTTTAAAAGGCAAAATAAAGTATGATGTTGAAGAGCATTGAAGGCCAAAAATTCCGAAAGGTTTTTCCAAGTACGGCTTAGGTAATCTGTTCCTGTGGAAGAAAATCCTTAATATTTTGAACAATTCAAAGATTGTTTTGTAAACAGTTGATTTATGAAAATGACAATGTCAATGATGATTCATCTCAACACAGAAGTACTGACTACCGCATCTCCTAGAGAATTAAAATAGCTGATCTTATATGTTTTAACATTACTAATATGAAAATTCAAAGTAAAGTTCGAGCCAGCGGACCAATCAATGGCATAATCAAGACAACTTGTATTCTTCGTTTCACTTCTATAAAAACTATAGTACTTTGTGTGGAATTGTGACAAAATGTGTCTCCGCATTTATAAATTTTGAATCTTGGTGCATAAAAAAAAGTAGAATAACAAAAATACCGAACTCCAAGGAAAACTCAAATCGGAAAGTCCCATATAAAATGGCAAAATCAAAAGCTCAAACACATCAAACGAATGGAAAATAACTGTCATATTCCTGACTTGGTACAGGCATTTCCTCATGTAGAAAATGGTGGATTAAACCTGGTTTTATAGCTAGCTAAACCTCTCATTGTATGACAGTCGCATAAAATTCCATTATATTGACAACAATGTATGGACAAAACAAACAGACATTAAAGGTAAAAATGTCAAAAATAGGGGTACAGCAGTCAACAGTGTTATAATCTTAATCACTATAAAAAAAAACAAAAAAAAAAAAACAAATATGTCAACAAATATAAATATTATGCTGTTATCGCATTAAACAATTAAAATCAAAATTGTCTTTTTATATTTTACGCTGTGTACACTTTAAGCTCAGAAAGGCCAAATTTAACGAACAGAAAATTGAAATTTCAATCGTCATGTATTGCCAGTCTGATCGATTTAGTGAAATTAAGAAATGCAAGAAAGCTTAGTTATTACGTGAATGTATATCTCAATATAACATAAAATGTAGAATTTGCTTATTTCATATCATCACGCGCGTCTGGCGTATAAAATTATAAGCCTGACGAGTTTTTTTTACAACCACGGGGTCGATGCCCCGCGTGTGTACGTTTCCGCCCGAGCGTATCACCAGCCCAGTAGTCAGCACTTTTGTGTTGACATGAATTATCATTGATTTTGTCATATTTATTGATTAACTGTTTACAAAATTTTAAATTGTTTGAAATACTATGGAGTTTCTATCACCGGAGAATATAACCTTAGATGTATTTGGCAAAATCTTTTATGGCCCTCAGTGCTCTTCAACTTCGCACTTTACTTGGCCTTTCAACTTTTTTTTTTAAATTCAGGCGTCACTAATGAGTCTTTTGTTGACGAAACGCAGAATTATAAGCCTGGTATCTTTGGTGATTTTTTTCTCTACAACTGCCAGCTGTAATTAAATGACTAAGCATACTTCTAATAGTTATTGCGTATAACTCTTGCAGGAAATCATAAACATGATTAACAAAAGTGTTTTGGGACAAATCTTTGTCTTGAGATTATTTCGTGATATATATCAACTTAGTTACTAAAGTTGTCCTTATTTGCGACAAACGTCAAAAATTATCTTATACATAGCCTAACAAGTATTGGTTAATATTGAAGAATTATTGCACATAAA
Organism: Mytilus coruscus; assembly: GCA_017311375.1. Classification (NCBI taxonomy): domain Eukaryota; kingdom Metazoa; phylum Mollusca; class Bivalvia; order Mytilida; family Mytilidae; genus Mytilus; species Mytilus coruscus. The sequence goes on from CM029601.1 coordinate 58,187,545, forward strand.
TCCATGAATCCTTATATAACACTAAGCATATCAAAGAGAGGCGAAGGATACCAAAGAGACATTCAAACTCATAAGTCGAAAATAAACTGACAACGCCATGGCAAAAAAAGAAAAAAAAAGACCAAAAGACAAACAACAGTATACAAAACACAACATAGAAAAGAAAACTAATGACTAATCAACACAAACCCCACCAAAAATCAAAGCATAACAACTTGATCAATTTTTAATTTTGACTGTTATTACTACACTATCTTTTAAAAGACTGACATAAGATAGCAACAGGTCTTTTGTTAGTTCTAAAATAAACCAAACCTACATAAGACTCAGAAGAACCTGAATGTTTTATTGAAGAAGCCCATGCTTCATGTGAATAGAAAAAAGAATATTGTGCGTACCATAATTGATTATTTTGTTAGTCTAGAATAAAAACGTAGGACAAGTTTTGAACAGATTTTGGTTGTTTCCCACATGTTACATTCCAAATTTTCAATTCTTTTTCCACCTCAGTGCTACATCATTATAATAATCTATTTGATGACTCTGATTGTCCGTACAAAATCATTCGGAAAGACCTCCGTCAATTAAACGCACGGACAATTAAGCCCAATCAGTGTGTCTGTCAGCTTATTTCACAATCACATATATCTATTCTAACCCTTTTCTATACCAATATTTTTCGCTCATCGGTCTCGATATTTTCCAATTATTTTCTAATCTGAATGCTGGTATAAAACCAATAATAATGAAAGAAAGAAATAAATCTGAAGAACACCAAGATCATTTAAACATTATTTAATAGAATTAAGAATAAATTTTGTCAGCCCTTATCATCAAAATAATATTTCGACTCCACTTTTTTACTAAGCAATGTTAAATCAACCATTTTCATTGGTTCCTATTTCAATTTATCGAGAAATAAATCGGATCTTCTTAACAATCGAACCGCACTGGATCATTTCAAATGAAATACAGTTTAAGAATAAAATACGGTTAAATATCCATTTGTGTTGGAGTAAGAAAGGTTTTCATTATTTGTAAATGTTTCTCATTAAAGATTATGTATTTTGCTTGTTAAATTCATTGTAACAATATCCAAATGTAATGCAATTACCTTTTTAATATACGACGTTTATTTTGTATCATCAATTCAAACAGTCAGTGGCAATAAAGAACTGAATATTCAGACGATAATATTGTCAAAGTTCAGACGTTTCCCAAGGCGTAGCTGTAATCCCCTACTTATATTTTATTATAGAAGATATTTTACAGCAATAAATCTACCTGATCTTCTATTTGAAGGATTTTGAATTATTGAAATATCCTGGCATGTCACCAGAAGATAAGGATTCTCAACATAATTATTTTCTGGATTGAAAAAAATAATTCTCAAAATTATCTTACAATCAATGCATTTTTGATAATAATGATAATCATATAATATCACTAATAATAATATTAATTATAATGATAATATTTCTAAAATAGTATAAAAAAACTTTTAGTTGTTACGTTATTGTATTTCAAATTAGAAGTTTTTAATTGTACAAATGCAGTTATATTCTTAAAAGTTTACCTGAACATATATAAAAGCAGTACACAATTTGATCTTAATAATATTCGTTGAATGAATATGATTATATTCAATACATCGACATTAACTTAGGGGCATGGACGACGAAAGTATCATAAGAAATGTCCGAAAAATATGTAAAATGGATGTTTTACAACTATGACAAAATATATATTGTATACTGTAAACTTAAGCTGTTCTAATACAATGTTTTATGAATGACCCAAGTCATATGAATATTTTCTTTAAATGCATTCTTTCTTTTCTACATTGAAGTAATACATTTGATTTACTAATAATAGTAATTATAAAATTTTAGTATAAACAATAATCATTCATATAATTATAATGATAATGATAGTAAAATTTCAGTCACCGTAGAGTAAAAAAATAGTCAAGTTGTTTATAATGAATGTATTGATTAACTGAAAAGCTATGTGCTTGGATATTTATGATATAATATTTGAGGTCTTCTGTTTTACATTTATGCGACCGTGACAAGTTATGTTTATAAAGATATCGTACATTGGAATAAATGCAGCAATAATCACTACCGACCGTGCGAGGGCTATAATTATAGCCAGTAGGTATGCTAATGCTCTTTTCCTACAACTCTTTCATACATGCATCTTACATTTGATTTCAAATCGTTACACGTGTTCAGTCAGACAGGTATGGAAACCCTAAATGATAATTATATCGGCACATATTCAAAGGAAAATATGTACAAATGTATAAATTGATGTTGACGTCTTTTCCTATGATAATCAAAAATACTATCGTAAGACATCTATCTCGGTGTCTTATCCTATGACAGATTATAGGACATATCTTCTCATGAGCCTGACACTTTAAAAATCATCTTAAAACTAAGGTAAACATGTATTTTAATTTTCTACCCCGGGAATAGATTACCTTAGCTTTATTTGAAAAAAAACCTTTCGGAATTTTGGGTCCTCAATGCTTTTCAACTTCGTACTTTATTTGGCCTTTTTCTCTTTTTTGATTCGAGCGTCACAGTTGAATCTGTTGTAGATGAAAAGCGCATCTGGCGTACAAAATTTTAATTCTGGCATCTATAATGAGTTATATCTAAAACAATCTTAAGATATGTCGAAGTCCAAAAAGATGCGTTCGAAAACTGAACAAATAATGTTATAACTAAAGGTTTTTGAACGGCAATGATAGTTTGCTGCAACTTGAATTTTATATAATGCCTTGTCTATGAACAGTTAATGTACTGTCCAGTTCGCCGAGTATTGCTCATCAAACAAAAAACAAAAAAGAATTGATAGACTTTTTTTTTCTTCATTTGATCATTCTAACCGTATAAATAAAATAAAACAGTAGTATACCGCTGTTCAATAGTCATAAATCTATTAAGCGAAAACAAATCCAGGACACAAACCAAAACCGAGGGAAACACATCAACTATAAGAGGGAAACAACGAAACAACAGAAACACTGAACTGCAACAAAAACAAAAGCCAACGCAGAAACGGGCTATTTTATAACAACTGTAATATTCCTGACTTGGTACAGGACATTTTAAGAAAAAATGGTGGGCTGAACTTGGTTTTATGGCTAGCCAAACCTCCCCCTTATATGGCAATGTTAAAAATACCGCTAAAATGACAACATTACGTGACAGGAATACTCAGGTGTAATCGACGATGAGTTTAATATCATAAATATTTATTTTTTTTTGCGTAGAAATGATAATTGGTCAACAAATACCTATATCTATGAAACTTTTCTAAATTGTTTCCTAAACCAGCTTTGAATAACAAACGAGGCGTTTAAAGAACAATTCCTATGAATAACAAAACACATTTAAATCGAATCTAAATACAAAATTGAGAAAATTCATTTGGAAATAATTTTACTTATTGTTTAAATATTATATAATGTTATAATCGGATATTCGGGTATTCGATGCAACGTGTACGCCATTCAATTTTAGAAAATCTTTTTCGCATTAATATAGTCGGGTATTCATTATTATGAATTTAAGATTATAGTTTTTCAAATTTAAAAACAAATACAATACAGTCTCACGATTGATTTTGCCAGTTTTTATGGGCTTCTCCCTTTTTAAATTTATTCGGGAATTCGGTTTTTTGCTATACTTTTTAAACAACTACCTAAATTTGACTGTCTACAGGAAATAATTTGGTCAGGATGACAATGACAAAAGTTACTTTTTTTAAATGCAGAACAAAATCATCATAATAATCTAGTATTTATTATGGTGATCCGTGACTATCATAAAACCATTCTAGAAAAGATCATCATATATTTTTTCACAATGTTGTCTAAAACACGTCTTATGATGACGATAAGATGTGTCAAAAGACATGATTTTATTATAATACTTTTAATGACACCTCTGTTAACAGAACACGGGATCCTACGGTAATCAATGAATGAAAGGTGACGGACGATATTAAAAACAGAAAGTGCAGATGATATGCTTTCGATTGTATATAATTTATAGCTGTCCGTTATAGTCCCATTGATATGTCGAACTGTATGCGCCTTTCTGAAATAAATCATTCGATCAGTAGTTATAAATCTTTGTGAAATAAACGAAAATAAATTATCAAGATGTTTTAAGTTTTTTTTTTCAACAAACGAGGTTCATGTTTTGAACCCCAAAACATATCTCCCTAAGTCTCCACAATATACGGCCAGGATTGTTAAAACATGTTTCTTAAATATTCAGTTTCACCGAAACATCGTGAGCATGGGTATATTACAATATTACATATGGTGTAGCATTCTCCTGTTTTCATTGGATATTACGATCACGTGTTTCAAAGGTTATTTTATGTATCCGAAGCCTTGTTTCTATTTTTAAGTATATTGACGCTATGTTTCTATTTATATGTATATTGACGCTATGTTTCTATTTATATGTATATTGAGGTCAAAATAAAAAAATCTTGTTAAATTTAAATGTATGACGTCATGACGTCACACATAACAACCATGAAGGAAGCGCCACAGCAGACGAAAAGAAAATTTGCAAGTTTATCAGAAGGAGATTTCAAGAATTTTATGTTAAATGCAGACGCTAAGAACCCAAGAAAGTTAACATAACGAGCTATGAAGTTGTTCAAAGAATATTGAAATTTCAATAACATGTTAAAATTCTTGCAAAATACAATTTAAAAATACGCAGAAAGAACATTGAACGCCATTTTTCTAATACATTATTTACACATGTAATATATAAATTAAGGACTTTCACTCAGTCAATACGTTATATATGGACCTGTTAGATTATATTGACAGTCGGACTTCGTCCTCGGTCAATATAATATGAACAGGTCCATATATAACGTATTGACCTCGTCAAAAGTCCATAATTATTAATGACGCATATATATACCATTCTGAAGAATTATAGACGTTTAATCTGAAGTTCTGTGTTGGAAAGTGTAACAGATTAATACCATATAGGTTCGCAAAAGACCATTTGTTTGTCAACACTTCTGACTATCGAAAATTCCCAGGGCCTGTTGTTCGAAAATATTATAAGAAATGTCTCAATTTACATCTTATGACATACTTCAGAACTACCATAGTACCATCCTACGTATTAGACTGTAAAACAAAGTTGTTCTATATAGCCATAATCAGGATGGTTCTTAGATTAGTACACATTTTTGCAAGTCGTGCATGTGCATACATCTGTATGCGGCGTTATCAATTCTTCCATGTACTCTTTTAATGGTATATAGAAACAGTGAACTATTAATTGACCATTGTTTATATTAATCTATGCCAGTAACAACTCCCATTTACATGTTTCAAAATGTTTGTCTTGAACCGTTAGACTGACTCAGTTGGATCGACTTGCACGACAATTTCATAACAATACGTTTGTTAGATGTATTTCTATTTGTATCTATCTGATGAGTTAAGCCTTTTTCAACTGATTTTTTTAAAGTTTGTTCCTATGTTGTACTGTTAATCACTGTCCCAGGTTAGTGGGAGGGTTGGCGCCTTCAAACTAGTTTAACCCTGCCACATTCTCTATGTCCCAAATCAAGAGCCTGTAATTCAGTGTGTTTGTTGCTGTGAAACATATTTGTTTTTCGTTCATTATTTTGAACATAAATTAGGCCGTTAGTTTTCTCGTTTGAATTGTTTTACATTTGTCATTTCGGGGCCTTTTGTAGCTAACTATGCGGTATGGGCTTTGCTCATTGTTGAAGGTCATACGGTGACCTATAGTTGTTAATTTCTGTGTCATTTGGTTTCTTTTGAGAGTTGTCTCATTGGCAATCATACCACATCTTCTTTTTATATTAAACGGAAAATATACCGGTGCTTTGACAGGACTCCAAGTCTTATTTTCTTTACAATATCTAGTCTTATTACAATGAGCATGAAGGGTTAAGTGAGCAAAAGTGTAAGGAAATACTTTTATGATTATCCCAAGACCATCATAAGATGTATTTTTTCTATCAACTTTACGATAAATTTTAGAATTTACCCTGACTTAAAACACTTTCAAAATATCATTTAAAGGATGACAATATATCTTAGGACATATCTTAGTCCTAATATTCCGTCGAAAACAGTTCTAGTTTTCGGTGCCTATATCATTGACAACCATGGGTATTTTCTGTATATGGATGCGATACTGCAGCAGATAAGTTGTCACTACATGTCATGTACATTACACACATAAACCCTGTTCCTTTGTTTTGTGCGTGTTTTTTGCTGTGCATGTACTGATTTTGTGTGACAGTCATGGATGGATACCTCATATCCGTTGTTTTTCTATTATATGTGTACAAGATTTCATTCAATGTTCGCAAATCATTTTGTATGCAAAGCCCTATTGATATTAATAAAGAAGCGTTTATTGAAGTACAAATGTAATATAATATTTTATAAATATATTTGTTCATAACGAATTGTTTTTCGTTAATGACATTTTATTTGCTCATTAGATTTCCATTGAACGTAAATAATAATCAAACGGAGATGAGACCGAAACAAAATGTAACTCATTTGCATCGATTTTATTTTTACAAGTTGGCTATGACTATTTTAACGAATCTAAAAGATTATAAGTGTTTCAAATCTCTTTGATTTTGAATAAGTGTTTTCTTAGGCCTAAACATATAAAGATAATTCACCATTTATGGGCAAAATAACCTATTTAACAACAATAAGCAAAATGGCAATAAATTTAATTACCAAGCAGTCTGTTCTTGTAGAATTTAGTTGGTTCGCTGTTTCTATGCAATATGGCGTTTAGATGAGTAATCATTTAACAACTATACATCCTTTGATGTTCGTATGGTATCTAATGTTTTGAGACATCTTGTCAAATCAAGCAAGGTCTGGTCGTCGGGACAGCCCAGTGAATCATTTTATAGAGAAGAAAAAAAGCAAAAGACAGGACTTAAATAAACACGTAGATGTTCCGGTATCTACCATTGCAACAGCGGTTGCTGGTGCTTTCAGGAATTTTAAATATTAGTAAACTAACTATAATTTCCAGTTAAAATTATATTTTGTACTTTGTCATAAAAATATCATTTTGTATATACATTGTACTACCACAGAATTTATTTTTGGTGGTTTCATGTAGTTTTTTTTTGTGTGTGTGTGTCAATATGGCAGTTTCATTTTATGTAAAGGGTGTGTTTAATTTGACTTCAAGTGTTTAACACTTAATCAGGATACCAATATCCTATCTGAGGATGTTAGGTATATACTTTTTTTATATGATTTATTTTCATTTGTATTAAACCCGCAAGAAGAATAACAATTTCCAGTTGGAATGCGAATGGTTTGATGATCAACATTTTAGTGATTTTTTGTCCTCTGAAATTTATGCTACTTCTAAAGAAATCTTGGCATTTGATGGATACTAGTGTTATGTATGGTGTATATCTGTATCAAATGATTCGCAGTATTCAGTTTTTTTGTAAAAACAATATATATTGACCTTTAGATGATACAATGTTGTTGAGGCAAACTAATCAACATTTTAGTTTGACAAGGTATTTTTTTTTATATGAAACACTTAACTTTCATCATTTACTTTCGCCCTAATTTTGACAAATACCCGAGATATATGACAAACCATATCCCAGGTATGGTACTTCGAAGAGCTGATGCTATTGGGAGACCTGAATGCACAGAATTCGATTTTACTACAAATGAAGTTGCGATTACATTCAAAAGTAAAATCACAAAAATACTGAACTCCGAGGAAAATTCAAAAAGGAAAGTCCCTAGTCAAATGGCAAAATCAAAAGCTCAAACACATCAAACGAATGGATAACAACTGTCATATTCCTGAATTGGTACAGGCATTTTCTTATGTAGAATTTGGTGGCCGATTGAACCTGGTTTTATAGCTAGCTAAACCTCTCACTTGTATGACAGTCGCATCAAATTCCATTTTATTGACAACGATACGTGAACAAAAGAAACAGACGCAATAGGTTAAAATGTCAAAAATAGGGGTACAGCAGTCAACATTGTGTTATCATCTTAATCACTATAAAAACAAACAAATGTAACAAAGAAGCACAAAAAGGCATACATCAAATTAAACATCCTCATTTGGTTTTGTTATTATACGATTTTATTCATCTATGTAAAATCCACCCATAAAGGATGGAAGGTTTAAAGTACTGGCGTGGAATCGCGCGTTTTACGTCACACAGGTAGATATAAAATAATTTTGTCGTTCAAAGTATGACGGGATACATAAGTACAGAGTCACGTCAAATGGATATCACGAAAAACAGACTTAAAATAAATAATTTTGTCGTTCAAAGTATGACGGGATACATAAGTACAGAGTCACGTCAAATGGATATCACAAATAAAACAGTAATAACATAAACGGTACCAATTTTTCTGCACCAGATGCGCATTTCGACAATCAATGTCTCTTCAGTGATGCTCGAGGCCAAAATATTTGAAAATCCAAAGCTTATTAAAAATATGAAGAGCTATAAACCAGAAAGGACCAAAAAGTATAGCCAAAGCTGGGCAAGGAATCAGAGCCTTGCATGAGGGAGATACATTCCTTTACTTTAAATAATTTCCAAAATTTGGTAACAGCAAATTTTAATAACACAAAATCCGTATTTTCATGCCTGTACCAAAGTACTGGCTACTGGGCTGGTGATACCCTCGGAGACTATCGGTCCACCAGCAGAGGCATCGACCCAGTGGTAGTAATAACATAACCGGTACCAATTTTTCTGCACCAGATGCGCATTTCGACAATCAATGTCTCTTCAGTGATGCTCGAGGCCAAAATATTTGAAAATCCAAAGCTTATTAAAAATATGAAGAGCTATAAACCAGAAAGGACCAAAAAGTATAGCCAAAGCTGGGCAAAGAATCAGAGCTTTGCATGAGGGAGATACATTCCTTAACTTTAAATAATTTCCAAAATTTTGTAACAGCAAATTTTAATAACACAAAATCCGTATTTTCATGCCAGTACCAAAGTACTGGCTACTGGGCTGGTGATACCCTCGGGGACTATCAGTCCACCAGCAGAGGCATCGACCCAGTGGTAGTAATAACATAAAAGTTACATTATTAAATGATTGTCTTCCTTATAACTACATGAAACTTATTGTATTCATAAACTTATTATTATGACAAATATGTTATTAAGATGGGTCGCCCCGATATTCCGACAAACTACTGATTCAACAACCTTTTTTTTGTCCGACACCTTATATATTTGCCCGACACCCCATTAATCCGACAAAGGTAAAGTTGACAATCATGTTATTCATGTAATAACAAACTAATAAATACACCATCGAAAAATAATGCGCTTTCCGTCATACTTTTTTTGATAGGTAGATTTCTTGCCGTTCTGATCGGCGAGTTCGTCTTATTGTGCCCGACACCCATTCACCCACTCCAATTTAAAACATATGTAAAAGTAACCCTACTCTAATAAAAAATGTGCTTTTGATGTTGTTGTTTACTTAAAAATGAATGTCACTTTTTCTGATTGAGAATTTTTTTTTTATCATTATGAGCCCATGTATTCCCTTGTGCATGAACTCGCAACACAACTTTAGGGTAGTTATACTCAATAGTTTTCTAATGAAGATTTTCATTAACCCAACATGCTATTTTAGTAGTCTAAATATCATGTGTCACTAGTAGTCTTTGAACATTGGTTAAAAATTGGCATGTAGAAAGTTTATACATTTATAATTCAAGATAATTTAGAAATAAGAAGATGTGGTATGATTGCCAATGAGACAACTCTCCACCAGAGACCAAAATGACATAGAAGTTAACAATTATAATACAGGTCACCGTTGGATCTTCAACAATGAGCAAAACCTTTACCACATAGTCATATATAAAAGGCCCCGAAATGACAAATGTAAAACAATAAAAACAAGAAAACTAACGGCCTGATTTATGTACAAACCAACGAACGAAAAAAAAAATGATATACAGCAATAAACGACTACCACTGAATTGCTGGCTCCTGACTTCGAACATGCACATACATAATGTGGTGGGGTTATATGTTTGAAGGCGCTATCCCTTCCCCTAACCTAGGACAGTGGTGTAACGGCACAACACAAGAACAAACTATACCAAACACTAAACAAATATGAGAAACAGCAATAAATAGCAACCACTCAACTACAGGCTGTTGACTTGGGACAGGAACATATAGAATGTGGTGGAGTTAAACATGTTTGCGTGCGCCAAACCCTCCACCTATACCGTAGGAACAAACTATAAAAATCAGTTGGAAAGGGCTTAACTCATCAGATCGATATAAAGTAGAAAAACAACTAACAAAGTCACATACCGGACGCGTCAGGGAAGCATGGTTTTCAAGAAGTTAAACTTAAGGTAAAATATATATTTAGAGAGCTGTGAAAATTGAGAAATTTCGTTGAATATATAGGGATCTTGAATGGGTGGTATGACACCTTATGACTATATGCGCCGGCAGTTTTTTTTATTATCACAAGAAGAGACTGTGTATATACTGGAAGTGTCATCCGGGTAATCCATCATAAGCCGACTTGATGTTCGACTATGAAGACCTTGCTAAGGTTAAAACTCTGATACAACGTATGACATTTGCAGTCATAATGGACTTGTATTAACTATTCATGAAACATATGCCACTGAAAATCAAGCAAAGAAAAATTATCAATCATGTGAGCCATATGAATGAATACTCATAATGTCACTTACTATAGATTTGTTATTACATATTCATAAAACATCAACCTCTTTTTTATACATTGTGAATGCCATTTTTGTTCTTTTTTGCCTCTTTAACACATTATAAAACCGACAGTCTTCTTTCAACTTTATAAATAATCGATTGAGCACAGCAAGCTTAGACGCTGCGAGAAAAATATCTCTAGCAACCCACACCTCTTTTCTGGCATTGGCACATGAATGAAATGAAAGTTACGACCCAAGAACGCTTCAGGAGTGTTTTTTTTTTTTAACAAAACCTAGACTTAAATGTACCAATTTATTATCTTATATTGGTAGAAGTATGCGTTCGTGAAATTGTGGGACCACAACCCTTGCACATGAAAGGTTAGTTCCTGTCCCAATGCTTTTCTATACCACTTGCACCCCAAGGGTGACTGGGGAATAGAAGTATGGTCACCATTGGTCTTCCTCCGACCGGGCGTCCGTTTGGCTGTGCGGGATGTACAAATTTGCAGCCACGTCCGGTTACAATTGGGATGTTAAATCCGATGCCTCGTGTAAAGAGAAGTTAAGAACCATTGCAACAATTCTTTGAGGGGTCCGTAGGTTTACCTGTTGCAAGGCTAAATATCTGTCCCTATCCAATATACCCTCATTTCCCGAGACAGTCTAAATTTCTCCGACCTTAATCCCGGACGCCTCTATTACAGAACCTACCTATTATATTTTTTGTTAATTTGTTCTCGTCCTGAATATGCATGAAATATTTGCCACTGGACGTTAAGCAACCAACAATCAATCTTTACCACTTGGTAAATCGAAATTGTCCGACCTTAGTAAACGGAAAATTTTGAATCAATTTTCGCCAAATAAATTTTTCTGGTTCACAACTATAAGGTTCCATTTATATTACCCGTTAGTTTAATTTCATTAATTTTCCTTCTTCTTTTAAAAACCAATGTCCATGAACAGTAATTATCCATATGATCGTTTGGTTGATATAATAAGGGTAGGTTTTCCTGTTTCTGAAAATGGCTTTGCTTAGACATACCATGACCATATGCATATAAGGCAATCGAGAACCTTTAGGTTTACTAATACAAGGTTTGGCCTATATATGTGAGATAAAAAAAAAACACTAGCAAGGAAATGAAAATAAAAGTTATTGATCAATTTAGTTCTGATAACACAATTATGACACAACAACAAAAAAAAATCAATATTTTTGTTTACCATATGATCCAAGACAATAATATAGCAGACGTTATGAAGATTTATATAGTTCTGGAATTTCAAAATATTAAGCTCTCACAGTTGTAATATTTTAATGCAATTGGGGGAATTAAGATTGCTTATCCATCGTAAGGTGTCCCCGTCGCTGTGTAAATGATAATGTGTATAGTATAAAATGTAAATAACAATAACATAGATTCGGTATAGTCTAAAAAATCCTGCAACTCCGTTTGAAATAGTTGAATTAAAATGACGGTACAATATGAACACCAACATTTGATGGCAACAATCCAACCAAATATTAGAGCCTTCTGCCAAACACGGTATCATTGTTGCAGAATAGGTCAATCTGTAGAGAGTCTGTGGCATTTTTTCGAATGAAATAAATATACATGAATATAAAAAAGAAGATGTGGTCTGATTGCCAATGAGACCAAATGACGCAGAAGTTAACAACTATAGGTCACCGTACGGCCTTGAACAATGAGCAAAACCTATACCGCATAGTATAAAAGACCCCGAAATGATAAGAAAAAATCAACGACCTGATTTATGCGCGAAACAATATACGAAAAACAAATATGACATACAGCAACAGACGACATCCCTTGAATTACAGGCCCTTGACATGGGACAGGCACATAAGAATGTGGCGGGGTAAAACATGTTTTCCTAACAAGGGAAAGTGGTTTAACAGTACAACATATGATCAAACTATAAACATCAGTTGAAAAGGGTTTAACTCATCAGATCGATATAAAGTACAAATATCCTAACAAAAACACAAAAGACACAACAGATCTGAGAGTACTCGCAATTGCTGAATAAAATGGAGTATGGAAAATGGGAATGTGTCAGAGACAACCCGACCAAAGAGCAGAAACCAGCCCAAGGCCACCAATGGGACTTCATCGCAGCGTGAAAATCCCGCACCCGGTGGCAGGCTTCAGCTGACACCTAAACAATGATGTATACTAGTTCAGCGAAATGGACGCCACACTAAACTCAAAAACATATAAATGAACTAAAATTAAAAAACATACAAGACTAACAAAGGCCAGAGGCTCCTGACTTGGGACAGGCGCAAAAATGCGGCGGGGTTAAACATGTTATGTGAGATCTCAACCCTCCCCTATACCTCTAACCAATGTGAAATAAACTTACATTAAAACGCACAGTAAAACTCAGTTTAATAATAGTCCGAGTCTGATGTTAGAATAGGTAATAGAAGAAACTAAGCAAAATGAAAGTGATCAACATAAATTAACAAAGGAGGACTACTAGCAGTAACTAACATGCCAGCTCTCGACCTCAATTAAACTGATCGAAAGATTATGTCTTCATCATATGAACTGAAAGCTAGTTCAAAGCCAATAACAACTAATAAAAAATATGTATCTAAGACTAAAAAGTCAAATGGAACAATCAATCAATACATAAATCAAATAATAAAGTACACATTATTTGATTTTACCATGTGAAACAAATTGAATGATGCATACGTCTTTATTTTCTTGTTTGACCTGTGACAACATGCATTGGCATGGTTTTCATAAAATTATATATATATTGTCTGATATACTTCAATTTACTGTAAAACTATACAGCACACGTATTTGACTACAGCATTACCAATCATACACAAAAAAGTCTATAATGTGTAAGATAAACATAAACAACATCAAATATTTATTACAAGTCTTGCATGGAAAGTAACTCATTTCATTTTTTTATTCAATGACTACCCACAATTGATAGAAAGTCATGAGATTTTGATTACATAAGGAAAGAAAAGTTTACGGATAAAAACGTTACAATGATCAGATTTATCAAGTGAGGTTCTTGAAAACAATTAGATAACATGTCAGGTGTGACAATGAAAAAACTTGAAAATTACGTTATTTTGATCTTCTGATATGACTGGTTTCCCTCCGCAAAACATCATAGTAAACATACGTGTATATATTTTTTATGCACCTGTCCTAAGTCAGGAGCCTGTTGTTCAGTGGTTGTCGTTTGTTGGTGTGGTTCATAGATGTTTCTCGTTTCTCGTTTTTATATAGATTAGACCGTTGGTTTTTCTGTTTGAATTGTTTTACACTAGTCATTTTGGGGCCCTTTATAGCTTGCTTTTCGGTGTGAGCCAATTAAAGCTCTGTGTTGAAGGCCGTACTTTGACCTATAATTGTTAACTTTTTATATATTGTGACTTGGATTGAGAGTTGTCTCATTGGCACTCATACCGCATCTTCTAACTTATATATATTCATGATTGCAGTAAGTTTTTTTTCTTTCCTTTGCTTGTTTATGGTTGTGTGTCTCGAGTCGAAAGTTTGTTTGGACAAATGTGACCAGCCATGAGATTTTCAGGCTTATAGAGGTACCAAATTAAGTTTCTTGCATTTTTATGAAGTATACATAGATTCAAAACACCCTGACAAGTTATTTTGCTAGATTTTGCAAAATAACAGAATTATGGTCATTTTTGTTACTTTCCATTTTATAAAAAATTTCATTTTTCAATTTTTCACGTGTATGTTCATCTATGATAGTTATCTTTGAAACTTGTCATATTTTTTTTTTTGGGGGGCATTGTTTGGCCGGGGAGGGGTTTCTAGTCTTTTTTAATTAATCAAAATATAATTGTAGCTTTAATAACTAAACGACTAAAAATGTGTAACTCTATATCAACCAATCAGTTGCTTAGCAACAATGTACCAGAATCTGCAATCTAAATATGAATGACTTAAACATGTTTCTTTCTCTTAAGGAAAACTACATTAATGCTCAGAAGGTGAATACCAAGATATATAATAAATCATCAAGGAGCTGTGTATTATATAATATGCTTTCTAATGTTCATCTATTATCTTATTGTGAATACATTTTGTACATGTATCCTGACAAAGTGATTAAATCAAAGATCTGTTTATACAGAGTAAGATTAAACAGTCAAACAGCACGACCAACAATATCAGGGCATAAAGGTGAAGGGGATACAAGGAAACTTTCAATAACACATACATCTTGTTAATATAGTTCTAAGACAGACATAGATAAAAAAAACAACATAGGAACGAACATGGGATGAGACACTATTGGGGTTCTCATGGGCAGGCATAACTTGCTTGATTAACATGTACCGATATATGTCCATACATATGTTCATATTTTCCATACAATGTGAAACAATGAGATTTACTCAAAAAACCTAATGTTAATGCTGTAATCTGTATTGGTAATAAATAATAGGAAAATATAAACACTGCACTTTGAAATGTCTATAATGATTTAAAGTTTATTTTCATGCCCCTTTGAGAATTATTTTTTAATTCAGATCAATGCAATGTGTGAATTTAGAACGCAATTTTAAACGGGATTGTATTCTAAATTATTAATTTTACGAAAACTTATACTTGTTTTGTATATCTTAATATAAGATTGAAATTTCCTCAATTCAAGAAAAAATGAAACTTTATTTTACCGCATGATATGATGGAACATTCAATAGCAGGTGCCCCTTTAACGTTACGTGAATTTACATCGACGTTTTCTCATTATGATGGTTACCGACATAAGCCTGGAAAAGTCATGGCGGGTCACAAATATGAATGGCTCGGTGTTTAACGACCAGTGGCAAATATTACACACATTTCGGAACAGGAGCATACTTATGTGATATGAATATGCATGTACTCTGCGTTGTAATCGATTGACACGACACTGAGTCTGATTTATTACGTGCTTGATCGATCACAAGGTACCAAACGGACTCAGAGACAACATGTCGTTGTGCTCATTCTGGAAAATCACGTGATTAGCGGCGAAGCAGCAAATACCAAAGTTCAAATCTTTGATTTATATTTTCTATGAATATTTTTTTTTAAATCTTTTTATTTAGAAATTTGGATAATCAGACAAACGTTTTAACGAAAATGAAAAACATATAAGTACCTATACTGTCACAGCAATTCTTTGTCATGGAATATAAGTTTGATTGCTGTACTAACTTTCTCAAATAAAAGACCACAGCCGAGAAGTTCCACTACACACTGATCTGTTGGATTGTTTTTAAATTGTATTGATTATTTTTGGATTCGATAGTAAGACCGTCATTTAAATCTGGTGTATAATTAATTTCTTCTACTTCTTTATGTACTATTTTTTAATGTCTTTGAATTTTATCTTTGTCAACCTTTGATCTTTTTCAGTTTTTGTATCTCTTTTTCTCTTTTACATATTTCTGTTATAGCTTTTCATGACGGGCTTTAATAGCAACACCCTCCCAATGTTCAATTTTTCCGTTAGCATTTCTTTCTAGATAAAAATAAGGAGATGTGGTATGATTGCCAATGAGACAACTACCAACCAAAGTTTAAATGAAGTGGATATAAGCAATTACAGGCAACCTTACGGCCTTCAATGAGAAAAACCCAGACCGTATAGTCGGCACAGTCTGCATATGGTTTTAACTGTTTTAGTATGCCTTTTTTGCAAGCATCAGGATTTATTCTAAGGATTTATTTCTTTGATATGCATATTCTTTTTTGCATCTTTTTTCATAATAGATTCACGGTTAAATGTATTTCCAGTTCTAGATATTTTCAATTTTTCCTCTAAAATGTTGTAGCATCTTTTCTCTGCCGACATTTTTTATCCTGAGTCTATTTATTGTCTGTTTTTTGTAATTTTGTAATTTTGTAAGAATGTCCTTATTGACAGTATTATTTTTTTCTGTTGATTCGTTGCTGTTATCAAGAATTTCATTCGGATATAGCTGCAGAAAATTTTGTTGAGAAACTCATTGTTCTTTTGTTATAAGTACTATTCTAGTTTTGGACAAGTACATTTTTTTTCCTTGTAAAGTTTACGCAAACCAAAGTTAAGCTTGCGAAAATTGTTATCACTAAAGTCGTCTTTAAAAGACAGAAGCTGAAATAACCATTTAAAAGAAGATAACGAAGTAACGCTCCATACTGTCTGCGTAACTCATCCAGTTCCAACAAAACCCCATTCGTAAATGCGCTGATTTCGATCGGATTAAAAGTAAATTCATTCAGAGTTAAAGCTTCACGTTTTATTTATTTAAAATCCAATGATATTTAGCATGCAATGTTTTTCTTTCACCTTGTGCTTTCTAAAATAAATAACTTCATATTCTATAAACTAATTTCTTGTAGACCAAAAATTATTTTTCTAATTTTTCATTTTTCTTCTTAAACTTAAATGTCTAATTTTTTTTTAAATTTGCAACTTCTGTTTATTTATTTATTTTTTTTTTCTTATTCTTGCAAGATTGTTTTTCTTATTATCACTAATCAATCTAGCTTTGTCACATGTTTGAGAAAATGTGCCGATAACGAATTAAACATGCTACAGCTCCCTTTGTATTTATTCGTGAACGTGCCAATCAAACACACGTCACATGTAATTAGATGTTTTATGAAAAAAGTGGTATTTTAAATATTACCAGAAAGCAAAATGATTTGTTGTCCATATTATACGTTTTAAGTGTATGTAAGATAATAGTCTTGATCAAATATATGGTATTTATGTAGAGTAAATACAAAGCTTCGATTAAGACCAAACGTTGATCCCCATTGTGGTAAAAAAATGAAAACAACACTTTATAAATGTCATGCGGCCGAAGCGCTTTTCTGGATTTACCTACACAAAGATGGTTCAAAGCCGAAAATTTCAAAGCTAAGAATGTATAAGAACCGACACCGTTGAAGAGCGATATGCCCAAAAGGACCTTAAAGTAATAGCCAAATCCATCTAAGGTCAACCTTGCCCGAGGAGTTGTAAAGTGTGAGACAGATTAAACTGTTAGGTTGTTCAAAAAATTGACGAAAGGTGACAAAATGTTAATAGTTTCAAATTAGGTAGTCGTTTGTGGATATTAAATCACATGCATATGATACTAATTCTAGTAGAGATAAATTATAGGTTTCGTTATGGAAAGAAGAGAAAAATCAAATTGTCTTATATTTTATAAATGGTATTTCGATGATGTGCCTTTAACAAACTATCTATCTTACTTTTACTAAATCCAGATTTAAAATGTGCCATTATCTTTTTATTACCTATAAGTACTTGAATTTCTTTATGGAACTATTTATATTAAAATTATACTCCAAAAGTTGGCGAGGGTATATATGTTCTTCTGAACGTCTCCAATCGGCAATAAAACCGATCCCATAAAGAGGGGTAAACGATATGTCGGTGTCTCACTGGCGACTTGTTTCGCTGTCTTAGATTAGATATCAGTTTAGTCGTCTGATCTGTAATTTTACCTATTATGTCCTATTCCAGATTATGACATATTGGCGGATTGTGAATTCGCATGGCGGGTGATGTATGCAAAGCAGGAGACGCTTACCCTGTCAACGCACCCGGCCTTGCTCCTTTTTAATTCCTTCAGTTCTTGTTTGTTACCTTGAGTTGTCTTTTCCTAATCGATGTAGGAGATTTGAACATCGGCAAGCCAATGTCGTCTTAACCTATACATTGTGCTGTACGTAAAAATACACAGTCACGTCTGTCGGAAACGGGACGTTAAATACGATGCCCACTCGTTTGTAGGAAAACTTACACGTTATCTACATACTATGGAACCTCATGGGCAACCTCTATTTTAGGAACTGTAGGTGTATTATTCCACTGTATGTAAATATTGATAGCGACATAAAACATTCATTTCCCTTGGCTTAGGAGATATGAAGATTTGTTCACCCTCCAAAAGTCATATTTCCCTCGGGCACTGCCCTCGGGAAATATGATTTTCTTGAGTGAACAAATCTTCATATCTCCCTCCTGCACGGGAAAGTAAATATATTATATTCCACTTGATGACTGCTTTGCTGTTTCGAAACGGTAAAAGAATACGAGCAACAATCCTTTGTTATGGATATCACTGAAAAACTTCTTTTGAAATTTAAAAAGTAAATTCTTGTCACTTAATGTGTGGTGTTTTAGATGCATGGATAAATCGGCACTAAAAAGATACGAATGTCATTCAACTGCATGGGAGGTTAAGCGCACTAAAACCTAGTTCAGCTGTCTTGTGTCACACTATCTGCACTTAAAAGAACCGGCCTTTCAACACACTGACCAACCGACATGTATCATTTGTTCAAACCCCGACGGATATACAATCATGCATCGCTGTATACTTGAATAGAGTCAGGAATTATGTGCGTATTTCATATAATTTTCTCCTAACTAAAATCTCATAAATTGACCCAAGTTTTGTTTTACATATTTAGCCTAAATGGTCTGGCGTAAAAATTCAATGTTTCGTTCGTTTTAATCTAAGGAGCTACCATTTAATTTTTATGGGAGGGCTAGGATGAAATTTGAAAAAATAGGCAGGACAGGACCGAATAGAGTGAAAAATAAAAAGGCAGGACAGAGATTACAACTAAAAAAAATGCAGGACAAAATTTTTCATCCTAGCCCCCCCTCCTAACAAATGACCTGATCTGTTGTAAAAGTGATTCTATGGTGTTATTTTGAATAAAATGAGTAAAATCGTCCTATTTTTCATCAACTAATTGTAAAGTAATTTAGGTATAAGCTAACAAGTAAACTGGTATATAATAAAACCTCGCCGATTTCATTTTTAAATTCTACTATTTAGTGGAAAACTATCGTGATATACTGGTTAGTGTTTTGGAATCTATATGTATCTTTTACAAATGAAGTTAATCTTATTGGTGAAAATATCAATAACTCATTAAATAAACGGGTTGAGGCAATAGGGGAAAAGGGGGGAGAGGGGTAAAACGGTGATTATTGTGTACATATTTAAAGTAATTGACTATGCCAAGCGCTGAACTTAGTTTTCTGAAATTATATTATTATAAACATCAGTCTAATTTGACTTCTCTTAATTTATTTATATTAATTTACCCAAATCTAATATTAAAATCAGATTCTAGATTTGGATATTTCAGTTTTTCACGGGAAAATCAAAGCAAAATTTACGACAAGTTATCAGAGACGATCTTTCTTTATTTTTGTTAATTTTCATTTTTTGGATGTCGATATTCCTTTGGTCCCTTCTTATGTCCTGTTATCCTCGTTTGTTACACCACCGAATGAGACTCATACCTGAATTTGTACTTTTCACGAGCAACACGACGAATGCCACCAGTGGAGTAGGATTTGCTTACCCTTCCAGAGTACCTGAGATCACCCCTAGTTGTTGGTGTGGTTCGTGTTGCTCAGTCTTTAGTTTTCAATGAAATCTGAGAATTTATTTGTCTTTTCATCGTCATTATTTTTTGTCATGGCGTTGTCAGTTTATCTCGACTTCTGAGTTTTGAATGCCCCCTTGGTATCTTCCACTTCTTTTTTTACGCTGTGTGTATTTCCAATCGCTTTTCTACGTCCGACAATTGGGACTTTTTATATTTCAATGAACGTTGTCTTTATGTATATTATGGGATTTCGTTTCCATAAATTGCTTAAAACTAGCTTTTACTATTTTTTTCATTGCACAAGGTTATGCTTTTATCAGACTGTTTATGACGTCTTTATACTAAATCCGTTGGATATGTTCTGATTGATAATTTAGTCTGGAAGAACATGATTTATTTAAAGTTGTTATATTAGCTTTAAACTATAGTTTTCAGTTATTATGTTAGTTAGTTGTTTTTGTTATCTGATTTTTAAAAGTTTTGTTGTGCTGTTACACCACTGTTCCAAGTTAGTGGAGGATTGAGCCGTAACAAACATTTTAAGTCCCGTCAAAATCTTGTGCGCCTGTTCCTTGTCCCAAGTCAGAAGCCTGTAATTCAAGTAATAGTATGATATGTTATGCTAGTCATTTTGATGTGACCCGAAGCCGTCTGTTGCGCCAGTACCTCGTATTACTACGACGTAACGTTCAGTCTGATTTTGACTAGTGTAATGAAATGTAGAAGTACCACAGAATCTAAGTACGCGAAGAACCCTTGTTCAGCTCATATATACAGGTTGAGAACTATAGTTTGATTGGTTTGACGGATTTTTAACTCGGAGACACGTATTGGACGTATGCAAAACTCGCTGCGTAAAAATAACAAGCGCAATATACCGATCCTTTTTTTCTTGTTTTGCATCACACACTATGATTGATTGATGCTTGCTTAACGTCCAGTGGAAAACATTTCATGCATGTTCAGGACAACAACAAATTAACATTAAATACAATAGGTAGGTCCTATAATAGAAGCTGTCCGAGATGAAGGTAGGGTAAATGTGGACTGCCATTGGCAAATAATGGTATATTCGATAGGGACAGAAACTTTGCCTTGCAACAGGTCACCTACGGACCCCTCGAAGAGTTATTGCAAGGGTTCTTAACGTTCACATTCTAACCGGACGTGGCTACGTATTTATACATCATGCACAGCCAAACGGAAGCCCCACTTTGACCAGGGTTGTACTGCCGGTTGAGAGAAGACCAAAGTGACCATATTTCTATTCCCCAGTTACCCTTGGGACGTATCACAAATTATGAAGTATGAATAAAGATAAATGTAAACATGGACTTCTTTCTATCGTCAGTAGAAAACTACTTCCTAGGTGTCCAAGTTTGTCTGGCGGGATGTATAAATGTCCAGTCACGTCAGGTCTGATTTTGGGACTTATTTTTTGTATTTGCTGCATGGGAGAAAACCACATTCATTACATGTGAGTGAATTCGAAAACAACTCCGAGTTTATAATGGGGATATCAATTGTTTTACTCAAGTCAAATAATAATTTTTCCATTTCAATCAATCTTAGTTGGTGGATTGAAAGTCTGGATTATACGAGTTTATATAAAGTTAAGTCTGATCTGGTTTCAGTTAAATCCAATGCGTAGTTGCAAAATTTCTCAGTGTCTGCACGTTTATGAATTCAAGCAACACCTTTTCGATTGTATCCCTAGATGGACTTGTTATAACTTTATACTCAGATGACCTGTCCTTCTAATTCACTCAGATGACCAGGGCTGATATGCATAAAACTACTTAAGTTAAGATTTGTTCCGAACGGACAGCTTTTTCTATTATGTCCTACGATAAATAAGTACTACGAATGGATATCTTAACTTAAGTGGTTTTATGTATATCAGCCCTGTTCTTCTAATTTACTCAGATGACTTGTTCTTCTTACTTTATTAATATGACCTGTTCTTATATTTTTACTCTTGAAATTAGACATTCATTCGATCCATTCTTTTTGGGATCTTACTAGAATTTATGCTTGTAACCTCCTTTATAAAAGTATGCATCATCAAGATATTTTTTTCCACTGGACATTCAGTAGCAATTGCTAACCATTTTGTCTTTATTTGGTTTCTTTATGAAATAACACAAGAACAAGAAGAATAGAATTCACTTTATGGTTGAAAAAAATCAATATAAAATAATATATATGCGTTATATTCGATAGACACCCTCACTGGCTCAGATTTGCCTATATGTGGAGAGTAAAAGATCCAATCCTATGCCGATTGATATTTTATCGTGAGACTTAATCTCGGTCAAAATAGGCGAAAAGTATTATCAGATGGACTTTAAAAGAAATCTTTTCTTTTCTATTCATTGTTTTGTAAAAAAAAAAAATACAAATAGCTCGACTTAACAGATTCCCTCAGCTCTGAACAAAAATTGAAGTAAATGATCCTTTACGGAACGCGTTTCATCAAAGGCAGGGCAATGTTGTTTTTATAATTATATCTTATCTTGATGATGATGAATATATATTTATCATTTTGATTATTATTATTGTTATTGTTACTTTTGTTATTATTTTTGTTATTATTATCATACATTGAACGCATTGATACCCTATTAACATTAACAGAACCCATGCATGGTCGTACTATGGAAGTATTATATTGATACACATATAATACTTCCAAGGTTGTACCAATTTTCAAAATACATTTTTGACCATACGTGGACGGTCCTATAGATATTCTAATTAATATATGTGTATAATTGAGGATATTTTTCTAATTCCATACAGATGATTTTTTTTTTAGTAATCAACATTTTAAAACTTATTTGAATATACAATAAACACATCAAAATAAATATTGAAATCAAATATGCAATTTCATTTTTATATATTTTATTCAAATGCACAAATTACTTAAAATTCATCTCTTGCAACACATGCATGTGCATTCAATTATAAATTATTCATTTATTTTAAAACATAATACTTTTTGTTCATACGTAATTAAAAATATTCAAAAGTTTAAAGCAATATCAGTAAAATAAAATAAATAAATTCCAAAATAATAATTTGAATTTCCTTTGAATTTTTACAAAACTGACTTGTTAAAAAGCCATATTATTATTACGAGACAACTTATATTTATTTTATAATAAAACTATGCTAAAACGATATCCTCTTTGAGTTTAATAGGTTCAAATAAATTTTGTACTTATAATTTTTGAAAATTTGTCCATTTATATCTAAAATGGGACTTCAGCACCAGAATAACCAAGGTCGAGTTCGGTCATCAGGATGTTGTTTAAAGAAATAATGACCCTTCCAAATCTTGGGTCATGTCACAAAATACGGAAACATTATGTCTCCATAGAAACTGAATCAAGACTTATAGAAATGTCTCATTTTTTAATTGTCCGTGTACTATTGGAATTATAATCACATTTATATTCATTATCTTGACAGTTTTATAGATGGGGCGTGATTTATCCGAACAAATTCGCTTTACTTTTTTCAACACAATTGACAAATTCGTATATTTAATTTGGTCGAAATGCTATTTCAAGCGCCCTCAAACCAACTTCTTAGGAGTGTGCGTTTCCACAAGCAGTTTGTCAGCTATACCATTAATTAAAAGCGGCTTATACATTTATATTATTTAATTTTTATTATTACATTAAAAGTGGTCTGTTTAGTTTATTCCATACTTGAAGCAACACATAAAGAAAATCCTTTAAATAAAACATGTTTCTGGTAATAATCATACGCGAATTACAACTTATAATTCTGAAATATAGCATAATAGTCTATTATAATATATGGTAAAATATTCTGTTTAAATATATCAATACATACTTTGTTTCCAACCTCATCCAATCGGAGGCAGTCGCTGAGAAAATAATCTCAGCCGTGATTTTGATTTTAACCAATAAAAACGGACGAAGGCGGGACATAAAAAAGAGGCACTGAAACTTGATAATAAGTAGCATTACAAGTGATTGATAACTCTTAACTTTCATTCCATGTGTTCTAAACAAATTTGTAAATCTAAGTGGTCAACGTGTGATAAATTGAACAGTGAAAACAGTATTATCACAGACGTCTTTTTCATTTTACTCTATGTGTATCAGTTTTTGAAAGAGACATTACCTATTTGTCAAAGGAAATATTCGAACTATTTGACATTATCCAGTCATGTCACACTATCGAATAATGGAGATGCACAAGTGAATTTAAAAAAACCCTTAATTTTCCATTTTTTAAACGAAAATCATGTTGTTGGATAGCTTTATGAATGACAATAACGGAAACGCTGCTTACCAAGCAAACTCTAGTCCTAGTATGGCTTCTATTCTAAATATGAATGGAAATGTGGCGATGGAAAATTCCAGACAGTCCGCTTTTGTTCTAAGTAGTCCACCGCTAGCTGCTTTACATAATATGACAGAAATGAAGACCCCAGTTTCATCATCATCAAACTTTTTTTCACAAAATGGATCCGCATCAGCAGCTTGGAAACATGCTTTTAACAATGGTACTCCTCATGGTATAAATGACATTTTGGGTAGACCGCTTGGACTAGCGGGTTTCAATGCTGCAGGAATGTATTTAAACCCTAGAGCTAGATTTCCTAAACTCGCAGAACTTCCAGGCAGACCTCCTATATACTGGCCCGGAATATTTAATGGACCAAATCCTTGGAGAGCTTCAGGTAAAATATATAATTATATACTTATCCAGTAATATCATACTGAAATATACACTTCATGGGCAAAATGTGCATTTCGACTTATTGATTGTAAATAAAAAATTATTATCTTATTTTTTATACAGTATAAAACTTCAGGAAAAATTAAGTAATTTTGACTAAAAAAAGAAAAATTTAATAGTATTTTAATATTCATCTTTGGACTTCTCATTTAAAAGTAATTTCACGTATGTTTATACGAAAACATATAAAAGTTTTGAAAAGTTGTTCAGACTGTTTGAAAAATAAGGTTTTATTTACTTTTATTTTAAAAAGATAAGAATTAGTCATTTTCACTTAAATATGATATTCCTTAAAAGTGAGAAAGTTATAATAAAATATATGACACCTTTGATTCTTGAAAAAAGGAAAATATACGCAATAAATTTTGTTTTTCTCAATATTTTTGAGTCCTGATGAACGTTACTCTAAAAGCGATTCCAACTTATCAAATTGTGTACATGCAGTTCACATTTATTAGCAAACAATCTTTAAAACGTGAAACAGCATATGGGTCTTTTTATCAATTTGTAGCCTCGTATTGTACACAGAAAATTCACAGTCGTCCACACGGTCGTCCAGTTGGAAGTCTTATATCCCCATGTTTGTTTCCTGTGGAGAACTTAACGTAACACAAAGGTGCTGATTGTTTACAACTAATCAAATTAAACTGTTGACTTTTAAATGATGTTTACTTGTATATTTTTCATAACTACTCACTTAGAGGATATTTAGCAATGATATGAATTTGCCAAAAAAGTATTAAGTCAAACCGCCTGAACGCACTTAAAAGTTTTTGACGACAGCACTTAGTCGTAAGCCATCGATATGATATATTTATATATATATTTAAATTATATTCGTTTTAATTTAATTACTGCAATTGTGGTTTTCTTTAGCATGTGTACTATGTACATTCTTGCAAACTCAAAGGGAAAAAACATTTATAAAGCTGTTGTGTTGACATAAATATGTGGAAATAATGATTTTAACATTTGTATTAAAAAGTGTTTATACCATACTTCATGTAGACATCCGAAAAACTAATCGCTATTCATGTTGTTTTTATAATAAACGCTTAAAATATGGTTCAAAAGTAATTATGTGCTTTAATGTTTATTTTTTGCAAAATTTCTATGTTTTGAGACAAACGTATAAATTTTGCAGCATATGTTTTTTTACTTTTCGGATCGAAAAAACGCAATGTTTAAAGAAAGAAAATAAAAAAAAACAACAACAATATGATATAAGCCTATTGGTTTAAAACCGTATCGTTTACAAAATTTCAGTAAAATGACTGCAAATAACATAAGGCAGTTGAAAACTGAAAAAAAAGTTTATTTAAGAAATGTACGTCAAGTTTGGAAATAATAAGATAAATAAATAACAAAATAATAAATAAATTAACCAGCATTTGTCTATATGAAAACTATACTGTTATTATAAAACATTTTATCATCTTAATTTCAAAGCAAGTAAATTAAAAGCATAATAACAGGCAATGGATAATATATTGTTTGGTAAATATTATTGAACCTATTACACTAACAAAATACTTTATTTACAAGCAGATGTAATAATTAATCCAACTCATAAGTCGAAAACAAACTGGCAAATGCCATGGCAAGAAAACGAAAAACGACGAAAAGACGAAAAGCCACACACTAATGCATAAAACATAACATAGAAAACCGAAAGAAATTCTAACTAGTACATATGTTAATTCACTCGTCTATTTTATTCGGTCTTTTTAGCTAATTTACTCAGTCTTTTTAGCTCATTAACTAGTCATTTTTTTGTAAATTTACTCTCTACAGAATGAGCTTTACCAAAACGGCTACTAGACGGACAGTGTGTTTGCTAGTTAACCTCGTAAATTCTTTGTTTGTTTATATTCTTAATGAAATATTACTTTCATTGAAAAATTCTAAAATTCATTAAAGGAAATGCTAACCTTTTTGATAAAATGCGGTTTCATTGTAGGAATTTAAGTTGAAAATATGATACTCAAAAGTCGGTACTGATGAGTTCACAAGGGAAAATTTAAAAGTCCAAAAATATTACGCCCCAACATTCACTTTTATCTAAATTTAATAACACAATCAAAATAATAAGACTAATGCCAACTAAAACTGTTAAATATTCCCAAGATAATCATTGATAATGGTTGTTATCTGATAAAATAACTGATCAAATCCCGTACGGAAATTGATCGATCAAAATTATAATCCGATATCATAAACTATAAACAGTGTTATTTACTGATAGAGTTATATAACTGATTATTATAAAATTGATACGATATTTTTCTAATTTAGCTACTGTAAGGGATTATTTGTATGTCGGTTTCTAATTACATTTGGCGATCAGCAAACAGAGTTATCGGTCTTGCAATTTGTACAGCTGTAGATAGACGCAAGAAAATACATGAGCGAACCAAGGAGGTTAGAACCTTTGCCGTCACTTTATACTAAATCATGATTAAAAAGATCGCTTTGTCCCTGAAGTTTTGCTTCTTTTAACAAAAAAACTCGAAACCGTATGTATGCTACATTAATCTCAACTGGATCACGAGATGGATCAGTTTCTGTTTAAGACGCAGAATATTTAGAATGGAACAGATAGTCGTTGGAACATTGGAGTGCAAAACTATTTTTTGTAAAATAAATATTCTTGGCCCCCACATAACTCCACTTCTTTCGCCGACACATATAGGATATTTGTTGCAACATATGGTATGTGCAGATTGAAGACGCCGTAATTTATTTTATTAGGTTTATTCACCAAAAGCATTATTATATTTGTTAAGGTACCTAACAAATCACTACAAGTGCATTAAGACAGATTTTCGCCATGCGTATTAACCATGTATTCAAAGACTTATAGAATTTGACAGTTTATATCGTTTGTGAATATTAAATATTCTGTCCCATGAAATAAGGTCTCTCCTTTCAGGTTTAGCTCATATACGATACGTGTCTGATCCAATTTTGGGAGACTTTGACTGATTTATTATCCTTGTATCTTAATCGTATCAGGCGTTTGACTTCCTGTGCTGTACAATCTAAGAGCAAACAGAAAGAAACAGGGTTTAAAATAAGTATAGACAACCTCATCGACCACCGTTGTTATATTTTCTAAACCATTTTGTAGGGAATCAGAAAACGACAGAAAATCTATAAATCTATTTATTCAGTATTTTGCAAAACACTTAGTCCCCGTTTTGGTTAAAATAGCTGACAAAATGTCAACTTTAAAAAAAGTTTTTTGCTCTTTTATTTATGGGCGGCGTATAGACTTGCTAAGATAATATAAAACGGATTACCTGAATTTCGATTGTAAAATTTTTGACAGCTACAAATTCAAATTTATCTTAACTCGTAGTTTAAATGTAGCAATAAAAGAACACGATGAATTATATGAAAAAAATATTCAAAGTAAATTTTTCATTTTTGGGGGTTTTAGCTAAATAATAATATATTTTCTAATCATGAGAATACAGGAAGAGAAGAAGAAAATCTCATTCTACGGGATTGTTAAACGATCTTGTCTGGCTGTGAAGCCCTCGCGTGGTCGGTAGAAAATATCCAGTACAAATCTACAAAACCTGTTTGGTCTATCAAAATAAATCTTATTTCGCATCAGGTTTTATTTATACAGTATTTCTTTAAAACATATTTTCCTTATTTAGTCTCACTAAAATAACACGCTTACTCAATTACTATTGATATTTTTAAGTAAAACACGAAATATGTTGCTAGTATTAGTAATGCAAATTAAAAACGGAAGTGATGAGGTTAAACATAGAAAACCAGGTTATAATTTATACATGATAAAATTATACTTAATATAGTATACTTCAAGAAAGAATTATGCACAAAATTTTGTCAAGAAATTGAGATTGTGTTTGTCGATTTTTTGTAGGCTCGAATGTTGTCATGGACAAGGATGGGAAAAAGAAACACACACGACCGACATTTTCCGGTCAGCAAATATTTGCTTTAGAGAAAACATTTGAACAGACAAAGTATTTAGCGGGTCCAGAAAGGGCAAGACTTGCTTATGCGCTTGGGATGTCTGAAAGTCAAGTCAAGGTAAGATTAATTTTAATAGTTTTGTTGGAAGTTTTGAAAATTTGAAAAATCTCTTTTACTTAAACGTTTTGCCGGAATCCCGAAACCCTTGCACAGCATGGACAGGCTATGAAACAAATAGTGGTAAAATGTTTGACGGAGTTTAAAAAACAATGTTTCACTTCAGTGTAAATAAGCGACGGATGTACTTTAGAGAGAGAAGGAGAGAAAATGTTAGGGACATAGTTTTTTTTCTTGTGTTTTTTTTAGACAAGCCTGCTAGGACCTAATATAACAGGTCCCAGGACAAGCAAACGATTCAGTGAATCTAAGGATATGATGAGTTTTAAAGGCCAAGATGTATAGTTTCATAACTTCTTTTAAACTTTATAATTAAAACGTTTCGGCTGAAAATTGGCAATGAACATAAAGTACCCGTTCCCCCACCAAAATAAAACACACAAAACAACAAAACAAACCCCCGAATGTCATAGTGTTTAAGTAGTAATATCGCCGGTATATCTTATAACAGACACATACTATGTTAACATGACACGCTACGGTCTCGAATCATTTTCAGATACCACCTACTGCTACTGTATATCTTGGTTAACAAAGATGACAATAGCTTAAGTGATTTATATCTTCTTATCCACAGGTACTTAAGACTTATCTAATTATAAGAAATATTCTAAATAAGCCTCTTTTGTTAATTCAATAAATCTTGGTTTGTGAACGCATCATTTAGCGCTTGATCTAACGGCTGATATAACGGATAATTGTATTGGTCGTTAATTTCATCTCATTATGTCGTCACGGATGTTGCCTGATAAATTCAATTCCCATGGTGCACCTGCGGGAACCGTTGATTGCTTAATCTGATGTCGCAGATTTTCATGAAAGAGTTGTGCGACAGTGAGAGAATGGGCGGAGAAGAGGAAAGATAAAAGTGAAAACACAGCTTGTGTGTTGATGCATCATTAACATTAAGGCAATTCTTTTAAAAAAATATAAATATTTAAAAATATAAGATACATGTAGTCACAAAAAGTTGTTGTGACTCTTTTTTAACTTTTTTTGTTGTGTCGCTTTGAATTTATTGTTTCATCGTTTAAGGAGTTTCTGGTATATTTAGGTTGACTAGAATTACGATATTGGTCTAACGAAAAAGTTATAAATGTAAATCCAACGCTACATTCTATCACCAATTTTAGAAATAGTAAAAATCATCAGCATCTTATCTTCTTTTGAAATATTTAACCAGTTTTTGGTGGGGTTCGTGTTGCTCAGTCTTAGTTTTCTATGTTTTTTTTTGTGTAGTTTTGTTTGTCTGTTTGTCTTTTTCTATTTTAGCCATGGCGTTTTCAGTTTATTTTCGAGTTATGAGTTTGAATGTCCCTTTGGTATCTTTCGCCTCTCTTTTACAGTAAATCCATGGCGCATGCATGCTGAATGTATTAAGTATAATACCCCAAAAAAAAAAAAAAAAAAAAAAAATCCTACTTGCAATTATTAAACTTTTAATATAAAAATAAGGAGATGTGGTATGATTGCCAATGAGACAACTATCCACCAAAGTTCAAGTCTTTCTAGATTGAATTTATCGAAATTGTAAATATCGTTGATTGTAATTTAAAAAAAAAAATATTTTATTGAAAAATCCTTCCCTTTTCTTAATGTATTAGCAGGACAAATGGTTTACAGCGTTAAACACGTTATCAGTTTTTGTTGATTAGGTTGGTTTCATAAAAATGGAATGGAGACACAATTAAAAATCTACAGTATAACTCTTGATCAGTGACAAGTATATTCTAGATTTTTCAAAATATTCGTTTGCACTTTAATGATAAAAAATAAGCCATGATTCTTCTAAAACAGACTTCAAATTTTGATGACGTATTTATGAGTTAACAGAATCAGCACAAAAGAACATGCCAGTACGTTTTGGAGAGTAAACATATAATTAATTCGCATAAACGAAGGCCGTTTTTTGTGACTTTTGATAGTTGAAGGAAAGAGTTGGGTGAAAAGTTGACAAGAAAAAAATTCATGGAATGAAAAAGTATAAAAGTAAATTTTTGTTGCTGTTGAACCATAATTAAATTTCTTTGTTTTAAGTTTAAATTCCGTTATGATCAGTATGTTGACGTTCTTTACTGCCAAGGAGATTTTTTAAAGAATAAAACCTTCTTGTTAATGCATCTAATCTTGGCCTTCATTCTTTCCAAATAATTTCCAAAGAAACATTGATATAGAAAAACTTGAACATAGAAGTACCATATTCAAATTTAATACCTCTGTGTTCTAAAAGAAATAAATGAGTTCAAAGTTCTTACAATTAATCCCAAGGCAGATATTTGAATATTTTTCTTTATTAATTTGGCGTGAAAAGCCGTTTCTTCTAATTGCAGAAAATAGAGATTTAATAGAACATTAAACAGATCTTAAACAAAATGGTCTTAATTACAAACGAATGTCCATTATATTTTACTTTATGAGACAGCTCCCGTTAAACAATCGTTAAGATAAAGCCGTCAATTTCTTATTTTATTTACACAGGAACGAACATCAATGAAAGTTTATTTTTGTTTATAAAAGATGATGAGGTATAATTTTCAATTAATGCTTCTTCATCTTTTCTTGATGTACACGTGAGAGTTCATGTATATCAGAATTTATTGCTTCAAAATTAAGAAATTTGTCGCTGCAAATTTTTTGTGATATCTTTTCGTATTTCTTTTTCATTTTACAATTGCAATATAAGAGTTAATTATGAAAAAAAGGTAATCACAAGAATAAACACTCTCGCGACGAGTGTGCGCATGTAAACTTATATATATATATATATACTTTGATACATAAGGTGTTTGTTTGTACAATATCCAATCCTTATTGAATTTTACCTAACAATAATATATACATTTATAAATATAGCAACCGAAACGTTTAACCTGAAAAAGTATCAAGCTGTAAAGACAATTTAAGTAGGATTCCTGCTTGAAAATACTTCAAGTATCAATTTTCTTAAATGAGACCTAAATTTCGGTCAAACAATTGACTAAAATATTTATTTTGAACGGAAAGTAAGCACCTGAGCTTATCAAAGAGGGTTGGGTTAATATTACATAAAATTCCAAAAACGAGGAAATGATACCTCGACAATTACCTGAAATTGATCCTTTGATTTTCAAAATCTCATTGATTCCATCACCACATCTTAAGCACAGCTTTAATCTCTCATTACATACCTACAGGCGGTTTCTTTGATTCGTTTAATTTAGTTATCACACTTTAATGTCTGTATCCTTAACTATTGTTCAATTTCTTAAATATTTATCGTTAAATTTCATAATCACTCTTTTTCGGTAAATTAAAATCGATTGCATTATATAATTGGATTTATTTCAGGGTCAAATGAAAATGTTATCTCTTGGGATTATTAGCCCCCGTGCTCTGTTACCATGCCTTAATTTCAGTTTCAGTAAAAAATAAAATAAAATGTATTCATATGCTTATTACACCATTTAATAAGGTCCACCAAATAAAAATAAAATAAAAGATGGTGTCCAGAGTTGCAACATTTGAAAATTTGCCCCTTTTGACAGGACCATTTTTTAATATAATTGCGTTTTCAAAGGTCAGGATATTGACCTTTTATTAGTTTAAAAAATCTTATATATATAATATTATGCATCAATTGGGTTCACTTTGATGACTATGTATACATATCAGGAAAACAATTACTATTAATAATGTTTTCAATCAGCCTTTTACAATGTCAAAATGCTACATTTATGACCAATAAAATATCTTTTATCCATGCGAAATGAGACGCCCAGTTATATCATTTTCTCTATTTTACTAAAAAATGGTAATTGTTTTATGAAAGCATCGGGCTTTACCTTCATGTGGAGGATATTAGCATAGAACAAAAGCAAATAATAACAGTTGTTTGTTGAATTTGTGAAAATGGTCTCTTTTGTACATTACATTTAATATCATAGTTAAAATAAACATGATTATCTGTCAAAAGAATTTTTCTACATGGATTATTCCTTTAGCGAAAATATGAAAGTATAAAGATGAACAATTCTAATTTAAGACACCGTAACATCTGCAATAGGTATATTTCATACTAATAGTCATAAAATTTATTGACAGGATTGATCTTGAGTACAAAATTTATGTTTATGTTATCCTCACAAGATTTACTTTCATTTTCGCATCAATTTGAACGATTAAAGGAAACTTGGTCATCAAAGCGTTTGTAAACTTATCACACAGATGTCTGAAACACCACAAAGCCAAAGCGCCATTTGTACGTCGACGATTGACATTTCTTTTCATTTTATCCCTTGAAATGAACTATTTAGTACTATTCTATAGATTTTAAACCACTAAATACCATAAGAATAAACTTTTATTGAAAGGTATTAACTCTTAATTGTTCGACAATTTTTGCAAAGTAACTACTTCTAAATTTCTACTTATAAATTTTTCATTCACTATTTGAGGTTGCTTGGCTGTTTTACAAGACATATCCGTTTGCCATTTCCTCGGTCAAATTATGCACCAAACCCATCCGGTTTAAGATTAAATGGAATAATAGTAAAAATTGCACTATAAAACTTTAAGGTTTATTTATTCGTCCGAAGTAGCTTCGTCTTAATGTGCAATAAAAACAAAAATTGAACAAACCGATGTGGTACATTGCAACTATAAATGTTAACAGTAAAGAGCCAGATTTGGTATGAATTTTTTTTCTATACTTATATGTTAGAAATTTCGAAAATGAAAAATTGATTTGTGTACTCAGCTATTGTGCACTTGCAATAATGTTCACTACATATACAAATTCATACAACATGGTTACAAGAATTATCTGTAAACTAATTCATCTTCTTATGCATTAAACAAAAGTACATTTATTTGAAATATTAACTAGAATACATCTAAATCAATTTCTGAAGAGTCCAATCGGAAAATAAAAAGGCGTCAGGCAAGGTCTCTGGTTAAATTCGTCACTATTCTATCTTGCTTGGGCAATTAACCGTAAAAACTAATGAAAATAGAGGGGCAACTGTCGATTGACTAAACATGAACAGTGAAGACGAAATTAATATAAGAATTGTGTGAAATTTCATTAGGAACAATCGAATATATAGTCTCTTAATTATGTGATGAAGTGGGGAGAGCCATTAAAGCGAAAGAAGATGAATTATTAGCAAACACACCAAACGTAAGCTGTTTGAATAAATTCGACTAGCGAATTTCAATAAATGGGATATTTCTATGGTAAATGATCGTTCATTCGAATTGGATTAATTTCTGAAGCTGCAAAGTTACAAATCAGCCAAGTGGCTTTTTATTGTTCGATCTCCATGGATCATTATCTTGGCTGCGTCATAATTCGTTCCTTTGTGACTTTGGCTGTTAATAGATTGAACGGTCGTGTTTGAACATTTACGGTGTATGGTAGGAGAACAATAATGCTGAAGATTTTATATAATTATAAAGGCTTAATGTCTTCGTGAGATAATGAGAGTCCATTACAGCCCAGTTATTTATCTGTTTACATCGATTGTTAATTTCCTCTGTATTCGTTAGACTTTTTAAGGATTATGGAAATTTGGCAAAAAGCAACTATAAATTAGCCGTTTGAAATAGAAATTGAAACATTTATGATAGAGGAAGGATCAAACAATTTATGTTTGATATTTTATTAATTAAATTTCCTCTATTTAACGAAAGGTAATTGTTGATCACAGATAGGTCCTACGACAGAAATGAAAGCGACGACACGTTGGTCC
The DNA here is from genome assembly GCA_017311375.1 of Mytilus coruscus. Lineage (NCBI taxonomy): Eukaryota > Metazoa > Mollusca > Bivalvia > Mytilida > Mytilidae > Mytilus > Mytilus coruscus. The sequence continues at coordinate 58,222,410 of CM029601.1, forward strand.
AACAAGATGCAAAATGCAAGTTTAAACAAAGCCTGAGCAAACTTCAAGAACATTATTTGTTCTTAAAATCTATAAAATCTATAAATGGACGATTTCATTTACAGAGCTTAGTGCTTACAAAATCAACTACAATGTATTTAGCAAAAGACACCTCTGCGTTCATACTTAATAACCTATGACGATTAAATTAAACAGATGTTTAAATGAAATAAATGCTTAATAAAAAATAGTTTAAAACGTTTTAAACTTGGTTTGATCCGGGTACATGCAGTGAAGTGCATGATATTTTAATTATTTCAAATATGGATTTTGACATCGGTATATTGAGTCATCTTTTTACTATCGGATTTTTTAAAGTGTATTTTTCTTCCCCCTTTTTAAATTCTATACAAAACTGTTCAATTGTTATTTTCTACAGCGTACTTATTTCGTTGAAACAATATTATATTATCATATAAAAACTGCAGTTGTTTTCAGCCACGTTATAAATAGTAGAGAAAACACATAATCTTGTGCGATGACCAAAAAGTAAACTTGTGTATTCATTCAAAAGGCCAATAACTGAAACGTCGTGTTTCAAACTGAAATACAAAACGATGTTTCAAACTGTAAATATGTGAATTAATCCCAAAATATCAGACGCAATGATTTGACAAGAACATTATATGATTATAACCTTTATCAATAAATTTATTAGTCAAACATATTTGAAGGGCAATACTTATACTTGCTTGCTTTATGTAACTTGCAAGTGTTCTGTATTTTCGAATTTTAAGATTTCTTTTGTTTCTCGAATTTACACAGTTTCTAATTCAATGTCTCAAATCTATTAAAAAAAGAGCATGAAAAATATCAATCGGCCGTTCATATTTCGAGCTTACTTAAATCTCTCTGTTTAAGTCCTAAAATTGGTATCGATATTATATGAATACGAATCATCTACATTAATCCATCACAGTTTTATTGTTTCGAATAATAATTTGCAGATATGTATTTGATAATAAACTTTTTGTTGACCCTGCATAATTGTAAAAAATATTATAGTCTTTATTATTATACGATGGTGTTTTACTTCTTTTTCAAATGATCTTCAAATTCAAAATTTTAGCTGTTTACTAACCGAATTAATATCCTGATACTTCATCTGTAAAAAAATGAATTTTCTATAGTAATTTTGTGTTAAATAAGACCGTTTTCTTCAGTTTCTATCGAACAAATTTCTTAAAAGGGCAATCATTGTATTTTCTTTGGATACGTGCATCGTTGATTTTACCGTCGCAAATTGAGTTTACTTGGAGACGCAAAGTGGAGTCTCAGAAAAAGAATATTTGTGACTGTTAAACCAAGATTTATTAATTAGACGACTCGGCATAATGTTACCCATGTTAAATAATTGACAATATCGATACGCAGAAAACCTGTTAGTATTATTGAGGTATTTGGTCGAAAATATAGCATGTCCGGCAGTCTTCACGCTCAGCCACAGGCCCAGCAGCACAGGCTTGTAAAATTTCTTTCGGGCCTGTCAAAAACATCTATACAGGCCAACAGAATCTAACTAAAATTTTCCAAAAATTGAGCTCCGGGCCTGTAGATTTAAAAGTTTATCGTGCAGACCGTGTCGTCTGAACTAGAGAAAGTGATTGTTAAAGACCACTGTGTCGTCCTGAAAGTTCACATGAATTAGAAAAAAGTGATTGCTTGAGGTCTAGGACATTAGCAACCATCAATAAACCACTTAATTTGGGCTGATCAACAAAAATACAAACACACATTCAGGCGGTTCAAGTTATAGCGCTGAAAGAATTTAGTAGACGGATGAACGACCTAATCAGGAATAATTATATATCTATATAAGCACACACACATATTTATTTTATCTTTCAGTCTATAAAGTCAACAGGAGTTCCTTCCTCGTATCACTCATAATATGAATTGCACTCATTTATCAACTTTTATGTTTTTTTAAGATATTTCTTCTGATCCTGATTTTTCAGTCGTTATATCATGCATGATTATATATAATGCCATCTATAAAATGACTCAGGTCAGATATCAACGTCAAGTCCAATAATTTGACGTCACAAACCGTTATATGGGAAGATATTCATGAATATCCTTCTCAATAAAGGAGTAGGAAAATGCGATACTAGTGATTTGTTTATGTGGGCTTCATAATTTGATGAAATTTTATTTAAATGTATTCTGGTCTTCTATTTGGCCCCATTTTTACCATCAAAAACGACGTTAAACCAAAAAGCAGTTTGGTGGTATAGATTCGTTTAGTTCATATGTGTCATACTGTACAGCCAATTTTCTGTGAATTATTCAAATACCATTTCATGGCTTTATACATTTAATATATACCTAATTTTAACGGCAAATTAAGCTCGTGCTAAAATGCGGGAATGCGCGCTTGTTTTATGATAATTTGTCACATAAAATTAAAACTTCTAAAGCTGTAATACCCTTCGCATGTTATATTAAGTCTAGCACAAAATATAAGAACATAATGAATTGAAATCAATACAGATTGTACATGTAATAGTTGTAATACTATGGTGACTGGAGGTTTTGAAGGAAATTCCTCATGCACTGTGTCAGCGTCGGGAACTATTTATACCTTCTTTAATTTGTTTAACAATTATGACAGATTAAACAAATCCCCTTTGCACATCATATACTAATGACTATCTCGCATATATACATAAAAAGTCTGTACACGGAGCCGACACGGGACGTCTAGATAGATGAAAATGTTTTATTATTCCACTGTTTGGACCAAACTGTTCCGCAAACTGTACATACATCGTCATTATCATCGCTATCTATTTAACAAAACAAGAATAAATCTACTCAACAACAATTTGGCTATGAAAACTTTACTGGGTGTTATGTTTAGTTGCAATTAACTGGAGTTTTAAGTAATTCCTATATATCTGTGTAATCTTTGTATGTTTATAGTGCATACATTTTGTATTTTATTTGACAGTGGCGCAAGTAAGTCTGAAATTAAAATTGAAGTATATTAAGTATTTTTAACTTTTTGATGGGAACTATACACATTGTTGGAAGCTTTGGTGAAAGTAGCATTCGAATTGTAAACAATACAAGCTTGAAATGCTGTGTCATTTTTGCGTTGTGCACTTATTTGCATATAAAAATGGTTTTGTTTTGATTCGTCCAATCAAATGTTATATCTGTACCTGAACATCATTTACATTCTTTGTTATACCTTGTTATTGGTTGTTCTGTTTTTTACAAATTCTGCTTAAACATTGTAAAAATGAGACGAGACAGGTTCAAGTAAATCACTTCGCTCTAATTTATAGGATCGTAACAATTTTAATTTGCAAATTTGATAGCTTCAACTCTGGCAATGCAATTTATCTGAATAATGATACGATTTTTTTCTTTCTTCTTAAGAACAAACGACTGCTAGGTTTTCTGATAACTATATTCATGTACAAATGTACGTGTTTTTGCACTCTTAAACAATCTACAATTCATGAGGTTCCATCTTTACCATTTGTTTTGTATAGATCCTTCTGACATTCATGGCTCATTCTAAATCAATCATAATTAAATATTTCTGATGCACACGTCCTACAATAATGGTTGTACTGTAGTATTTCTGAATCTGGAGTACATGTTTGAGAGTTTTGTATATACCATCAGCGGATATCTGACTTTCTTCATCGGGAATATAAAGCGTGCAACTTAATGACGATACAATATGCATAGAATCCAGTGATATAGCACTCTCAACCGATGATTTGTTCCACTATATATCATCGGAATTCAAATATATTATAATTATATATACTGATAATATATTTGATTTCAGATGGTGTATTAGTGAAAATATTTAGTCATTGCCATTTACTTCTTCGTTTGTCTGAAGTTTCAATTGTACACGTCACAGATTGAAGCCTTTGTTTCAGAGAACACAGGCAAATAATTATTTTTCTTACTTGCAAACATAACTTGTGACTTTCTTATTTGTACTTGAAACATATCGAGATATATTTGAAGAAGCCATTCCGGCATGGATAATTAGTTGTGTTCAAAAGTATATAAGATGAATTTCTCATATTTATGGACACCTGTTGCCGCTAAGGATCGTGCCGAATTAAACACAAATCGTTTCTTTATTGAAAAACATATACAAGAAATTCACTTCTGATGAAATATAATTTGTAAATAATAGAATCAAATAGCTAAATTACAAATTTGCCGCTTATTCGTATTAATTATATTCCTATAAACACAATAAATTTCTTTGGTTCTTGCAATATTACACCATGTTTTGATTCCTATTAAAGAAGTTTATAACTGAACTTTGCACATTTGTTTTTGTTCTGTTCATATTATTTGTTATATGTATATAAGTAAAAAAATACACGGATTAGCAACTGTTATCGTAAAATATCATTTGGAAATAAATTAAGAAGTATTCATGGCAAAGATGAGTTTGTTTGTTTTTTATCTGTTCTCCACATTTGTTGGTTTCGTTGTGTGTGTGTGTGTGTTTTTTTTAGAAACGGTTCCCTCGATTTTTCCTGAGAAAAAAAAACCCAAGACAAACTGGCATAACTATGTTTTAACGAGGATCTACGTTCACGACTCAAACGTTTTGGAATGTCATACCGAGTTCATTTATATATTTTTTAAACGGAAGACAAACACTTCTTTTCTTGATTTTTTTTTGCAAATTGAAATGTCGATAGTTGTGAATAGGACTTAGCATACGAACTTAGAATAGCACTTAAAATAAGGACTTTTAAAGTACGATAATAAAAAAATCATCTCCATTTTGTATATTCTTGCAAAAATGCAATTCATTGTTATAAGAAATTTACCATTTAGTTTATCAGTAATTTGTCAAAAAGCAATTCACAATTACCAATCACATTAATTCTATGTCAACAATCTGTAGATTTTAACTGTTTCATTTGTATGTAAATCAACTTTTATTATTTACAAAGACAATCAGTGGAAGCTATATCTGCAAAATATATTTTAATTTATTTCATTTTAAGTTCCAATGATACACATTCAACAAATAACTGTATTGACTAAGAATTATAGCTTTGTTTGTATTCGTGATGTATTGGTATAAAACCTGATCAGAGACGAATCAGGACTAATATGATTTGGATGTCTTGAATAAAAAGATAGATTTATTGGATTGCTTAGACGATCTAGCCTTAAAATCTCTTAAAGTATAAAGATATTGTAGGTGATATTTTACCATTTTCCAGGACTTTTCATACTTGTCTAAACAAATATGATGTTTTTTTTTTCTAACTGCACAGTTGCATAGTTTTTCTGTCTGTAGCAAATGGGTGATTTTCTGACTCTACTGTAACGTTGTTTGTATAGAAAATTGGGGTTTACTGTTTTGCTCTTTCTCTTGGTGTAGAATGAATATGGTTTTACGGATTACTGCTATGTCTGCTTTAAATGTGATGATTTCCCAACAGAGCTTTTCTTTAGAAATTTATTTTTCGGGACTATACTGTTCTCTTGTTTACCTTTGTTTGGAAAATGTAGTGCTGTTGCTCTTTCTTCATTCAATGTGATTTCCTGGCAGTAAACGGGTATATTGTTTGCCTTATCTTGATAATGAATTGGCGAAAGAGTTTTCGATTTTCAGAAATTATGATGAATACCCTCAGTGAATTAATTTCTTTGTTTTTCGTAGTCTACATGCAGAATTTCCTCATTGAGTTCTGTTTGTTTCTCGTAGTCTACATGCAACATTTGATGTTGTCTCGACTACTGTTTCGTGGTTTCTCATTACACAGAAAATACTATAGTTTTCAGGCTACATTACTGTAGTGTTATTGTTCCTGGTTTAGAAAATTGGATGCTTCATGTCTGTACTTTTGTTGTTGAGAAAATTTGATTGTTCAAGTCTGTACATTCGTGGTTGAGAATATTGGATGGTTCATGCACTTTTATGCTTGAGAAATTTGAATGGTTCCTGTCTGTACATTTGTGGTTGGAGAGAATTTGATGGTTCATGTTTGTACTTTTGTAGTTGAAGAGATTTGAATGGTTCATGTCTGTACTTTTGTGGTTGACAAATTTGAATGGTTCATGTCAGTTCTTTTGTGGTTGAGAAAATTAGATGGGTTTCTGAATGTACTTTTGTGTTGAAAAAATTTGATGGTATCCGGGTTGTGTGTTCTGTTGCTTATCTGTTAATACAATTAATTTGTATGGAGTTGCCAGTGAATTATTTTTGAATAATCCGTATTTTCTAAATTATCTTTACTGACTGTGGTGTTGTGAAACTTATATCGTTGTTGAACTTTTATTGTGGGTAGACATACCTTTCATTTTCTTCTTTTTTGTTAAAATAAGTTTGTCGTATATTCATATATTGGACTGTGATGAGAGAGAGAACACCTTATTCAATGCACATAGGTCTGAGCTTTATTGCAACATCTAATTCGCTATGATTTTAAACAATTGAGAATGAATACCTGTTTCATTTCTTTGTTTGACAGTTCTGAATTTTATCACAATACATGTTCCTTAATATTCAATGTTCATATTTTCAGGTGTGGTTTCAAAACAGACGCACAAAATGGAGAAAGAAACATGCTGCTGAAATGGCAACAGCTAAAAAGAAACAAGAACAAGTTGAGGATATGGAAGGAAATTCGGACATGGACGAAGACACGTCGGACAGTTCCGGAAAACTAAACGATCATTTAAGTGACTACCTTGATTCTAATTTATCGTAAATATGAATCTCATATAACGTTGCAATGACAAGGCTATAGTGCTATATGTGGAAACGGATCCGTCAACTTTTGATGGTGGAATAAATTAACAAAGTTGCAATAACATTATCATGTGCCATGTGTTCACATCATACCACGTGATTTTCTTTAAAAAATGCTATATGTGGACACTGGCTGGATCTTTCTACATTGCAATAGTATTTGGCTAGCAGAGAGACAGACCGTAATAAAGTTGACATGTTAGTTATTAAGTTAGCCTTTAAGGTAAAGGTCATATGAACTCACTTTGTATTTATTGTTCTTGGTGTTATTATGAGATGTACATTATTATTTTATTTCTTCAGTATATGTGAGAGGTGTATATTTAATTCACTGCCATAAATATTCATTAGCTATGAGAAACATTTCCTCCTTAACCAAACATGCCTACAATTAGTTGGAGTGAAAACCTGTCTGTGAAATTTCATGAAAACGATCGACCCAAAGTCTTTTCATGCTTTCATTTGAATACACAATACAAAAAACAATGAAGTTAAACTCCCTCTTTTAACTTTAACGAGAAACCAATAGACAATATTGTAACTTAAGATAACTTTAGTAGCTACAATTTTAAATGTTAACATTGATTTGAGGTCATCTGGCCCATAATATTAGTTACAATCATCGCTTTGAGTCCGCCAACAGTCAACTTCTTTTTACAATTATGTTTTCCTGTAAAATTATATAAGCAATCCGAACCAAACTTTTTTTGGTTTGTCATAAATCAGGCCGTTGGTTTTTTCTGTTTAAATTGTTCTACTTTTTGTCATGTTGGGACTTTTTACAGCTGACTATACGATATGAGTTTTGCTCATTGTTGCAGGTCGTACTGTGACCAATAGTTGCTTAAATCCGCTTCATTTCGACTCTGTTGGATTCTGTTAGGAACTTTTAAAGCCAAATAGACTTAACCTTTTCAAACATGACGATTATGCAACACTCTAGAAAGATTCCCCATTGGTCGGTTGGGAAACAATAATGTCATACGCATTTATATTTGAAAAAAAAAGCAATGATAATGCATGTAAGGATAATGGTTTTCTAAAAATTCTCCATTTTTTTCCTTTATGATGAAAAATTATCCTTGAATTAAAGATGTCACTATTTAGATTCACTCCCTACAAACAATCAGGTGAACGGAGCTAACTCATTGATGCCTCTACTTTTTTTCTTTTCAAAAGGCGAAGTTGATTTATAAATTTATCGAAAACTTGATGTTTTTGGTATTATTCTTTTGTAATTAAAAAATCTATTCATAAGGTTGACTTTGTATGGATGCTCATCAGATGACCTTTTTAAATAAGATAAGATGGCATTAGGTTTTGAGATCTTAATGAATGAAACCCAAGACACCATTAAAAATTGTTTCGATACTAAATATATAATTTTTCCATAGTTCTGTTTTAGGACATATTTACCGGTAAAAGATTCCCCATTACTAACATGACTAACCATGCATGTAGTATAACTCGTATTAATGTATAGATCTTTAGGTACAATACTGAAAGTACTGAATACACATCGAAAAAGAACTAAAGTACTACATCCATATCTGAAAATATCATTTTTTCAATGGTTTATTTATTTGTATCAAATGACTTGCAGTATTTTGATTATTTCATTCCCTGGATTGAATATTGAAATGCGACTTATGTCCTATTTCGTCAATGGTCCACCTGTGTTTTATCTTTGTATGATTCCAACGAACATTTTACCAAAACGTTAAGTGTTGTAAATCCCCCAATAGTCTTTTAAATTCGGTTCGATGTTTGCTTTTTACTTAATTATATCCATATTTTAGCCAATATACCTGTTTCGTCTCTGTTATTCGAAATCTGTGATAAGCTATACATGATATAGGTTACAGGTACATTTTTGTTTATCTATACCGTTTGAAGTCTTTTTCTGAGCGACAATTTTATTTGAAAAAATTGTTTTCTAAGTCCGGAAGTTAGGGATTTTTTTTCTATATTGTAATAGATTAATCGGCCTATCGATATAATATAGCTTTCTAAAATTTTATATTTTAGGGTAGTTTGACAGGATAGTTGCCTTTTTCAAGATTTCATGTTTTAGAAATAATTTTGTTGAACCATTACGGCACATGGCTATGTTATGTTGCTATTGTTTCCTTTCAATTTTGGACTTCTTATCATTTATTATCAAGATTTGTATTTAATTTATATATAGTTGGAATTTGAAAAAAATAAATGTGACAAATCACATTTTAAAAAGATAGCAAGAGCAAGAGTATTGCCTCTCTTTTTCTAATAAAAGGAACGTAAGCAAACCCGGAAATATATTTTTTGATTGAAATATTTTCTCCGAGTTAAAAAGGTAAGTAAATGGGAGGCCCAGGAACGAGAAAAAGTAATCAATTTTAAACGTCATATAGTCATTTGTACCTTAAGCCTTAAAATCCAATAAGAGGTCGACCCTTTAAACGTTGGTACTTTATTTTCATACAATGAACTTTAAGGAAATTAAAGTCTGTAAATAGATTTAACCTCATGCTAGACCAAAGAACGCTAGTAGGGACAATTCTATTCAAACGGTTGTTCAATAACAACCACGACTTTTCAATATATCACCCAATATTGACAGAGGAAAGCTTATATTCATTAGTCTATCATTAATCAGGATTTTGTTATCAAAAGCTTATTTAGCTCTCGCCACCTTCAACGGTGCCCGAGGAATGTGCAATGTGCCATGTTAGGTTGTTATCTTGATAAAGAAAGGAAATACATTTCTTGCTGTGTCCAAATCTTGCCACTTTTTCAAAATGACTTTGAAAAATTGCTTAAAATACGTAAATGAATTTATTTGTACTATTTTAGAAATTAAAGTAGCCGTAAAACATTTGTTACGTGTAAATAATCCCATTTCATCTAGAACTTTTTAGGATAACAAATGTTTAGATACAGGATAAAAGAAGAATTCTACGTGTAATTAATCACAATTCTTTAAAAAAAAGATATTTGTATAATTGACAAGATTTAATAGCATTATTAATATTTCATCTCATTAGTATGTAAGGAATGGTGAAAAATCCTCGGTTACTATTCTTTGTTGATACAAAAGTTTATAAAAATACATACTTATATATGTAAAATGTTAGAAAACAAAGGGATAATGAATTTCATTTGTAGTGCAATATCAGCAATAAGAATTTTATGACTTCAGATCTTTCATAGACCTGTTTCCCAGATTTACATGTAGTTTATTGATTGTTGTTTTTAAAACAAGACATTATAACTTTGTCTCTTATATTTGAGTGAAAAAAGCGTTTTTTATAAATATTTAGCATTCATAAGTCAAATGTTACTTTTTTATTCGGTATCCAAATAAAATAAATATCCTTGATCGGTAGTTTAAAAAACTCAACAACATTTGACTGAAATTCAAGGAGTGTGTGCAGAAATTATTTAAGATGCTAATATTGTAAACAGACTATAAAAGAACAATAGAATATAAGAAATTAATTTAAAAGAGATCATCGTTTGGAAATAAAAATTTCTTCATCCAAATATAAGAGACAACGTTCTGCAGTTTCCACATCATTTTTTGACTATTGGAGAAACATTTCTAAGTTCATTCAAATACGTATGGCTTATGATGATGTGTACGTAAAGTTAGTTCTTCTATACCTTTCAACTTGTCAGGTAAATTATCTGTATTATACTAATATACTACAGAAGTACGATACAAGGTAGTGCCAATATGATTTTGGCAGTTATATGAACCTTCTTGTTGAAGAAATATATACAGTGGGAATAATTATATTAATATTTTTATTTGAAAAAAATGAATGTATATGTGACAGATGTAAAATAAAACTTTATTAAAACCTATTTTTTGTCAGTGATGTATTTGCAAAAGTTTCATTGTACTTGTAGCATCGTGTCGAATTATTTTTCACTTGACGGTTAGCAAGTAAAAAAATGATATACAGTATTAGAGATATACAATTTAGCTGAAGGAAGAAAAAATAAAGTCAACTCCGAACATAAGGCAATTTAAAGTGACTTTAAACTATTGCTTAGTATTAAAGATCTAGTTGCACAGTCTACTAGTACAACATAGTTTGGTCTTCAGCGTACCCGGTGAAGCTACTCTTGAAAAAGGAGTTGTGTGTTCTGAAATCGGTATCATACATTATTAAAGCTTACTGAATGCTTACCATTTTCTTCTTTTTTTTTGCTAGATTCAGTTTAGTGTCCGTTTTAGAGAATTTTATGAAAAAAATTCATATGAAAATAAATTGGAGCTCTTTTTTTGTTGTTGTTGAAGAAATATGTATTCAGTGTACCTCCTTTAAACAAAATCTGTGAAAAGCGCACATATGCAGACAAGAGAGAGAGAGAGAGAGAGAGAGAGAGAGAGAACCTTATTCGTTGTTTGTAAATGAACCTAATAACATTAGATAGCTCCTGGAATAGTGCAATACATTGGGATTATATATGATTAATAAAGTCTTATCTAAAACATTTATTTTATGAGACCATTTAGTAACCATAAAAAATATAAGCTTTATATGAAATAAGAATTACATAACAAAGATAAAAACACATATATAAAGACAACAGTCTCCGTTTAGTCATGCATTCTTATGATCTTTCATTAAATACTTCTTAAGCTGATCGAATATCCTTAACTGTATAATCAATAATCATATCAATTTCTTATTTTCGCCATTGACTTTTCTAATTTGTATCAATTGCCGCCTCCAATTAATTATCGTCAATTTGAAGTCATCAATCATCTATTTAGCCATAAAAGGCTGTGTCAGTTACACGTGCTCAACATGGTCTACAGGCTATTCGAGTTTGCCCTGCTGCTTAAGGTCGCCACTCATTCAAATGAAAATCCCAAGCGCATCTATGTTAACGTTGTTTTCATGTCTGCACCTCGAATGACAAATAGAAAAGATATGGCGTTTCATTCCTTTTACGAGATTATAGCTGCTACACTTTGATCTCATTTGATAATAGCTGTTTATATAGCATGGCAGATGAATCCTGTCTCACTATATGTCACCGATCTTTTCCATTTAACATTACGGATTATAAACATGTCATGTCCGGGTTTCCATTTCAAAAGACTGTTTTATGAACAAACATCTTCTGGGTCCCATCATGACTCTTCCATATCACCTCTGTCGCCATTTCTCTATATGTCACTCTTCTCTTTTAGAAGTAGGAAATCTATATTCTGTCCATTCTTTAGAAGAACGACAATACAACACAAAAGGTGCATTAATAACTGACAATTTAACCATTGGAGGAAAATGGGGCCCTTAACTCGTGAAAAAGATTGAAGTTATGTTGAATTCATCACCTTATCATTCATGATTTATAGAGCTTAATTAACGATATTGGTTTCCTGAAAGGCGTCTATAAATCATAAATTGATTATCTATCTTAGTATTTATCTCTTTATATAGAGTAAGTAATTGTTATCGCAATAATTCTTAAGCTAAGAAGTCTTGAAGATGCACAAAGAAATGGGATTGAGTTAATAGATGGGTTAATTTAAAACGTTACAAATCATTGTGCTGATCACGTATTGAGATTGGCTTCAAAAGGTGAAACAAACAACACTAAAATGCTTTGATATAGATAATAGAAATCAATCATTCGATTTTTATTCAAAATCTGATGTTAAACAGTTATAAAGGATCAGTGAAAGTTTCATTATGACTTTTCTAATACAAAGAAAAACAATGGCTATTTTATTAACAGAGATAACTGGTCGACCTGACGTGTCACTGCGTCCAGGATATTGTCAAGTTAGAACAGAATCCTATCTTTAGGTCAACAATAAACTTTTAAATATTAAGTTCCTAATGAACACAGTGTTTATACCTGTCACCTAAACAACATTAAGTATGCATACGGATACAGACTTTAAGGTCCTAGGCATCAAGTTTGCTATACCAAAGACATATTTTAGTGTATTAATCGAAATCTACAACGTTTACAATTAAAGTTAAACATGAAAAAAATTGGAAAATATTAAAGTTTACATCAAAGACTTATATGTCATATAAGCACAAATCATATAAATACAAGTCTGCTGAATTTGTCCATCATATTATATTCTATAAATGGGCAGGAGAATGCGATCCACCCATTTCCAATCTGTCAGACGGATCATTTGTTACTGTTCATATTTATACACTTCTTTATCTACAAGATACTGCTGAGATATGTTGCTACATTACGTCGACAACATAAACTTGGGTCGTTTACCATGCCTTTATTTCTTGCCAATTGCAAAATTCTCAAAATATGTCTTTTTAGATTTTTAGACCTGTCATTTGAAAATCACACGGGACTATTTTAGACTCATTTTTTTATACCATTGAAGCTGTTGGTGTATATAAAATGGTCTATGACTTCTATATTCTGTTTTCAGAACATCAGAACTATTTACACATATCCGTTGTAGTCACCTCCGATTATATTAAAAAATGAATATTATTTCCAGTTGTTACACTTTTTATACACTATGCAATCACTTCATGATTGTTTTTTTTTTTTCAATATATTTGTAATTTGTAATTGTATATTTTATAAGGATAATTACATTTAAATTGTATAAAAATGTTTGGTAAAAATATTGATTTTGCCATGGATGTAGTATATTAATATACTACCTACATGATTTAAATTTATAATACGTTTTATGAAAATAAAAATAAAAAAACGATTGACAAACCACATATAATTTGTCTTTATTTTCAAATCTACTCCTATAAGACCAAAAGCACATATACTTTGAAACATAATACTATGAAAACAATCATGAAAGATGTTAAAAACTATCAAGTATACAATGCACAGTAAAAGAAAGAACTTCATTTTTTTAAACTCTAATTTTTAAATCAGGAGTATATCCAGTAAAATAGTTAAGGTAAAACTCTTCAAATTGTGAGTACAAAAATATCTACATGTATGTAGCAGGCTTGGAAAAGACAAACGTGATGCTTATATATAAAATAAGAAGACGTGGTATGGTTGCCAATTATAGTGCTTTTTTGAACAATCCGAACATCTATCTTGGTCCTCTTGATTTATTATCTTATCGACACATTTTGATTTCAGTGTATTATTACATGCGCTAATGGTGAAGGTTTGCGATAAGGAAATGTGTGGTTCCTTCGATTAAAAAAATTAAAATAACAATGTTTAAAATGTATCAAATAACATCCTTCCTAAGAATATCGTCTGTCACATATGGTAATGATATATCTAAACGTTGTCTTTCATATCTGTTTCGTGTCTTCAAACTTAAAACTTATAAGTAAAAACAACTGCAAAGGTGAAAATTTTATCATTGAGGCCTTCCAATTGACATTTAGATTTGAGCAACAACCTTGATCAAAACCAAATGTTACCATGAGATGTCTTCAACATATATATATATATATTGTGAGATTGTCGAGCAATTTATGACAGAATTTGTTAGATATCTTTGTCAGATATTATTACTAATTTGTTATGTACATATGTAGCGTGCTTTTAAAACATCTAGCTCAAACTGGTACTTAGTGACCCGCCTTGAACTTAATTGTAGCAAGGTGACAATTTTGCTAGATGTTGAAGGCCTCACTGTGACTTTGAAATGAAGAACATTAATAAAAATGCGGTTCCTTGTAATCAAATTTTAACGGTATCACCTTTTTCATTTATTAACGATACCAATAAAAACAATTTTTCTCGTGTTAAAATTTGACTGAAATGGCATTTTTCATGTATTGTATTTTTTTTTAAATAACATATATATGTAAGAGTCAAATTCATGTCTAGCTTCAAATGTGTGTCCTTTCCTTAAATCTGTGTCATGTGACGTCATGAAACTCAAATGTGTGATCCTTTCGTTAATTCAGATCCGCGTCCTTTTGATAAAGTAGATTTTTAGTAATGTGACGTGACTTTAGACAAACACATACAGAATGCAGGTTAAAGCGCTCAACTTGACCCGGTACAATTGGGTAACAATAAAACATAAGAACAAACTGTAAAATTTAGTTGAAAAGTATTTGTATCATAAGATAGGCACAGAGTTCAAAATTTAACAAACGTAAAGACATACAAAAAAGACTCAAATGACTGATCTAAGAGAACTCAAATCAACTTTACAGTTTATCCTTTACGTCTACGTTATTGCTAAAAAACGTTTATGACTAACGTGTTTATACTGAGAGAAATAAAAGTTTTTTTACTCTGAAAGTTTTACTAATATTTCTTTGATTAAAACAATAAAAGCTTCATAATAAGGCTAATAACCGACTAAAAGACAAAAAAGTATGAGTTATTTACAATTTTTATTGCGATAAATTGTAAGCTCCGATGTACCTAATCCAATACGCATCAACTTTTCAATGGCCTTCTTAACTGATATCGATTTAATTCGAATATAAAAGTCATGTTGATGTCTTTGACAACACAAATGTTTCCTCTGACATCAACACACAGAACATTGTTAAAAGAGATACACATTTGAGTCAAGAAGGGAGATAGATTTGTGACGTCTATGACGCTATATAGAATATGACACAGATCCGAGGAAATGACATATATTTGATGTTGGACATAGATGTGAAGCTTCCATATATACATATATAAACATTGTGTAATTCATCGACTTTTAAGGTTAAGTCATATTTCATTGGCTGTAATGTTTGCATTGATTGTAAACATAGTAAAGTAATAATTCAATGCTGTATAAAATTATTCAATGCAAGAAAATAAACAAAATACACAAAAGTTTATCTTAGAGTTGTTTTTTTTTACTAAAACTGTATATAAAAATTAATATTTCTACAACGAAATATTTGATGACATGAAAAAATACTTACATTGTCATACATAAAGACTTCATTTGAATAATGACAATACAATTTTAAAACTGCACAGTCAATGTTATTTGAAGGTAAATAGATGAGAATAAAGTTTTTTAAACCATTTTAACAACCGATAGAAGTGTGCATAAATGAATAGGGAGTTATAAATGTAATAAACTCAGAAGGGTAATTCAGAAGGCAATGGATCCATAATAAGGCTAGAATTTAGTTTGGACGACATCCTTTATCATAAATCTGTTCTATTAAAAATATATATGGTTCAGTTGTTCCTCAACTGCAAACGACTGCGAGTTACTGGCAATAACTTCCAAAACCATAGGTATTGACGGATAAAAATTACATTCATTGATTGATTGTTGGTTGCTAGAGTTATAATTCTATGCATAAATCTTGGAGAGTTTGCTTCTTAACTGTGAAGAATTGTCAACCACTTTCAACATCTCTGATAAAAATAAAACATTTCAAATTCCTTGTTATAATTTTATTTTAAAGTTTGTTAATCTCATTTTATGTGTTACAACAAAAAGACTGTTGTAATGCCTTACATGCAGGTGACAATGATTTTATCAACTTGACCATTGTCTTATATTCAGCCTTGTTGTTGTCAAATTTGGTGGGGTTCGTGTTGCTCAGTCTTTTGCTTTTTATATATTTTTTAAATTCTATAGTTTTCTATGTTATGTTTTGTGAACTGTTGTTTGTCTGTTTGTCTGTTGGTCTTTTTCTTTTCTAGCAATGGCGTTTTCAGTTTATTTTCGACTAATGAGTCTTTACGTCCCTTTGGTATCTTTCGTCTCTCTTTTAGCCTTGCTTTTTGGTAAGCTTGTAAGCCTCTGATATTTAGCCCTGTTGTTATAAAACTTGTTAGCGTTCCGATATTCAGACGTGTTGTTGTCAAAATTGTTAATCCTTTTGATTTTCAGTCCTGTTATCAAACTTGTTTGTCACTGAAATTCAGCTTTGTATTTGGAAAACTTGTTAGCCTCTGACATTATTATTGTTAATTACCGATAAAAACAATATCTAAAGATTTTACGACGGTGTTATATCTAAATTTACGGACTCTATAAACAAATTAGTTTATGATATCCCGTTTTTTAAATAAGAACTCTACAGAAACAATAAGGGGCCAAAGGAACATCACCGTCAAAAAAGGGAAAATTTACAATAGAGAACTAAAATCGTTTCTTTAATAGTAAATTCTTGTGTTTCTCGTGTGAAACTGAAATATTCAAATACAAAAAGGACAATTATTGCTGTTTGTATTAGATATATTTAAAGTAAGTTCCATTAGGTAAATTTCCTCGATACAATTAGAAAAATCTTGATTATTTAAAGCAAACATATCATCAAGATAAAAATTAGTGTTTTTTAAATTCATCAATTAAATGTAATGTAGACGGAAATATTTGTTAAGTATTCATAACAACACAGGAACAATATAAAAATAACAACTAATAAAAACATCATGTATCTAAGACTAAAATATCAATCAGTACACATCAACATCCAATGGATTTAACGTAAAGACGTTATTAATAGTCAGAGAAAACCATGACCTTGTGCAATGCCAAAATATAAGTATCGCTGTACAAGTCTTCAATTAAAGGGTGCAATTAGCCCCATAGGAATGCTTACACCCTTTCGAACTTATAAGAAGTGTTGTTATCAAACTTATCAGCCTACTAATATTTAGCCCTGTAGTTGTCAAACGTGTAAGCCTTAAGCTTCCGATATCTAACCCTGTTTGGGTCAAACTTGTTAGTCTTCTGATATTCAGTCCTTCTGTTTTCAAAACTTGTTAGCGTACTGATATTCAGTCCTGTTGTTGTCAAACTTGTAAGCCTTCTGATACCCAGCTCTTTTATTGTCAAACTTGTTAGCCTTCTGATATCCAGATCTTTGATCGTCAAACTTGTTAGCTTTCTGATATCCAGCTCTTTTATGTCAAACTTGTTAGCCGTCTGTCATCCAGCTCTTTTATGGTAAAATTTGTAAGTCTTCATGTCAAACTTGTTAGCCTTCTGATATACGGTTCTTTTATTGTCAAACTTGTAAGTTTTCTGATATCCAGCTCTTTTATAGTCAAACGTGTAAGCCTTTTGATATCCAGCTCTTTTATTGTCAAACTTGTTTGCTTTCTGATATCCAGGTCTTTTATCGTCAAACTTGTTATCTTTTGATATCCAGGTCATTTATCGTCAAACTTGTTAGCTTTCTGATATCCAGTTCTTTTATTGTCAAACGTGTTAGCTTTTCTGATATCCATCTCTTTAATTGTCAAACTTGTTAGTCTTCTGATATCCATCTCTTTAATTGTCAAACTTGTTAGTCTTCTGATATTCAGCTCTTTTATTGTCAAACTTGTTAGTCTTCTGATATTCAGCTCTTTTTTGTCAAAATTGTTAGTCTTCTGATATCCAGCTCTTTTATTGTCAAACTTGTTAGTCTTCTAATATCCAGCTCTTTAATTGTCAAACTTGTTAGTCTTATGATATACGGTTCTTTTATTGTCAAACTTGTTAGTCTTCTGATATCCAACTCTTTTCTTGCCAAACTTGTTAGTCTTCAAATATCCAACTCTTTTATTGTCAAACTTTTTAGCTTTCTGATATCCAGATCTTTTATCGTCAAACTTATTAGCTTTCTGATATTCAGCTCTTCAATTGTCGAACTTGTTAGCCTTCGGACATACATCACTTTTATGGTCAAACTTGTTAGCTTTTCTGATATCCATCTTTTTTATTGTCAAACTTGTTAGTCTTCAGATATTCAGCTCTTTTATTGTCAAACTTGTTAGTCTTCTGATATTCAGCTCTTTTATTGTCAAACTTGTTAGTCTTCTGATATCCAGTTCTTTTATTGTCAAACATGTAAGCTTTCTGATATCCAGTTATTTTTTGTCGAACTTGTTAGTCTTCTGATATCCAGCTCTTTTATTGTCAAACTTGTTAGCTTTCTGATATCCAGGTCTTTATCGTCAAACTTGTTATCATTGATATCCAGGTCATTTATCGTCAAACTTGTTAGCTTTCTGATATCCAGTTCTTTTATTGTCAAACGTGTTAGCTTTTCTGATATCCATCTCTTTTATTGTCAAACTTGTTAGTCTTCTGATATTCAGCTCTTTTATTGTCAAACTTGATAGCTTTCTGATATTCAGCTCTTTTATTGTCAAACTTGTTAGTCTTCTGATATCCAGCTCTTTTATTGTCAAACTTGTTAGTCTTCTGATATTCAGCTCTTTTATTGTCAAACTTGTTAGTCTTCTGATATCCAGTTCTTTTATTGTCAAACGTGTAAGCTTTCTGATATCCAGCTCTTTTATTGTCAAACATGTAAGCTTTCTGATATCCAGTTATTTTTTTGTCGAACTTGTTAGTCTTCTGATATCCAGCTCTTTTATTGTCAAACTTGTTTGCTTTCTGATATCCAGGTCTTTTATCGTCAAACTTGTTATCTTTTGATATCCAGGTCATTTATCGTCAAACTTGTTAGCTTTCTGATATCCAGTTCTTTTATTGTCAAACGTGTTAGCTTTTCTGATATCCATCTCTTTTATTGTCAAACTTGTTAGTCTTCTGATATTCAGCTCTTTTATTGTCAAACTTGATAGCTTTCTGATATTCAGCTCTTTTATTGTCAAACTTGTTAGTCTTCTGATATCCAGCTCTTTTATTGTCAAACTTGTTAGTCTTCTGATATCCAGTTCTTTTATTGTCAAACGTGTAAGCTTTCTGATATCCAGCTCTTTTATTGTCAAACTTTTTAGCTTTCTGATATCCAGATCTTTTATCGTCAAACTTATTAGCTTTCTGATATTCAGCTCTTCAATTGTCGAACTTGTTAGCCTTCGGACATCCAGCACTTTTATGGTCAAACTTGTTAGCCTTCTTGTCAAACTTGCAATCCTTCTGATATACGTTTCTTTTATTGTCAAACTTGTAAGTCTTCTGATATCCAGCTCTTTTATAGTCAAAGTTATAAGCCTTTAAATATCCAGAGCTCTTTTATTGTCAAACTTGTTAGCTTTCTGATATCAAGGTCTTTTATTGTCAAACGTGTTAGCTTTCTGACATCTAGCTCTTTTATTGTCAAACTTGTTAGTCTTCTGATATCCAGGTCTTTTATTGTCAAACGTGATAGCTTTCTGATATCTAGCTCTTTTATTGTCAAACGTGATAGCTTTCTGATATCCAGCTCTTTTATTGTCAAACTTGTTAGTCTTCTGATATCCAGTTCTTTTATTGTCAAACGTGTCAGCTTTCTGAATCTAGCTCTTTTATTGTCAAACTTGTTAGCTTTCTGATATCCAGTTCATTTTTTGTCAAACTTGTTAGTCTTCTGATATCCAACTCTTTTGTTGCCAAACTTGTTAGCCTTCTGATATTCAGCTCTTTTATTGTCAAACTTGTTAGCTTTCTGATATCCAATTCTTTTATCGTCAAACTTGATAGCTTTCTGATATCCAGTTCTTTTATTGTCAAACTTGTTATCTCTCTGATATCCAGCTCTTTTATTGTCAAACTTGTTATCTTTCTGATATTCACCACTTTTATTGTCAAACTTGTTAGTCTTCTGATATCCAGTTCTTTTATTGTCAAACGTGTTAGCTTTCTGAATCTAGCTCTTTTATTGTCAATCTTGTTAGCTTTCTGATATCCAGTTCTTTTTGTTTTGTCAAACTTGTTAGTTTTCTGATATCCAACTCTTTTATTGCCAAACTTGTTAGCCTTCTGATATTCAGCTCTTTTATTGTCAAACTTGTTAGCTTTCTGATATCCAGGTCTTTTATCGTCAAACTTGTTAGCTTTCTGATATCCAGCACTTTTATTGTCAAACTTGTTATCTTTCTGATATCCAGCTCTTTTATTGTCAAACTTGTTAGCTTTCTGATATCCAGCTCTTTTATTGTCAAACTTGTTAGCTTTCTGCTATCCAGCTCTTTTATTGTCAAACGTGTTAGCTTTCTGATATCCAGAACTTTCTTTGTCAAACTTGTTAGTTTTCTGATATTCAGTTCTTCTTTTGTCAAACTTGTTAGTCCTCTGATATCCAGCTTTTTTATTGCCAAACTTATCATCCCTTTCTATTTGTAAAAACATCTGTCCCTAGAAACACAGAATCATTCGAATATTTTACGAGGAAATTTTCAAGGTTCGTTGAAAATTGATTGCTGCAGCAAACATTTCTTTTTTTATAAATCGTCTCTCTGAGTTTTATCTATCATGTGTGGACAGAATGTTTGTATTTAAACCAGATTGATATAAGTTAAACATTTCTGCATATCACCATCATCTGCCAGACATGTTGTAGATGTCTAAAGTCCAAGAGCGACAACAAAAGAGCAGTCGACATCATGTTAAGCACAAGACCTTATGAACAATTGTTTTCCGCTGAGAAACTTTTTCTCTGTTTTTAATCTGAAAGGTGATTGTTTTTGGTCGTTTTTCGTGAAACTAATTTCCCGGGGTAATAAATGAAATTAAAATACATATTAGCCACGATAAAATTCATGATTGATTCCTTCCTCTTGTAAATATTCTTTAATGATCAATGCGTTGACCTTATTGAGGATAAATTGCGCCAATTAATGGCCCGCCTCTAGAGTGTATTTAGCAACGTTTCCATTACAATTGATGCACTAACACTTTAAATTAATGATCCTTTTGTCAGTTTATTTGATTCATTTTATTCGAATTTTACACAATAGTCATATACAATTTCTTGCGGATAAAATGTGGTCGTTCCTGATAGTGCTTTCTATGCAGATCAGGGAGAGATGTCAATTATTGGTGACAAGACTATGTCAATTTCTAATTATATACAATCAGATAAGGAGCCACTTGTTTTGTACAAAAATACCGTTTTGGGTGAAAGTCTCGTTTCAAACATTTTCCAATTTTCAACTGAGTCTTCCTATTAGTTATATGTACGTATGTATGTAAAAAGATATATTTAAAATGACGGATACAATATATACCGGTCTATTATCTTGTGCCTTGCATTATGCCTGCTCAGTTTTAAGGTTTTCCACAGGTAAAAAGTTCTTATTGCCTATGAATGCTAAACAACGAATGTTGTAAATGTCAAGGTTAAACATACCTCCTCCAAATAAAAAACAAAACAATATAATTTTTATATAAATATATATACATTTGTTTACAAATTACAAATACATTCCTCTGGAAATTGTCTTGTCGAATCAGGTGTTACAATGTCAGATCTCCTACTCAGGCTTTAAAGGTTCCAACTGTAGTAGAAACTTCCACGACAATCAATACAAAGCAACATACATTGGCATCAAGTAAACAGGAACCAGAACGTGATATCTTGATGTTTAAATAATTAACGACTCATATTGGGTTCAAGTCTGTAGTAAATAGTATTTGATATAAGACTGAAATAATTATGTGCAATAGAACTGAACAGTCCATAAATTAAAGACAGTTTTTTCAGTGAACAAGACACCCAACAGATCACTTGCAAGCAAGCTGTAAAGCGTTATTGGTTTGTTTAATGTGTATTGAGCACTGGTGTACAAATCTGAAACCATGTACTTTTAAATAGTAGAAATACTTTGAACACTATAATTGATTTTGCAGATATTGATGAACATCTGTTTTAACCACAAATTTGTTACTACGTTTCCAAAATAGTACCTATCTTTGATGGCAATGTCACATACTTTTAGCTTTCTTTTCATGCATTTGACATGAAAGCCCAAATGGAACGCCTCTCTTAACCAAGAATGTTAATATTGGCCATTTTATTTCTTCTCCAAATGACAGGAAGGTAGGAAATTGATACATTATGAAAATAATCTTTCTTTTGATCAACTCATTTTTTTCTTTTTATTTTCACATCAATTCAATTTTCGGATATTTTAACATCTATTGTGATTATTTTTCCTTTTTCTCTTCATTAATCCGTATAATTTTCATTTTTGAAAAGTCTTTTCCTTTGATATAATTATGAATATATTTCGCATTATATGAGAAAATTTATCGATAGTAATACAATACGATATTCATTCTGTCAAGCTCATAATAGTTACACGCATTATGTAAAATAAAACTTCTTTTATGAAGAAACAAAACAAATGTTTACGTTTTCGACATTGGTTATTGTGAACAACAGATGTCGGAACGAAATATATTTAATATACTTTTCAATGAAATGTAACTTTCGTAAAAGGTCTGACCCTAAAATTAATCGTATTACACAATTTCCTTGCTTATACTTATATCTATCTAATATGACAAAATAGTGAAAATCTAACTAACAAAATGATTTTTTGAACACTGACTACAATCATGAACTATTTAAAACTGTCCCGCGTAGCTTGATACGAGCGCAACCTGTTGTCTATGCGTTTGTAGATTTGGGCGTGGATTATAAATTTGGGCTATGGTAGTTTAAAAGTCATTAAAGATACAAAGCTGATAATTTTCTACGCCAAATTCGCGTTTCTTCAGCATAAGACTCAACTGTGGTTATGCAAAAATTCAAAACAATTGGAAGGCCAGTTCAATTACAGCGTTGCAGAGAATTAAAAAATATAAACTCAAAAATAATATTTTATGATCTAAGATTATGAACACTTTGCAAAATTGAAATCCCCGAAATCAAATGAAGGTATATAAAATCTGCACATCAGATGAATACTGAGATTTTTTATCCTTTTTACACTTCTGTGGACGCAAAACTGTCTGAAGTGATAACATATGTTATAAAAAGTGGCATGATTTCGGTGAGGACTACATCTGGAATACCCTTTAGCCGGTACGCTCTGCCCATTTCATTTTTGGGACATTTTATTGCGGCCATGATGAAATGACTCTTTAGTCTTAAATCTATATTTTACACATACTGGGAAAACATAATTATAAACCTTTAATACAAAGTAACGTTTTAATAAACACTTAAGGCCTATAAAATCTTTGTTATTTTTAATAGATTTTGAGAAGTTAAACTTGCCAATGATAAAGTTGTCACTATTTAAGTTTTCCATGACCTATATTTTTTGTTGCTCATTTGGTTCCTTTAAAAACTTGGTGAAAAGCTTGTTATTTTGAAAAAGAAAACTTTGAACAAGAAAACTTGGTCAAAGTCATCTGCTGTCATTATCAAAGTTTATCATCTAAAACGTGGTCAAAGAAAACTCAGGTTAGAGTTCAATGTTTACAAAGAAAAAACTGGCCAAAATAATCTTCAAACATAATAACTGTATTGAGCTCTCACTGCATGTGTATTTTATGTTTTTTTCTTTCGAGATGGAAAATAAGGATGAGATTTTATTTCATCAAAGTCCGACATTTTGATTTTATTTCATAAAAATCATTTAAAACTTTGATCAAGAAAATTCGTTCCGAAGAAAACTATGTGACAACGGGCCTTTAAGGAAAACTTAGCAAGACACCAATATGGTTTCGGATTCAATGATGTACATTTGACCGGGTTCCACGAAGTGTTTATTAATATGTGGTAATGTCTGCAGATGGGGAGAAGTGGGTCACTATTTTGTGTTCTCAACCCCTCATTCAGGGTTAAACACAGTTCCTTGAAACTACACAGAAATATTGCTCACATATTCAGATTGTGGAACTGATATTATAAAATTTTCTTTCTTTGAAAGTCAGTATTTTTCTCATGACATTTTCAAAGGAAGGAGAACAATATTATGTAATCAACTCATCCTTCAGTTTTCAGTCCATATTATTGAAACCTCATGGACTGTTCACATATTGAAGTTGTGCATCCACTATAACGGAATTGTTTGATAAATTTTCTCTATTTTTCCATACTTTTTCAGCAAAAAAAAGAAACTTTTGAAGTTGTGCGCCTCCCATCATTAAGTTCGATTTTTACCTATTGCAATACTCATGTTCATTATTCGTTGTTTAAAAAGCATAAATTGCAACTCGACGATTTGAGTCATTGGCCCATTTTTAAGCTAATTTTCAGTTGAAAAGTATGTACTAAGGTTGCAATTCCCCCGTGCAATGCTAATTTTAAACGGCTTAGGATGTTTTATTTAAGCCCGTTTAGTTTTGATGCTAAGTAAAATAAAATATTTTGTAACTTTTTATAGAAGATTCTATACAGACTTGGTCTTTTGTTAGATATATACTTTCAATACAATATGCATAACACTAGTTGGTCGAATTACAGTAAATCCTTTTGTCTACATTTATTGTTTTAACAGGATTTGTCGTGCTCGCTGACGCTGAATTTACACATACCAAGAAATTCTTACTCGGTGTTTAATTTCTGTTTAGTCAGCATACTTCATAAATAAAGGTATTTTGTATATGAAATTGTATATAAAAAAGAAATTCAATATAAAATTAAAAACCAATTGTTCAGAGAACAATTAAAGGTCTTTCCATCAGTTAAGATCTATTTTGATATGAAAATATTTAAATTCGGTTTAAAATGTCATTTCCAGCGTCAAATGATGGCTTATTGTATGCTTATTCCAAAAATATATGGTTTCTATACAAAAAAAAAATTTAATAAGGGAGATGATTTGCGACTTCCGGTTTGAAAACTGACACTTCAGGTATTATTTGATAGTTTACATGACACTGATTCCAAAAATATATGGTTCTATATACTTTTACATTAAATATGTACATAAAATAGCTTCCGGTTTACACAAGGTCACTTCCGGTTGGCTTTCCAACTTCAAATGATAATACAAAAAGTCCCATTACTTTATCATGTATACATATGACGTAAAAGCAAAGGTCAAAATCTAGAACGTAAATTTATCAATGACCTTGAGCTCAATTTCAAGGTCATAAACCAAGGACCTCAAATCAAAAGACCCTAGGTTTTAATTATATATGGTTAATGAGTTATATCATCATACGCGTTATTTTAAATATAAAGGGGGAGGAAACTTCAATTTAATGTAAGCGTACCCTTTCAACCAAAATGTATGTATTACAACATGTCGCAACTAACAATTGAGTAAAAATATGTTGTCGATATCTTATACGGTTTCTGAAAAGAAGTGAAAATAAGCCAAAATCAAAATTTAGATTATGACCTTGACCTTTGACCTTGACCTAATTTTTTTTTTTTTGGACCAAGGACCTCAAATCAAATGACCCTAGGTCTCTATCACTTATGGTTTACATGCATATCACTTATATCAAATGCATAAGGGAAATAACTCTCATATGGAATCTCATTACGGCTTCAGTCAAAATTAAACAAAACATCCTGAGGATATAACGAGCAATTTGGTAAAATAAATTTGTCTTAATCTTTTACGGTTGCGAAAAAGTAGTATACACAAGAAAAAGTGTTCGGTGAGATAACTCTTACAAAGTAAAGTTTTTTGTTTCGCGGTGTCAGTTTCAAAAGCGTATTAACTGTACAATATCATATACCAAAAATCTAAGCGACATATTTGGAAACAACAATACAGCGGAGGAAAAAAATTAGGCGGAAGAAAAAAAAAAAAAAAAATAATCAGAACAAAAGCAAAAGGTCTTTCCACGGAAAAGTGGAAAGACCTAATTAGAACAAACTAACAAAAAACAATAAAATGAAAAAAAAAAAAAAAAAAAAAAATATATTTTTGTTTAAAAAAGAAATAGACAAAGCTGTCTAATACCACCTGATAAAAAAGAGAAAATGTTACATAATTTGAATAAAAAATAGTAAATACTAAAATCGTCTTTTCTCTGTCGGTTAATTTATTATCAGATTTCTTCAAATATGAATTACAGTAATGGTCAATGACCATTGGCAAACAAGCGAGATACCACGAGTCTTATAGTGTGCTAAAACTATTTGTGTTTTACATGGAAAGTCGGGATTTCGGCCATTCTTACTTTATATTTCATTAATTATGCAATAGCACTGACACTGAGGTTAAAACTACATCGAGCACAGCTGACCTTTTGTGTTTTTTTTTTATTCTGTTTAGGCTCTGCTTGATTTCATGACCTCAAATTACTTCATATAAATATAATCATTATATAAATTAATTAAAGTTATATGTATATAATTACATTACATGTATGTTTCACGAGAATCCGTTAGTTTGATTGGTTAACAACAGTCGCGCGCCATTCAAAAATTAACCTTCATATCAAAATGAAATGTTATATTCGTGATGACACGTGCTTCCACAAAAAAGTGCACAGGTAAATAAAAGAAAAACTTGATAAAACTTTTTTCATGGTCTTATTAGCATAAAAATGTAATTATAAGAAATGAATGCTTCTTTTTGTAATTTTATTGGGGTGTAAAAGTATTGATCGTGCACACATTTTTAGAATGAAGCGCTGTGCTTCGGTCAACACTTTTACACATCAATAAAATTACAAAAAGAAGCATTCATTTCTTAAATATCATTTTATATATATATTCAAAGCCCTGTTGCAAATGTGCAAGTTTTCTTTAATCGAGAATACTTGGTCAAAGATTTTATTTATAAACAAATTGACAATGACAACGGAATAGAAATGTTTGATCGGAAACCTCGACGGACTTCAATGGGATCCTGAATTTTTCATGAAACTTGGGTGGACTTTGATGGACTTTGATGGGAATGATCCATTCAGAGTGCATGGAGTTAAGGAAAGATACAATTTAGCATACAAAACGAAAGAACATGGTGAAACAGCAGAAATGCAGGACGACTTCCAGTAAAAGTAAACACTATAAAGTATGACCACAAAGTTTTCTTTTGGTCAAGTTTTTAATGGGAGACTTAGATAGAAACAACAGATCTTATTAATTAAGAATTTTCTATAAGGTTTCTTATGTGTCTTTTGAGATACCTACAGTGCTCAATATTTTTGTACAAATTACAAGTACAGTGACACTGAATAAAAATGTCATGAAGAAAAATTTTATATCACTAATGAATATTTTCTTAACAGATAGAATGAGCTTTCATATTTTATGAAATACATTTTGTTGGAAATAACGAACTGTTTTGAATAAATTTTAGATTTTGTTTCAATGAAGTGAGAAAGTAAATGACTTAAACGGCCATTTAAAGCTTTTGAAATCAATTTGTCATGGATTTGCATTATCCTTTTCATATTATAAATGTAATAATGGCATGCATTTCACTGAAAAGAGATCAATATTATTATTAACTGATACAAACATAATAAAGAAGTATATTTCGTTATAACCATATTACATTTGTTGCACAAGAAATGGATTTTAAATGACTTTTGTAATTTCATAATGCGAAAATAATGAATATTCATCACTACTAAAGATTGACCCCTTTCTTTGTGTTCCATTTTTCATGTTTAACGCTTTTTATGGATTTTCGTCTAAAATATAATTCTTTGTTAATGTCTTTAAACAACGAAAAGTATTTAGAATAGGTTTGCATTTAAATATTGTAACAATTCAGCTTTAAATTGTTACTGGAAATCTTTGGACATAAATGTTTAATTTATATAACATCTAAAGGACAAGAGGAAATAAACATATTGTTTCGCCCTTAATATGACTAAAAATAGATTCTCGAAATTATGGACTTTCCATACCTAAAAATCCTACTAAATTTCTATGTTTCTTTCTGAAATTGCGAAAATTGTACTATTGTTGTCTATTTTTACTCAATTTTGCATTGTAAAAATCGTCTGCAGTAGCAATTTTACGTCGGTGCATGGAAATATACAAAAAAATTGTCAAAATTATAGTAATTTTAAATTACGAGATACAAGAATTTGATGTAAATGTTAATATGCATTTGGAAAATTAATTTCTCGTCATTTGGGCCCCACACCAAAAATTGAAAATCCGAAACTGTGTAAATCTTGATGTACAAGAAACCAAACATAATACCAAAATGAATGCAAAAAGAGCCATATAATGAACAACTGTACAATGAGATGATGATAACCTTAGATTTATTCACATTCTACATGCGTTTTTTTGTCAAATTTGTCAATTTCAACTTACCGTTTTCTGTACAAAAAGTCGAGATTATATATCCGGCATCCTATTAATAAACATTAAAACTTATATAATTTAAAACGATTGTAGAATATTTGCAATTTCAGGCGCTATAAAATAATCATACTGGTCACCGAATTTTAATAATGTGAGAATGTTATGATTTCGCAGCAATTGTAATTTACTGTAACGTTCTGATAACAGCCTTTTCTATTACATTTTCTCAGGCAAAGTCAACTTAAACGGTAAGATTGTTTTGTTCAGGCCCTTAAATCTCCAAAATGTTTTGTATTCTTTGTTCTCGATCTTTTGGTCTTTAGTGTACTTCATGAAGATTATTAAGGAAACATGTACATGTCTTGCATACTAAAATTAGTATCATACATTTAGGTATTTAGGTTTTTAGTCGTGTGTTTGGTAAAAATAAGCCCCGAATATCTTATTTCTTTCAAATGTATGCATCTGATATATGAATGTTACTGTCTCATTGTCGTAGACAACACGTAAATGTATCTTTAGATACGAGTTTTGTTTTCTATACTTTTTCTCCTTAAATGGATTGCAAAATTACTGGGTCATTTTGAAGAAGCGAGTTGGGCCTCCGAATATACGTCGACAGCTTTACATTGTCCAAGTCATTACTTGTAAAGAATTTTGTTAATTTGTCGTGTGTCATGTTTGTAATATGAGCTTTCGATATCACTGAGTGACAGTCAAGTGTTCTGTCTTAAGTCTTCAAAAATTCACAGATGGAATGGTTGGTCGATATGTAACAAAAAGTTCAATTGCGTTCATTTGGATACAAAATATGTCCATAAAAGTCCACCATGGACTCTTTTTGTCGACTGAAGAATGAACTATTTAGTAAAAAGAACCAATTAAACTATTATATGTCCCCATTTCCATTCTCAATTTTATTTTACTTATTGTTAGGATTTCACTGAGTCTTCTTGGTTTAGACGCTGACGTATCAAAGTTAAATCTAGATCTTCTTCTAAGGAGGAATTAGTTTTGCAATAGAACCTCACCGGAAAATTATAAAATTATTTAGAGAACCGCTAAAAAACTAAGCAATGAATCGTTATTGTGAAAATCCACCAAATTTTAAGACTTACTTTCACAATTTTTAAAGAAGTATCATAGATGGAAAATGTTCTACCGACTGAAAGTAATAGCGGGAAAATTCAGAAGTAATTACAAATCGCAAGAATAATTTTCACAGCTGATCGAAAAGGTAAAATGGCCAACTAAATGGCAATCAACCTATATTAATCATTTAAGCCAACAAAATGACAATAAGCTTTTAATAAGATCATGAACGTGTTAATATATCAAAAACCTGTTAAATATTCTAAATGGATAGATCGTACTAAATAGCTATAGTTCTTCAATACTTAAGTGTTTGAGATTTAAGTTTTCATATAAATGCATGAATTTTGTAGTTCTTAAACTTTATTCTGATACAAAAATACTATTGTAAAAGAGAAAAGTTTAGATTATCTGCATGAAAGGATATAGTTTTGTAAATTAAAGCCAATGAATATCAATTCTTGTGAAAAATCAATGGACAAAAATCTCATGCGGCGAGGACAAATATTTCACGTATCGTCGTGAATTTGAATTGACGAACCCTCCAGATGTTTATTAGCAATTATGAATGATAGTAAGCACTGAACCAAACAAATGAATAAGAGATAACATTTACGGAAGGTGATTTATGTATGACGGAAAAGCTACATACTCAATCGGCTTTAGTCAGTTACCTAGCAAACGGCACCAGCCGATAAGTTTTACCTTTCTTTTCATTTACTTTATGATAAATATTGGACAGAAAATAACATAACAATGAACTGCTTTCGGTTCTCACAGTAAATTCTTCCTACCAATAAAAACATCAAAAACTACTTTGCCTTTCCGGATAATATCAAAGCTCTCAAGAGCTGCTTTCACCAAGATCTATCTAATATGTTAGGATGATACTAAAGAAAACATTTAAAGGACCGTGAGTTTGTTTGTTGCAAAAAGATTACGAGCACGTGTTTAATACAAAAATAAATCAAATTTGGTATAGATGCTGTATATGTTTCAATTTTATTCTTTTTAAAGAGGGAAAAGGCAATGTCAGACTCATAACTTACTTTTATATAGGTGATAAATAAGAGAATTAGTCACACACAATAGACTTATTTCAAAGACTTTGACACATTTGTTAAATATATATAATGTATTCAAAGCATTTAGAGAGAAAATTATTTCAATTGAAATATTTTCTATAGAAGGATAAATTTCAATCATCTCAATATGTTATGGTTCGCCTTGTTTTTGCTCACGTTATAAAATTCCATTTTATCATTGTCAAATATATTTGCTGTGGTGTTAACGGAAGCATGGTATTTGTAACTCATCTCAAAACAATTTACAAAAAGATACAGAAGATTATTTCTTTGACGTTGAAAAATGTACATTTCATTGAATAAAAATGAAATGGAACAAGCTCATCAAGATATCTGTCAAACTCAATTGAAAACATTATTCGAAGCAAATATTGAGGGTAATTTAGCATTTAAGACGATGTCTTCCGTATTTACACATCTTTTAGCTAAACAAAGACTCATTATATTTGTTTCCCCCTCTTTGACCATAGGTTAAATACGTTCAAATTACATTCCATCATTTGGTCTGAGAGTTTTGCGATGTTGCTATTAATTTTTGTCATATTCAAATTGAATAATCGGCATAGACGATTTTGTTTGATGCAATTTAATACCATTATTATTGATAGTTAAGTCTTGCATTTTTACATTCCAATACAATATATGTGTTTGTAAAATGTTGATGTTATACATTTTATTCTATGCTTTTACGTATTATATGTCGGTTGACAATCTCATACATCCATGCCCTATAGGAAAAGAGAAAAAAAAATTGAGGGGACAATACATTTTTACCAGTTTGTTATGTGCTAGATGTTTTGTTTTGTAAACCCCGTAAATGAAGTTTTAAATATAAGAGACGGTTTTAACTGAAAACACACACACACAAATGCTTTATTTGAAAAAAGTACATTATTATTTTTATACTAGGATATCATATGCTTGAAATTTTAAAACTGCCCAAACTTTTGCATTCATGAATTTTGTTTTAGTCTTGATGAGTTTTTCTTTCCTTTTCTGAATATAACTTACAACTTAACTTTAACACTTCATTTAGACTTATATCAAATTTGAATATTGATACTTTTGACAAAGAATCAGTAATCAAATCAATGGTATACGATATGAACAATTTAAAATGACATATGAAATTGAAAAATGACAGATAGAAACAAGGGAAAACATTTAATCCTAGTTTTTTCAATATTTATTTAAATGACCTCTTCGTACATTTCAGCAACTTTGATGGATTTAGTGTATGAAAATTGTAAATTTAAACTATCTAACGTGTAAATAAACATTATACAATATATTAATTGGTACTGCCTAGCAATGCCAATAATTCAACGAGACATAATAAAGTATTTATACACCCGACAAGATTACTTTTCGACATTTCTTTTACTATTTTGTTAATGCCCGAATTGTTGTTCATCTCCTTGACATAAGTGTCTGTAAGTTGTTTGGTTATATTTGGTGATACATTATTGTGCATTTATTGGATAACCCCGTATACTTTGTATCAAAAGTATGTATTTTCAATTTCAAATTATCCAATTTAATGGTTAACCTTATTATTGTCATGATTGTCCTCCCGATACACGAGTGAATGATTCAATGTCTATCTATGCTGTCATAATTCCATTAATTCGGTTGTATCATATATGCAAACATAGGGGGAGGGATGATAAATTTGTTTCCTGTCAACTAAAATGAGACGGATATTGAAACATTTCCAGAAGAGACAAAAATATGTCTGATTGAATAATGATAATGATAACGTGGTGTTGACGCACTTGTCAAAATCTAACGACCTATGTTTGTTGATGAAAACAAATAACAAAAGCGCCAAGATGAACAAGATTTCGAACTAAAGTCTACATGGCCACCAGATGTCTCTTTCTCTAGCTTGTCAGCCATATTTCCCGCCCTAGACACCAATGTGATTAATGAACAAATATAAAGTGTTATAACAGCGATTTATAGCATATCTAACATAACTTTGGAAATCGTATCCGGAGAGGGTCGCTCCGTATTCGTGACAACCAAGGTATTATCTAATCGGCTGTACAGTTATAAATTGAATGTTTAAGAGCGAAAGTTAATTACAAGGCAAGCTAACAAATTTATTTGCCGTGTAAATATAAAGCGACTCCGTTTTGACTATATCTCTTTCAACAAGATACACAAATTAAATCCCGCCTGGGTAAGTCACATTTAAGCTAAGAATGGACTCCAGGTCTCTATTAATATCAGACTTATCATGTATTAATAAGAATTTATTGGATATTGAAAACTAACGCGTGCCAAAGGATTAAGATTTCTTATAACTTTAGTCCAAACAATCGTCATAACATGTTCATCCTTTTGATGATTATCAATGAATGATTACAATATTTGATCTATCTCAGGAATGTAAGCAACTTCCGGTAGCCTGATCTAATATTGAATATAGTAGATTACCAGAAGGACGAATCAATCACTGTAGATAAAATTATCACGAGAGGACATTTCTTTCGTCGTTGTAATAATGGGTATATACTTTTATTTATGGTTTCAAAAACTGAATTTCAAAAGGTAGACATTTTATTACTTTGTTAGAAATATTTCACAAAGTTCAAGTTAACAATATATTATTAAATATATTTAAACGAGCTACTCTCAGAATTAGAAATTGGCCACAAACAAGAAACGATATCAGAATAACGATTATTTGTTAATCTTTACAAACAATATTGATAGCACAATTAACGAATGATATCGAGTCCAATGCGTGCCACACGAGTCTCTTGAAATAACCCTGAACAGGTACGTTAATACCAAACATTTTTATAGCTACACATTATATACATAACACTTTTGTGGGTATTGTACCTAAACAAGCCTGAATAAAATATCTCTGTATGATCAACTGTGTCTGAATGTATTGTAACGACTCATCGAAGATACCAGGCTTATAATTTGGTACGTCGGCGTTTCATCTACACAAGACTCATCAGTGGCGCTCGAAATTAAAACAGTTAAAAGACCCAGAATACGAAGTTGAAGAGCATTAAAAATCTAAAATTCCGAAAAGTTGATGAGGGTAGACAAACCTTGGTGTATCGGATAAATCAACATTTTTATAAACTATAAATTTACAGAAAATGACCATATCAATGATATTTCATGTCAGCACAAAAGTGCTGACTACTGGGCTGGTGATACCCTCGGGGACGAAATATCCACCATCAGTGGTATCGAACCAGTGGTTGTAATAACTAATCAAAGATGCCAGACTTGTAACCTTAATTCTAAGTTTAATTTAGGACAATAACTGAAATTAAAGAGTCAAAATATATCAATTAAATCATGCCAATATGCCAAAGTGTCCGCTTTAAGCAACGAATGTTAAATTAATAAATGACCCCATACATTTATATGTATATATAAATAATCTATATAAACGCCTCGAAATTGTACAAAACAACACACCAATATTATAAAAAGGGAACATTCAATGTAAGTATCTATAAATATTTCAGATAACAGAGTTGAAGGATATCTGTTATCCGAAATATTTATAGAAACTTACATTTAATGTTTCCTTTTTTTAATATTGGTGTTGTTTTGTACACTTTAAGGCGTTTATATAATTTATTTATTGTGTACAGGTATCGTTACTCGTAACGATCCAGCGCCCTGGTAAGAAATATCGTTGACTAATATCTAGACGTTTTATATAAATATTCAATATATACCAGTATACTGAAAAGTATACGGAAGAAAAACATACGATTCCTTTTATTCTTAAGATTAAAATAACAGTTTGTAAATATAGCGCTTTCCTGGATTTACCTTCATCAGGAAGGCTTAAACCTAAACATTTGAAATACATGGATGTATACATAAATAGGTAGAAATGGTAAGAGCCATATCACACAATGGGACAAATTCATCAAAGGTCAACTGTGCCTTGGGAAGTTTGAACCTTAGTTTCTCAATAATTTCTTGTTTTATCAAAGGGAATTTTAGAATACCGAAGCACTAACTATTGAGCTGATGATACCACCGATGACTAACAATCCACTAGCAGCGTTATCGACACAGTGCTAAGGGTAAATAATAGAAATCATAGCTTTATTACCACGATAATACTTTTTAGATTCCGTGCGTCTGAAGCGCTTTTCTTGGTTTTACTATATCAGGACCGCTAAAAGCTAAACATGAAAGTCATGGATGTATAAATGCGTAGAAACGTACAATAAACTTATACCAAGCTTAAAATTGTGAAAGCCAGACGCGTGCTTAGTCTTCAAAAGACTTATCAGTGATGCTCGAATAAAAAAAGTTAAAAAGGCCAAATAAAGTACGAAGTTCAAGAGCACTGAGGACCCCAAATTCTGAAAGGTTTTGTCAAATACAGCTAAGATAATCTATTCCTAGGGTAGAACATCAGTTAATTCATAATTATGACCATATCAATGGTAATTCATCCAGAAGTGCTGACTACTGGGTTGGTGATACAAAAGTGTTCTGTAAATGCTTAAAGACACCCCTTTCCTGCAACCATGGACATAAAATTAATCACCAAGTGATAAATTGGAACACACCTATTTTTAAATATAAGTTCTGCTTATCTATGCTAGCAACAATAGTTTACTGGTGTTGAACATCTGATAAATCGATTAAGAAGAAAAATCAATGTAACTAACAAAAACTAAGAGAATCACTCCAAAAGAATCGAGACCGGGTTCTTTGGCAGGGTAAGGGTTCCTGCTTTGCATGCATCATCTGCCACTACAGCCAGTCAAAATTTCTCAATCGGGAGAAGGACACAATCGATAAAATTAAAGTTTAGACGACTATTTTATTTTAGTATCAAAAGATCTACGACTACAACAACATGTCGCTAGCAAGATGAGACTCTTATATAGTGTTGATTTCAGTCGTTTTACCCCATAACTCTTTTAGAGTAGTTATGGTGGAAGGAGAATACCCCCTGCTAATGAAGTCTGTATAGCATGAACATGCACAAGCGTAACTTTTCAATAAAGATATGTAAACGCCATACAATTGGACAGAGGGTATGTAACTGCATTCTGACAAATTAGATGTTATAACATTTTTGAAATAATTTTAAATTAAGGAATACATCTCTCACGCAAAGCTCTGATTCCTTGTGCGGGTTTGGCTGTACTTTAGGTCCTTTTTGTTTTGATTAGCTCTTCCATCGTTTTAGTAGGTTTTAGATTTCAAATATTTCGGCCTCGAGCATAACTGAAAAGACATTAATTGTCGAAATGCGCATCTGGTGCATAATAACTGGTACCGTTAATGTTATTACTGCATGCTGACAAATTAGAAGTTTACTATTGGAAAGTTGAAATCCTCACACTTGTTATAAATTTAGTTTGAATTCGTCCATCTGGTTCAATATCAGGGAAAAGATCAAGATATGAAGCAGACCTTCCAGTGTTGGTAGCATCCTTATCTCAAGTTCATATAAGTTTGATATATGACTTGCTAACACAAACTGAAAGCGGGCTTTTAAGTAACTGGACTTTATCTATATATCTGATTGTGAAATGAAAGAACTTTGCAAAAAAACTAATCATAGATACTAGGATTAAAATTTTGTACGCCAGACGTTTTTTGTTTGTTTTTGTTTGTTTTTGTTTTGAGAAGGTTTTGTATGAATTCTGCTTCATATGAGTACAAAAACAAGTCGGCCAGTAGGGGTGCACAATAAGTATACATTGGATATCATCTTTAGAGTATTTATACTTCAAATCAGTGCAGTCCTTCACAAAGTAAGATTTTTCATGGCCTTACACAAGACATTTGCATCTTCAATTTCCATTTTTGTAGAAAAAGCTCTGTTTAATTCGACAATTTATTCAATCTTTCAATTGATCATTTGGAAATTGTAGTGTAAAGAGTAGAAACGTCATTATTTTTGATAGTACTGTAAAATTTTACAATTTTGCAGTAGATCTTTAGAATTGTTTAAAAGCCACTTCTGGTTGACACCGTTTGTTGAACAAAACACATCATAATTTTCACGAAGGCCATCTTGAACTGTAGAAAGAATGGTGGTGAGAACTTTAAAAAGATGTTTAGTTGAACATATTGACGATCCGCCTATAGCATTCTTTATAAAGATTTTTTTTAAAAGCTTAGGTATCCTATATAAAAACGGGAAATTTTCGTTTTCATCAAAAGAAGGACGGATTTGTGATTTTTCAAAATCTCCTGTTTCGTGAATGATGTAGAGGTATATGTGAGATTTCCAATTTTGCTTTGACTTCTGAGATATATAGTGAGACATTCTAAATAATGTTTTTTTTTGCATATAAAGCAATATTTTTTGAGGCTTTGCTGTCTGGAACAACATAACAACATATTTGACATGCCTTTGCGATTCTTGATAGAACAAACGTTTTAAGTTGCAAGTATGAATTCATATATTGGAACTAAGCAATTGTTGAAATTGTTTCGTCAATTGAAACAGTCATTTGTATGTATTTAGTAGAGACAGAAAATAAAAAGTATTTAATACCATCCAACTTCATTGAATGACGTTGTTCATATAAAAATTGAAAAAAAAATAAATATAGCTCATTATCAAGCACGCAAGTTTTAACTTGATATGCCGTTATGCCATGAACGCCCTCGCCAACAGCCTTATAGCAAAAAATCGTTCCACTGGTCGTCGTTTTACAATAATGTACTAAAAATCAGCTTGAGATCTACAGGCAATTTGAAAAATGCGGACATAAAAGATA
Organism: Mytilus coruscus; assembly: GCA_017311375.1. Lineage (NCBI taxonomy): Eukaryota > Metazoa > Mollusca > Bivalvia > Mytilida > Mytilidae > Mytilus > Mytilus coruscus. The sequence goes on from CM029601.1 coordinate 58,259,941, forward strand.
ACAGCAATTACCAACAATTAAAGACAGAAGAGCAGATTATACAAACCACCAACACCTGATTCCCCTTTAAAACGGACGGACAAACAGACAAACAACAACGCACAACACATGGTCCAGACAGTCTGACTTGTTAAGTCATCATTCTACAGTAATGTACCAAAACTCAGCTGCAGATCGCCAGACATCACATACGAAAATCTGGGAGGCAAAATTTGCGTGTCAAAGGGCTGTTAATCAGAAACAGAAGCGAAATACAAACTGAATTTGTAAGTCATCTTTATAATAATAACTTTATTTGCAAAATACTCCCATATTGGTCAAGCATAATATAACACAGTATTAAACTGACACAACAATCAAGAATTAAGTTTAAACATAAAACAATAGCATAGTTATGATAATGTAACTTTTGATGGCCATGGACTTCATTTTCCCAACTCTAAAGATTGTTTTATAAAGTCACCAACTGCTGTCAAAAGTTCAGATTCAGGATTTAACAGTTGTTTTAGCTTGAAAAGTGGTTGAGAATTTGTATAACTAGGTTTTATATTATTTATTATAAAATAATAACTGATCTCTTAAAGTTGAGTTAAATTTACAATCTAGAAAAATAATGGTAATCACCATCAATTTTATTACAAAATAACCTTTGATATCTGGCTATATTTCAATATCTTCCAATTTCAACTTCTAGGTGAAAGTCACTTACCCGAAATTTAGAGAATTACTATCTGGTTTTAAAATTTAATTCTTTTAATAAGTAGTCCTTTATTTGTATATCAGATTTGTTTTGGCTGTAAAGAAATAATTTTGAAATGTCTTTAATTATTTAAGACCTTTTATGTGTAGACTTCATGTGCTATCTGTTTAAACTTCATCTCTATGGAATATTTAATTTTACTATATGGTTTATCATAGGTTTCAAAATCTGCAGCATCTAATTCTGTCTCTTTAAATGCAACTTTAACAACTATGACTACCAGCATTATGCCGGGACTTATCTAATGCACAGCTTTCTCTTACTTTAACAGAGGGTTAGTATTATTGGTATGAAATCTACAGAAATATAACATAATTTTAATAAATGAAGCCATAGAAAATCTGCCTTGTTCTGTTTTGACTTAAATATTACATGTATTATTTTTTTTTCAGTCCTAGCACAGATTTACGGTATTTGTTATGAATCATTTCATTGTAAAATGTATCTTCTAAAGACAAAGTATCACAAACAGAGTCATTTTGCTCTGAGCGTTTCAGTACTTTGGTACTGGCATGTAAATACGGATATTGTGTTATTTTAAATTTGCTATTACATAATTTTGAAAATCTTTTTAAAGTAAGGAATATATTTTCCTCGTGCAAAACTCTGATTCCTTGCCCAGTTTTGACTACACTTTTCGTCACTTTTGGTCTTTAAGCTCTTCATTTTTTTATTTTGGATTTTCAAATGTTTTGGATCGGAATACAAGCACCCTTTCCAATAGGATGTGTACAACACAGCCTAACGGACGGAGGTGGTCTGAAGGAGAAACAAAGACCAAAGTCTTTATCCTGCCGCTTACTCGGGGCATTTAAAATTGCAGTATAAAAATGTACGAGAAAAAAATACCAAACTCCACGCTCGACCATATAACAATACAGTAAAATCATGATGTTAACCAAGTAATTCATAACTGTTTTTTTAAATAAATATTGGTAAAAATAAAATAGCAGTTTTTTAATCAGGCAAGCAATTTGAATAAAATTGCGTTTCCGAATTTTTTATGTTCATACAGGCAAGTTTAACTTGGTAGAACTACGAGATGATTCTGAACAAAATATTCGGCTTTGAGCGTTCCTGATGAAGGTAAATCCAGAACAGCGCTTCGGTTGCATGAAATTATTTAACGTGTGGTTTTCATTTTTTACAGCACTTGGTCGATACCTCTGCTGGTGGACTATCAGGTCCTGAGGATATCATCAGCTCAATAGTCAGTACTTCGGTATAACGAACCTTTCTAAAATTGTCCATTTCTAAATTTTGAAATTATAAAGAAACTAAGGTTTCAACTACCTCAGGCAAAGTTGACCTTAGATGGAATTGGCTACTTTTTAGTTATTATTTTTGTCATATAGCTCTTCAACTGTTTCGGTTCTTATACATCCTCGGCTTAAAATTGCGTTTCCGATACTTTTTTTTATGTTCATACAGGAAAGTTTAATTTGGTAGAACTACGAGATGATTCTGAACAAAATATTCGGCTTTGAGCGTTCCCGATGAAGGTAAATTCAGAAAAACGCTTCGGACGCATGAACTTATTTACCGTTTTGTTTTCATTCTTTTAAACAAACTGAACAATAGTTATAAATAAGCAGTCTTTCAGCCAAAACAGAAGTTATCACAAGGCCATATATTCGGCCCACTGAATTTTAAAATCAACAAGTATTATAAATTCATGAAATAACATCCTTCAGATGTTCATAGTTGATTGTTTTTCCAGGTATCATTATAAGTGATTAGGAAGATTGTCTTATACAATTGTTTAAAGCCTTTAAACTTCTTACAATAAAGAAAAACTACAATACTGCAAAAAACATCATTTCTTGAGAGATCTTGTCATTCAAGCTCGGTTATGAGCAACAGCCTTACAAAAAACATTTTAACTACAAGACCTCTTTTACGAAGACGTTGATGCCAGTGAAATATCTTTTCGGGTAAGGTTGTTCATTTATTTAAAGGAATAAAACTTATGTATGAAATGGCCTTTAAAAGGTAAAACATGTTATTTTGGTATTTTCACAGTGACCTTCTACATAAAATTTCCACACTCATGTTACAAGACTATATCATCCAATTGAGTTATCCATAAAGTTTACATCATTCTTAAAAGTAGTCAGAATTGATCTTTTTTTTGTAATTTTATGAGCAGAATAAATGCTCTTATTATTCACCCTTTCGGCCAAATACCTCAGTATATTCAAAAGAGAACATTTAGATGGTGGTCAGATGAAAAGGGTTGAGTGTTTTTGTTTTATGTTAAGTAGTTGTTATTTGAACAGTACCAGATTTAACGACAGGGAAGTAACTAAGTAATATAACTTTTTACAAGAAAAAATATCATATGTTCAGACATTATACTTCATATTAAGATAAAAAAAAAAATGTCTTTTCAGACTTATATTCATTCAATATGATATATCGTTAGTTTCCATATGTGCATTCAGCCACAATTTCATACATGTGTCAGAGATAAAATTGAGCACCAATAAATAGGGACCAGGGGTCGATAATACAAAAAAAATGCCTAGCTTTTGGTGTTTTTTTTTAAATGCTCAAAAACGCAAACAAAAAGATTGCGGCAAAAATTGTCACTAAAAAAATAAATAGCGATATATTTCCTGTCTTGTTTATAAAAGTATGAATGAAAGAAGATCTGAGTATATGTCAATAAGATAACACCAAAACGAAAAAACGTAACAAAAAGACAGCTAGAGGGCTACAAAAGTCTTCAGCCACACAGGTGTCTATACAAGGACGTTTAAGATGTGTAACCAAACGGGAAGTATTCGTTGCTGGGACTACAAGTTTTTTTGTAATAATCGATGAAGGTGTAAAGTAAAAATACCATTTATTGGAATGAAAGGAATATATTCTGAATTAATATGAGACGACAACAATGTAAACACCTGAAGACCCAGAAGCAAATTTAACAAGATGATAGAAACATTTGAATCAAACGAATGGACAATGCAGGTTATCAACTGTTGTATCCTTTAAGGATCAATTTGTTTTGGTACATCCAAAATGCTTCTCAATGTCATACGTCAATGTATATAACTTTAGCTGATTGTATAGGAATACTGACCGTCTACACAGAACGAAAGCATACATTTCGATAGTAAACGTGAGGTGGTGTTTTTCTTGTTCAGATAATTAGGAAGAAAGCTTTCGGATGTGTTTTCTAAAACATCAACGTCCGATTAACCAACAAAGGGGAACATATACATTTGTACCAAAGGGGCAATACAAATAGAAAAAATAATGAAAGAAAAACACACCATGCCTAAAAAAAGAAATGATGAGCAAACAACAGTGCAGAAAACACTGCACAGGAAACAACATATTGAGCAACGCCATCTCTTTTTGCGCTAGCATAGTAATAGTTGAACTAATTTAACCTTGTTTTGTTCTAATATCAAAATAAGTAAATTTGTTATGATTGCTAACTAGACAACTATCTATCAGAGATCAAATTAGATGAATATAAACAATGACAGGATGCTGTACGGACTTCAAAATGAGAAAACCCATATTGAATAGTCGGTTATAAAAGGCCCCGACATGAAAAAAACAATTTACGAAAACACATATGACTAACATGGACCGACGGCAGCCACTGAACTACAGGCTCCTGACTTGGACAGGTACATAATGAATGTCCATCACTCTGAGCATTATTTAACATATTTTGGTTTTGTTCAGTTTTATGAGAAAATCAAATGAACTCGTCAGACATAAATGAGGGCTGTTATGAGGAACAAAGTACATTATATATAATCCATCTCATTTTCGTGATATGAAAGTTTATTTCATAAAATCATTAACTGCAAAACTATAGACATTTTTATCACCCTTCATAATATTAGATATTTTGCATGACCTCTAAGGTAATGGTTATAGTAAGTTTCCTTCAAAACGAGAATACTTAAATGTTCAAAATGAAAACAACACGTTATAAATATCATGCGTATATGACCGAAAAGGACCTAAAAAATAGCCAAATTTATATGTAAGTCAACTTTGGCTGAAGGAGACACTGTAGCACTTTTAATCTTTTTCTGCTAGGTTTTGAAATTGTTATATTTGTCGAGGTCAATTTTTATTAAATTAATACTAAGATAAAAGAATTTAACTTTTGAAACTGACAGTGTAAAATTTTAATTACAAATAAAGAATGAGTCAACACTATTTTTCGAGGTGACAGACAATATACTAGTCACACTGGTATAGAAATATTGCTACTGTTTAAATATTTGATAACATATAACATGAATTTACTACCATGTTACTTACTGCATTTGTTGACCTGTGGATTACATCGTGACACAATGTCAAAAAGGTACTACAATAGGACTAAACCATAAATGTTTTTCCTCAAAATGCCTGATACATCTTATTTTACATACTGGCAGCATCAAAAATAATGTGATTTTATATTAGAGGCAATAGAAATTTACCGATGTTCCAATCCAATCAGAAATAAAATGAAAATAAATACAAACTTACACCACTGTCCCAAGTTAGGGGAGAGTTTTCGCCTAAACATTCTATATGTGCCGGTCCCAAGTCAGGAGCCTGTAGTTCAGTAGTTGTCGTAGGTTCATGTCTGTCAAATTTGTTTTTCGTAAATTGTTTTGTTATAAATTATGCCTTTAGTTTTCTCAATTGATTTGTTTCATATTTTTCATATCGGGGCCTTTTATAACAAACAATACGGTATGGGTTGTTCTCATTGTTGAAGGCAGTACGGTTGTCTATATTTGCTTACATCCACTTCATTTGAACTTAGGTGGATAGTTGTCTCAGTGGCAAACATACAACATCTCCTTATTTTTATATCAATAGTTTTTTTGCGTCCGAAGGGTCTTTCTAGATTTAACAATGACAGTTTGCCACCACACAGATCCCAACAATAATCATATACTAGTATGCACCGAACATTGCATAAAAATAAATTGAAAATTTTACAATTTTTTTTTTTTATGGTGATTGTCGCTGCTCAAATAAAATATTGAACAGTGAATATTTTATATGCGCATTAAAAATCAAACCTCAAAATATGATAGTATAAACGAATGCAATATTTACACCTAAAGAATATAATCTGGTGGGTTAAACTCTCTTTTACAACTTACATGAGCATTGTTTCCAGATTGTGTCTGAAAAATTACAAATAGAAGAAAAACATATTCACAATATCTGCTCGATTATTACAAAGGGATAGTGTAACCTTTTGGTGCACATGAACTGTTTTAAATGATTTAAGAGCTGTGATATGATTATTTCAATGTTTGAATCAACTTCTGTTTGCCATTTTAAAATATAACATCATACGTGATTGCATGTTACAAGCACTTGAATTGTATGCGACGGTTTTCTAAGGGAACTCGTGATTTTGTTTGGTAATTGACAATAATTCACCTACTCGTAATTATGGGATATAGCAGTTGTTAATTTGATTTTTAAGTGAAATTTAGGAAACTCTGGAAAGAGGATAAACTTAATTGTGTTAGAGAGTTCTAATATTTGGTTTCGAGCGCCAAGAAAAGACATAAATTGCATATGGTGCAACAGATTAACCTCGATATCTTGTTTATAGAATATAAACATGAAGTTGCCTGACGATGGTTTCACAAGCCTAGTGAATTTTAAGTGTTTTTGAGTCGGTTTAGAATTACTTCATTTGATTTTGATAATTAAGAAATTTTCAATAGACCAAAAACTAAAGACTTTGTTAAACTCTGAAATCCCTGATTCGCAGTAGTTGTTTTGGGGTGGGTCGGCGTCGCTTGTAGTTTATCAAATAGTTTACCGGTATCTTGTACTTTTGTATATCAACGGCTCTCTGCTTCTGTTAGTGTACTTACAAAGAACACAAGTTACAGCTCATGGTAGCTACTACTTTTGTACTGGATAATAATATACTTTGCCAAAGACAATGGAAATTTTAAGGTGATACGAAAATGTTACATATTGTTGGTGTTATTTTGTATTGTTGTTTGATATATTCATATTCAATTATGATCTCTCTTTGATTTCTAATATTAACAAAAGGAAAATTTACAGAAACAATCAAAAGAAAAAAAAGACAAGAATAGAAACTGCAGTCCACAAACATTTTACACAGAAAACCAAATATTTAGTAAGTTTCTATATAACCATAAAAGCATCAAAGAAGTCCGATCATGCATTTTTCTGATTGAATATCTTGTTTTGCGTGCATGGAAAGCGGTATAATTATTTTACTACCATTGGATCGGTACCGATGAAGGTAGACTATCATACCCCTAGAGAACCATCCTCCAAATAGCATTGGTATTTGCATTATTTAAATATACATTTTGTTTGTATATTTTCAGTCTATGAATTATATAATTGCACTAAAACCAAGGTTGCAGTTCCAGCTTACAAAGTTGATCTTTAATGCTACCAGAGCCATAATTTAATACGCAAGACGCTGGCTCCGAATACACAAGACTCATCCGTGACGTTCGAATCAAAATAGTTTGAAGGCTAAAGTCATCTCCGAAGTTGAAGAGCAGTGAACCAAAAATTCCAAAAAGCCGTTCCAACTAAAATTAAGGTGGCAATTTTCTCAGGTAAAGTATGATTTTGATTGTTCCGTTTAAGTCCTTTTGGTTTGTAAATGCTCTAAAATATTTTTATTTAGTTCCGGGTTTTCAAGCTTTTGCGATTGAGCTGTTATCCGTATTTAAATTAAGCTTTTCAAACATTTGGTTTCAAGCGTATTTGATAGTAATAATTCCAGATAATATTGATACTATATTCTACTAAGACAATCATTACTATTTTCAGTAAAATAGTCATAAAGTACGCTAAAGAAATCTGATACTAGTACTAGTACACAGTATATAATTTAAAACCACAATGAGGCCTTAAACAGAACAGTCAAAATAGGCGAAGGTCAACTATGCCTGCAGGAATTGCATCCTTAGTTTTAGTCAAATAATCATCCTATTATGTAATATATATAACGCTTTATTAGAGATTAAAAAAGTAAATAAAATTGAGAATGGAAATGGGGAATATGTCAAAGAGACAACAACCCGACCAAAGAGCAGACAACAGCCGAAGTTCACCAATGAGTCTTCAACGCAGCGAGAAAATCCCGCACCTGGAGGTGGTCCTCAGCTGGCCCCTAAATAAAATTGTGTACTAGTTCAGTGAAAATGGACGTCACACTAAACTACAATACATATAAATGAACTAAAATTAAAAAAAAATACAAGACTAACAAAGGCCAGAGGCTCTTGACTTGGGACAGGCGCAAAAAAGCGGCGGGGTTAAACATGTTTTGTGAGATCTCAACCCTCCCCCTATACCTCTAGCCAATGTAGAATAAAGAAACACATAGCAATACGCACAGTAAAACTCAGTTTAAATGAAGTCCGATGTCAGAATAGGTAACAAAAGAAACTAAGCAAAATGACAATGATACATAAATGAACAAAGGACTACTAGCAGTTACTGACATGCCAGCTCTAGATCTCAATTAAATTGATTGAAGGATTATGTCTTCATCATATGAAAATCAAGTACAATCCCTCCAGTTAGGGGTTTAGTATCATACCATCATAAAATATATGAGAAGAACATAACCCGTATCATGCCAACAACTGGTTTTAGAATAAATGTGTTTATTTCCGATGCAAAGACCCTATGAGTGAATCAATATTAATACCAAAATATGCAATCCTTAATGACTTGACAACATCTATACCTTAAAAACTTAAATATGTAAAACTTACAATACAGCATTAAACATCGTTAACGAAAACTTTATTGAAAAGTTACCCCGGAAAAAATTATATATCATTCAGTGTATGTATGTTGGGATCTGTGTGGTAGCAAACTATAATTGTAAAATCACATGTATCATCGTATATGAGAGAGAGAAGATACCAGGATAAAATCCTAATAAAAACGGAAAACTATCTTGGCTTTCAAACATTTGGCATGAACGTTCCTGATGAAGGTAAATACAGAAATGCGCTTCGGGCTCTTACAATTTATAAACTGCTATTTTTCATTGTTTTAATGTCGCAGTGGATTTTTGGGATGTTACTTCGGTAAACTTCTGATGCCTTTCATATACATCCACATTTTATCTGCAGATGTTTTGCAAGGTAAAATAAGACATATTATGCATTTTAAAAAAATGTGGCATAGTCTTATTGTAGTACCTTTTTGACATCATGTCACGTTGTAATCCACTGTTCGATAAAAGGTCTCAGTTAGGACTAGGGTAGTAAAAAAACGTATTAACAAAATTACATAACCCCAAAGTAGATTCCAAAGGGGAGTCCATCAAACATGACAAAATCAAACGCTCGACTATATCTACCAATGAAAAGAATGAAAAATTACTGCATATCATGTTCCTGACTTGGTAAGGCTGTACAGGCATTTACCAAGGAATATGGTGGGTTAAACCTAGCTTTATTGCTAGCTAAACTTCCCACTTGTATGGCAGTCGTTTTTTTGAACCGTTATATTGACAAATATGGGTAATAAATAATTGTGTAAATTAATGTTACAAATTAATCAAGATTAAACATCAGAAATGTTACTCTACTACTACATCTACTTAAATTCAAGGTAAAGCTGTGTATTTTGGTTATAATGTTTTTGGAATTAATTCAGACTTTTTAATTTCAGCTCATTTATAAAACGAATAGCAAAAGCATTGTAGTCCAACGATTCTAGATGTTTTCCTGTTATTAAAGTTTATTAATCTATATTATTGTATCTTAAAAATCGAGTCTTTTTATTATTCTTATTCTTTTAAATTGTTTATAAGATAGGGTTTACATGGGACCATAAACTTTACCAGAGGCATGCATATATTTTATGGCCATACGGTGACCGGGATAGGATAGAATCATAATAAAACTCATCATGTGTATACTTAATATGAACGATGAATAAAGGATCTCCTATAGTCTTGAAAAAAATAAAACAGTCATAAATCACAATTTCAATGCTAAAACATACATTTTTTCGCATTTTATACAAGAATAATTATAAAACACTTAAATTCATGTAGAAGGTCAATCATCAATCAGTACTAATATGTTTTTGAAACTGCTTAATTGTGGTAATCATTCAACACTAATGTGTTTTAGAAGCTGCTTAATTGATGGTAATTATAGACAAGTACATCATAATAACAGCAGCAGTAAATTTAGATGTTATTAAGACTGTGTGATGTTTATTTGTTCTACACGTCAAATAGTTTGGAATGATTCTAGTATGTCTTTTCCATGTGTTTATAGAACAATAATGTAAATTCTTTATTAGCTAACTTATAAAACACAGACCGCCAATGTAGATGTAGTGAAAAAGTAAACATTGTATTCTAAGGATTTTGTTTTTCCACGTGTCGCATGGAATACAAAAACATAACTATCGTTAAAAAGCCAGTTGAGGAATCAATTACACAGGTTGAAAAATGTTTCTTATGTCATATGGTGTATATTCTAGCCATTTGATCTCCTTGCCTATAGTATTGTGTATTCAATTCCCAGTTAAAGCAACAATATATAGAGTTGTTTTGTTGTTTTTGCCTTATACCACGTTCCTATCATTACACAATTTGTACATTTTCATTTAATAGTGATGACAAATACAAGACTCCATGGTGTTAATTATAAAAGCATATGGATGGCATAATTAAATTTTCATTGTTTGATTTAAAATTGGTTTCATGTGGGGACTATAATGATGTTTTGATGTATGCATTTATGAAGAATAAAAAGCAGTACGTGGTGAATTCAAATTCAAAAGTAAGTTCATTAAACGAACGAGTGGTCTAGTTAATGTTAACCTATCATTTCTGCATGAGAGTTCCTTAAACGGATCTACTTTTGTCATGAACTAGACTGATATGGTAACCATTTGTTATCTTTGTTAGTTGCTCTTAATCTAAATGTAGATGGTCTAATTTAAAACGGTTTCTAACCGTTAAACAAACAAAAACTCGTAAATAATGGGATTTTGATAGTTAGATATTAAACAAAATTGAGACTTTGACAAAATGAAAACGTAATATTTTGTAAAATGTGTTCTTAACAATGATAAAAAAATCTCATAAAATTTACTCAATTTTGCTCTCAAGAAAAGTAATAAAAAAGTTTCTTCAAACGATCACTACATCGATTCACAGGACTTGTATTTAATTTCGTTTTATCTAATTATGATAAGATCTCATTATAATTTTTATTTTATTCGTAAAAAGTGAAGAGTGTAAATTTGTCGTCAGAGGACCATCAGGTGCTGCCAGTTGTGGGAGTGGGAAATGGTGTAACAGAATCACAATGAACCATAGATATGTTGCAGCAAGAAATTTTCGGGTAAATACCTGTTGTGTGCTAGGTAAGGAAATAATCTAGAATATTTGAGAATATGATAAAACAATATTAGCAACAAAAACAAATATCTTACTAACTTTTAAGTTTGCTCCTCCAGAAAAACTAAAAGTTCAGAACTCAAGATCTCAGAATAAAGTACTTTTCCGCAGATCGTTACACCAATTCAAATAGCTTTCTCTGACATTTACTTGAATATAGGTAGATATGTCATAATATTGATTCTTGTTGCAAATACTGCAATTGTGAAAAAAGATCATTGGCTGTCAACTAAGGAAAACTGTTTGACATAATCTTAATAGGCTTTAGTTCAGTGGTGGTCGTTGGTTCAGGTCTGTCATATTTGTTTTTCGTAAATTGTTTTGTTATAAATTAGGCCGTTAGTTTTCTCAATTGAATTGTTTCATATTTTTCATGTCGGGGCCTTTTATAGCCGACCATACGGTATGGGTTTTTCTCACGGTTGCCTATAATTTCTTACATCCACTTCATTTGAACTTTGGTGGATAGTTGTCTCAATGGCAATCAAACCACATCTTCTTATTTTTATATTGTACAATTCTTTTTGTTTGTTAGCGTCATTGCAACTTTAAATTCAAGAAGAAATTTTTGGCATTCGTTTGTATGTGTTCAAAGAGCTGACTATGTGTGTCATTTTGTTTTGCACAGACTGTCAAAAGATATATTGATAAAAGAGGAGGCGTGATAAGAGCAATTAATTGATACCTCATCTTCCAAATCAGGAAAATATTCCGTCCTTACAAAATTAAAACTTTAATTGAAGGTATGGGTATGATACTGAAGTATGAGGACTTTTGTGCAGAAATGTTATTTTTGATGTCGATGTAAAGTTACAAACATGACATTATGATATCGGAGTAAAAAAGGTTATTTTTGTGTATATATTTATGCAAAAGGTCTCCCAAAAATAAACAATGATGGCAGTTTTTGCATCACTTTCCTAAATGCAAGAGTGAAGTTTGTAAGACTAAAGTAAATATGTGAAACACAATTCAAATATATCTGAATCATGAACATCTGAAGAATAAATTTGAAATCTTTAGTTATTTTAAATTTCAAGTGTCAAAACAAATGGTTTTGTTTTCATAAAAATAACTAAATCAAGCTGCCTTTGTTTGCGATACGTCCAGTTGCAAATTGTTTTAGAGAGCTTCTCTGTGTCGTAAAACTTTTCAACAATTAATAGATGAAATAAAGGAGTACTGAGATTTAGTAATTTACTATGCTTCAATAAGATACTAATTCACAATGAACATGTATAACGAAACATTTATTGAAAGACGCACAATGTTCATAAGCACATGAAAACATATCCCGAATTTTTATGAATTCTTTTAAATCTGCAAGTATTTTACCCGCAAGATGATATTGTCATGAAGACATTTTAGTCTTAGATGCATAATTTTTTTTCATTATTGCAGATGTTTTGCAAGGTAAAATAAGACATATTATGCCAAAAAAAAAAAAAAAAAAAAAATGTGGCATAGTCTTATTGTAGTACCTTTTTGACATCATGTCACGTTGTAATCCACTGTTCCATAAAAGGTTTCAGTTAGGACTAGGGTAGTAAAAAAACGTATTAACAAATTAAAAAACCCCAAAGTAGATTCCAAAGGGGAGTCCATCAAACCTGACAGAATCAAACGATCGACTATATCTACCAATAAAAAGAATGAAAAATTACTGCATATCATGTTCCTGGCTTGGTAAGGCTGTACAGGCATTTACCGAAGAATATGGTGGGTTAAACCTAGTTTTATTGCTAGCTAAACTTCCCACTTGTATGGCAGTAGTTTATTTGTACCGTTATATTGACAAATATGGGTAAAAAATAATTGTGTAAATTAATGTTACAAATTAATCAAGATTAAACATCAGAAATATTACTCTACTACATGTACTTAAATTCAAGGTAAAGCTGTGTATTTTGGTTATAATGTTTTTGGAAATTATTCAGGCTTTTTAATTTCAGCTCATTTTTAAAACGAATAGCAAAAGCATTGTAGTCCAACGATTCTAGATGTTTTCCTGTTATTAAAGTTTTTAATCTATATTATTGTATCTTAAAATCGAGTCTTTTATTATTCTTATTCTTTTAAATTGTTTATAAGATAGGGTTTACATCGGACCATAAACTTTACCAGAGGCATGCATATTTTTATGGCCATACGGTGACCGGGATAGGATAGAATCATATAAAAACTCATCATGTGTATACTTAATATGAACGGTGAATAAAGGATCTCCTATAGTCTTGAAAAAAATAAAACAGTCATAAATCACAATTTCAATGCTAAAACATACATTTTTTCGCATTTTATACAAGAATAATTATAAAACACTTAAATTCATGTAGAAGGTCAATCATCAATCAGTACTAATATGTTTTTGAAACTGCTTAATTGTGGTAATCATTCAGCACTAATGTGTTTTAGAAGCTGCTTAATTGATGGTAATTATAGACAAGTACATCATAATAACAGCAGCAGTAAATTTAGATGTTATTAAGACTGTGTGATGTTTATTTGTTCTACACGTCAAATAGTTTGGAATGATTCTAGTATGTCTTTTCCATGTGTTTATAGAACAATAATGTAAATTCTTTATTAGCTAACTTATAAAACACAGACCGCCAATGTAGATGTAGTGAAAAGTAAACATTGTATTCTAAGGATTTTGTTTTTCCACGTGTCGCATGGAATACAAAACATAACTATCGTTAAAAAGCCAGTTGAGGAATCAATTACACAGGTTGAAAATGTTTCTTATGTCATATGGTGTATATTCTAGCCATTTGATCTCCTTGCCTATAGTATTGTGTATTCAATTCCCAGTTAAAGCAACAATATATAGAGTTGTTTTGTTGTTTTTGCCTTATACCACGTTCCTATCATTACACAATTTGTACATTTTCATTTAATAGTGATGACAAATACAAGACTCCATGGTGTTAATTATAAAAGCATATGGATGGCATAATTAAATTTTCATTGTTTGATTTAAAATTGGTTACATATGGGGACTATAATGATGTTTTGATGTATGCATTTATGAAGAATAAAAAGCAGTACGTGGTGAATTCAAATTCAAAAGTATGTTCATTAAACGAACGAGTGGTCTAGTTAATGTTAACCTATCATTTCTGCATGAGAGTTCCTTAAACGGATCTACTTTTTGTCATGAAATAGACTGATATGGTAACCATTTGTTATCTTTGTTAGTTGCTCTTAATCTAAATGTAGATGGTCTAATTTAAAACGGTTTCTAACCGTTAAACAAACAAAAAACTCTTAAATAATGGGATTTTAATAGTTAGATATTAAACAAAATTGAGACTTTGACAAAATAAAAAACGTAATATTTTGTAAAAAAGTGTTCTTAACATTGATAAAAAAAAAAATCTCATAAAATTTACTCAATTTTGCTCTCACGAAGAGTTCAAAAAAAGTTTCTTCAGACGATCACATTATAATATTCATTTTATTCGTAAAAAGTGAAGAGTGTAAATTTGTCGTGAGAGGACCATCAGGTGCTGCCAGTTGTGGGAGTGGGAAATGGAGTAACAGAATCACAATGAACCATAGATATGTTGCAGCAAGAAATTTTCGGGTAAATACCTGTTGTGTGCTAGATAAGGAAATAATTTAGAATATTTGAGAATATGATAAAACAATATTAGCAACAAAAACAAATATCTAACTAACTTTTAAGTTTGCTCCTCAAGAAAAACTAAAAGTTCAGAACTCAAGATCTCAGAATAAAGTACTTTTCCGCAGATCGTTACACCAATTCAAATAGCTTTCTCCGACATTTACTTTAATATAGGTAGATATGTCATAATATTGATTCTTGTTGCAAATAGTGCAATTTAAAAAAAAAAAATCATTGGCTGTCAACTAAGGAAAACTGTTTGACATAATCTTAATAGGCTTTAGTTCAGTGGTGGTCGTTGGTTCATGTCTGTCATATTTGTTTTTCGTAAATTGTTTTGTTATAAATTAGGCCGTTAGTTTTCTCAATTGAATTGTTTCATATTTTTCATGTCGGGGCCTTTTATAGCCGACCATACGGTATGGGTTTTTCTCACGGTTGCCTATAATTGCTTACATCCACTTCATTTGAACTTTGGTGGATAGTTGTCTCAATGGCAATCAAACCATATCTTCTTATTTTTATATTGTACAATTCTTTTTGTTTGTTAGCGTCATTGCAACTTTAAATTCAAGAAGAAATTTTTGGCATTCGTTTGTATGTGTTCAAAGAGCTGACTATGTGTGTCATTTTGTTTTGCACAGACTGTCAGAAGATATATTGATAAAAGAGCAATTAATTGATACCTCATCTTCCAAATCAGGAAAATATTCCGTCCTTACAAAATTAAAACTTTAATTGAAGGTATGGGTATGATACTGAAGTATGAGGACTTTTGTGCAGAAATGTTATTTTGATGTCGATGTAAAGTTACAAACATGACATTATGATATCGGAGTAAAAAAGGTTATTTTTGTGTATATATTTATGCAAAAGGTCTCCCAAAAATAAACAATGTTGGCAGTTTTTGCATCACTCTCCTAAATGCAAGAGTGAAGTTTGTAAGACTAAAGTAAATATGTGAAACACAATTCAAATATATCTGAATCATTAACATCTGAAGAATAAATTTGAAATCTTTAGTTATTTTAAATTTCAAGTGTCAAAACAAATGGTTCTGTTTTCGTAAAAATAACTAAATCAAGCTGCCATTAGGTTTGATGATGGACACATGGTGAGGACATGCATTTTGGAGTTATCTAACGCCTGTTGGGTTTTCACAGCATAAAAAAAAACTGTCAAAAAATGTGACCTGTCCGTGAATTTTCACTTCAGTTTTGTTGTATTTCTTTTGTTTCAATAATCTTAAACGTGTTGTCACTTTTTGAACAATGGTTTGTAAAGTATCTTATCATATATATTATTTGGAGTACTCGACTTATTTCCTACGTACAATCTTGTCCGTCAAACTTGCACAAATCACTGTAGATATATATAGTGATTGATTTTTGTTTGCGATACGTCCAGTTGCAAATTGTTTTAGAGAGCTTCTCTGTGTCGTAAAACTCTTCAACAAAAGATAGATGAAATAAAGGAGTACTGAGATTTTAGTAATTTACTATGCTTCAATAAGATACTAATTCACAATGAACATGTATAACGAAACATTTATTGAAAGACGCACAATGTTCATAAACACATGAAAACATATCCCGAATTTTTTATGAATTTGTTTAAATCTGCAAGTATTTTACCCCGCAAGATGATATTGTCATGAAGACATTTAAGTCTTAGATGTATAATTTTTTTTCATTAGTTGTTATTGGCTTTGAACTAGCTGTCAGTAACTGCTAGTACTCTCAGATCTGTACTTAGTGTCTTTCTGTTGTGTGGATGTATAAGTACCCGTCCACGTCCACTCTGTGTTTTTGTTAGATGTATTTCTATTTGTATCCATCTGATGAGTTAAGCCCTTTTCAACTGATTTTTATAGTTTGTTTTTATGTTGTACTGTTACACCACTGTCTTATGCTTACAGTGCAAGACCCTCATGGGTGGTCAATGTCGTTAAAAACCACCGTCGTCGTCGACACCACTGTCCCAGGTTAGGGGGAGGGTTTGGCGCCAACAAACTAGTTTTACCCCGCCACATTCTGAATGTTCCTGTCCCAAGTCAGGAGCCTGTAATTCAGTGGTTGTCGTTTGTTGCTGTGTAACATATTTGTTTTTCGTTCATAAATTATGCCGTTAGTTTTCTCGTTTGAATTGTTTTACATTTGTCATTTCTGGGCCTTTTGTAGCTGACTATGAGGTATCGGCTTTGTGAAAGCCGTACGGTGACCTATAGTTGTTAATTTCTGTGTCATTTGGTCTCTTGTGGAGAGTTGTCTCATTGGCAATCATACCACATCTTCTTATTTTTATATAAAGGCGTAGTTGAGTAATTTGTAACAATTATTGGTAAGATATTAACGGGATAACAAATCTTCAAGTCAGTTTTTAGTAGTTTTAAGCCAAGAAATGTAACTCGGAGAGCAATAAGTAAGTATTGTAAAATGATCTATGTAGGTTTTTGGAAATGATTAATTGATTGCTACTTTGCTTCCTTGAGCTCTTCAAACAATTGTTCACGATCAGTAAGATTTAAAGAATATACTATGCTTCTTATAGAAACTAATTCACAATAAAAAATGTTTGACAAAAAATACAATTGAAAAGACCCGAGGTTCATAAAGACAACATATCTTGAATTTTCTATGAAAACTTTAAAATCTGAAATTATTTTTACCCCGCAGGATGATGTTGTAAAAAAAACTGATTGGCGTTGTTGACTAATTTGTAGCAATTATTGGTAAATTGTTAACAGGATAAAAAAAAAGACACCAAGACAGTACTGTCTTTAAGAGTTATCTTACAAGAAAAGTAACTAAGAGAGGAAAAAGTATATATATATTGTAAAATGATCAGAAATAATTGATTAACTGTTGTTAGCTAAATTTCTAGTTTCAATTTTTTTATGAGAAATAGAGAGATCCTTTTTGTCCTAAACTCCCCAATAATCAAATGATTTCATAAAGATAAAGGTCATTGAGATTTGAATTTACCATGCTACAAAAAGAAAGTCTTTCACGCTGAAAGTTTTCATAAAGACGCACTAGCTTCTTAAAACCAAGGAAATTTATTTGAAATTATGATTTTGCCAATTGTTAAGGGACCTTCCGTTTTGAATTTTCCTTGGAGTTCGGTATTTTTATTGTTTTACTTTTTTCATGAAGAATTTACAATGATAATATCTAAAATAATTTTTACTATGCAAGATAATGTTGACTAATTATTTTGATTAGAAAAAGAGAGCTGTTTTGTGTCCTAGATTCCTTTTGTGTCCTAAAACTCTTTATCAAACAGACGAACTCATACATAATAAAGATCAGTAAGATTTAAATAATACACTATGCTTCAAAAAGATATCAATTCACAATAATTTGTCTAACAAAACATTCAATTAGCCTCTCAAGCTTCATGAAAAACCAGAAAATATAGCCTGAAATATTCATGATTTTTTTAACTCTAATTTTTGTTCCCCGCAATATAATGTTGTCAAGAAGTCGTAATGGCGTAGTTGACTAATTTGCAACAATTATTGGTAAAATATTAACAAGATATAATAGTTAGTCACCAAGTCAGTTCTTTAGTAATTATAAGCCAAGAAAGTTAACGCGGAGAGAAAAAAGTAAATATTGAAAAATGATTTATGATCATTTATGTATTGTTGTAGAAAGGATTGATTGATTGATTGTAGTTTGCTTAACGTCCAAAGACAAATTATTTTGAAATATAGAGATTCGTTGTGTCTTAAACTAACCAACAAACAAATATTTTTTTTATCTTTAAAAAAAAAAAAAAAAAACAAAAAACAAAAACAAACAAATGTCTTCATACATAATAAAGATCACTGAGATATAAATAACCTATGCTTCAAAAAGATATTTATTGACAATAAAATGTATAACAAGGTTAATGAAAACAAGGAAATTTACACCGACATTTTAATGAAAACTTTGAAATCTGAAATTATTTTTACCCCGCAACATGATGACCAAGGGACGTTGGTATATTTACAACAATTAATGACAAATATCAACAGGATAAAAAATTCATTAAATCAGTTCTTAACGAGTTTTCATCTAAGAAAGGTTACACAGAGATAATATTGTAAAACCATCTTTATATTGTTGTAGTAATGATTGATTGATTGTTGTTTGCTCTTAATTCACAATAAAAATGTCTCACAAAAAATAATTCATGAAAACCAGAAAATATGTCCTGAAATTTCATAGATTGAAATCTAAAATTGTTTTACCTCGCAAGATAATTTTGTCAGTGAGACTAAATGGGGTCTTTGACTCATTTGCAGCAAAATTTAACAAGGCATGATAGTCAGTCATCAATAAACTCATCATAGATACCAGGATTGAAATTTTGTATCTGCGCCAGACGCGCGTTTCGTCTACAAATAAAGGCAGTCTTTTATATTAGTAGTTATAAGCCAAGAAAGGTAACTCAAAGAGCAAAAAGTAAATATTGCAAAAGATATTCTTGTGTTGCTAGTTTATTTTGTGTTTCGTGCCAATCAGTCAAGTTTATTGATTTAGACTAAATTAGGCATGGGTTTTCTCATTATATTTGTTTTAAACATTTGTTCATGCCGTTGCCTTTCAAAGCTTGCTATAGAGTATGGGGTTTGCTCATTGTTGAAGATTATATGACCAGTAGTCGCTTACATCTACGTCATTTGGTATTTGGTGTATAGTTGTCTCATTGGCAATTATATCACAACTCCTTGTGTTAGGTCACCTGACTCAAAGCAAGACAAGAAATACACTGAAGAGAGAGGCGAAAGATACCAAAGGGACATCCATCGTGTTGCTCATGTTAGTACAAAAGACGACAAGGCAGAAATCGTTGGTCGACTCCTTAAAGGAGTTATCGCCCTTAATTGATGATTTTACCAATTTTTGTGTTTTTCCTTTTAATTTTGAAAACTGAAATAGATAAAGAGAAACTTTTCATAGCAAAATAATCAGCTGGACAAGATCTACAAAATGACCAGCAAAACAATATAGATACATTTTTTTCAACAAGGGTAAAATTGTAAGTAAAAGGGTCACATTTTTTCAAAAGATCTAATGTTTTGTGAAGACAACAAAATAATTGATAATTGAAATGAAGTTGCTAAAATATTTAATAACTTTTTATAAATGTTTCCAAAGATATCGGCTCAAAAGATACAATTATTGGTTAAAACCGTTTAAGCATTAAAGTAATTAAAGAAAACAAAACAGATAAAAGAAGAACTATATTTTTCCCAGTAAAAACAAATAATAAAATAAATATCAAAAACAACAGGAAAATATGGAATTTCTTCAAAAATATTAAAACTATCTGAATCTGAATTATCCTATCCAATTTCTAAATTAATGAATTAATCATTTGAATCTGCTGTTTACCCAGACAAACTAAAGGCAGCACAAGTTATACCTCTGTATGAAAAATCCAACACTGTAGATAAAGGAAACTATAGACCTGTAAGTATATTGCCCATGATTCCAAAAATTGCTGAGAGGTCTTTCGAACCTCAACTTATTGAATATTTTAACTCATTTTTTCACACTTCTCTGTCAGCTTTTCGAAATGATTACGGATGTCAAACAGCTTAATCAAAAATAATTGAAGACTGGAAAAAGGCTTTAGATCAGAATAAATATGTAGCAGCTATATTGATGGACTTGTCCAAGGCTTTTGATTGCCTACCTAATGACCTCCTTCTACTAAAATTAAAATCCTAAAAATTTTTCAAAACCAACGATTTTAATAGCAGGATAAATAAAAATCAATGTGAAAACTAATTACAAACATATTATATTTTTCAATTTGGGACACAGCATTTTTTTCCAAAATAGCCAGTGGCAATTTTTGTTTTAATATCTTGATTACGATACAATGAAATCTTACCCTTGTGGTCATTCATGCATGCGTAGTTACTAAATACACGGACAAAGTATGTACTTTGAAAATAAGAAGGCAAATTCGAGCAGTTTGATTGGACGAGAAGTTGAAAGTATGTGCTAAAGGGTCTATATTGGGGTCGTCATTATCTATTATTTTTTTAAATGACATTTTCTACTTTATTCTCAAAAGTGGACTCTACGATTAAGCAGGTGATAACACCCTTTCCTATAATCTTTAAAGTATACGGGTGCTAAACTGTAATTAGCTTTCATATGAGCTGCATAAGAAATTCTCCTGAAATCAATTCAAGGACTTGATAAATTCTTGGTCTGGCAGCTCATGTCAATGCTTCGCCTGCAAAACCGGTTAAGTATGTTCACTGTTTTTAGTTTAATGCTTGGTTTTCAGCATGGCAAATTTCTTTGTTAACTTATAGTGCATCTGCTATTTTGAGCTTATGTTAGTAACTTTACTAGTCTAATGTGCTTTTTGATGTTGCAAACCTTTAATTTACCTTTGCTTTTGTGATTTTATCCCATAATTGCATGCATCAGTCTGTATGTTTAAGCTGCTTGATAGAACTTTTGTGTGGTATGTTTGCATTATATGACCTCTTGCTTTCTATGTTTATTTACATGTATGTGTGCATGACATGATATGTATGTTTTGTTTGTTGTGCTTTTATTTTTTTCGATTTTAAAAGCTCTTCAGACCGACTTTGTATAGATCTGATGAGTTAAGCCCTTTTCAACTGATTTTTATAGTTTGTTCATGTGTTGTGCTGTTACTCCACTGTCATAGGTTAGGGGAGGGTTGGGCGCCACAAACATGTTTAACCCCATCACATGCTGTATGTGCCTGTCCCAAGTCAGGAGCCTGTAATTCAGTGGTTGTCGTTTGTTGCTGTATATCATATTTGTTTTTGGTTCATTGTTTTTTACATAAATCAGACCGTTAGTTTTTCTCGTTTGAATCGTTTTACATTTACCATTTTGTGGGTCTTTAATAGCTGACTATGCGGTATGGGTTTTGCTCATTGTTGAAGGCCGTACGATGACCTATAGTTGTTAACTTCTATGTCATTGTGTCTCTGGTGGAAAGTTGTCCTAATTTGGCAATCATACCACATCTTTTTTTCTGATTCTGACGCAGTCAGTTATATTTTTGGTTTTTGACATAAAGACGATTAACTATGGTAGCGGCATGCATGATGTCACCAATCTTTACTCTGATTGGACGAAATTATGGAATTGAACAAAAACCAACAAAAAAGATATATGCTACAATAAAAAGAAAACATTACGGACATAAAACTTAAAAATGAAATTATCAAGATAAAATAAAATAAATTCAGGTAAAGAAGGTATCATTATCACCACTGTCAAATTGTTTGGATTTTGTAGGCTTAATCTTTAATACACGAACAGGTAAATATCACTGACAGGTTCATTAGATCTACCATTGAAGCTAATACAGATCAATTAGGCTATTAAAATTTCAATAGATATAAATATATCTTATCGACTTTGTGAACTTGCAAGTGCATAGGCGTAATAATAATCTCAGAGACCAAATTTCATACTTTAAGTAAAGAATGTCAAAAACATATATCACAAATTCATTATTTGTCAACTAGTAGATCATCTCCCTTTGGCGTCCATCCGTCCCCGATTTACACACTGAAATAGGTTGCATCTCCAATTGTTAAAGTTGTGCTTGACATATATATATATAGTTATACTTGACATGGTTCTAAATTGTTTCAAATTTGTTATTCAATACAGATTGTTACCTAATAATGTCTTGTGTTTACGTCTATTTCACAACTAAGTACTTCAGTTTATCTCTGAAAAAATTACCGATATATGTATTTAGTTAAGTACCAGTATATATTTTAATTCTTCAGAGAAAAGTGCATATACTCAAATTTCAGAATCGTCAGGCTTTAGTAGTCAAATTGTGTGCAATTGTTTAACTATGATAAAAAACCTAATAAAGATTCATGGTTTGTTTTAAACACTATACTCCCTTCTGAATGTGTCAAGATTTCAAGATTCAAGATGTTATTCATAACCTCAGACACATACAGCTAGGTGTACAAGAGGACAATATAATTACAAAAATAAGATAATACATAGCGAGACAGGACAGACAAAACACAAATACATAGTATGTTATAAAAGACAATTGATATAATTAGTTTAAGTATTTCATAATTTTCTTTACGAAAATTGATAATTTCTGTTGTACTTGTACGTTGCATATAGACAGCAGACCGGTAAATTTGTTCTTGCTTGGATTCATTACATAATAATTTGGTATAAACTTTGATCTAAGAGCAGAAACATCAGCATTTTTACAGGTAAACAATATATGAAACTCATCACCTATTCCCTCATTACATAATGTACATATTCTATTTTCCCTCGCAATCCCCGCCCATCTCCCCGTCTCAATAGGTAACTTCAAATTCGAACATCGAAGTTTAGAAATATAATATCTGTCCCTAGGTAATAATCGTAATAAATATGGTTCCAAACAAAACTCAAGTTTAAATAAAGAGTAGTATTCCGCCCTGGATTCATTATGTATCTGTGAGAACCAATGCTGATAGTACCGATCTGTTAATCGCTGTTTAACCATACTATTTAACAAATCATTATTTACAACTAATTGATCGTTCCATATAAAACTGACCTGTATCATCAAAAATAGATTTTACATATTGAATCCATTTAAATTTGGTAGGATTCGTTCCATGTAATTTAATCATAAGTCTTAGAAGGATATTTGACAGCTTGCTCTCTGCTTTAATAGTTCTGCACTAAATGATGCCATCCTAAGTTTTATAGAGATATCCAAAGGAACCCTACCTAATTCCCCGTAAACCATAAAATTTGGTGTACTATTCCGAACACCAAGAATATTTTTACAGAACTGCAGATGCATTTTCTCAATATTCTGTTTATTTTCAAACCCCCAAACCTCTGATGAATATAATAATATAGGTGCGATTACAGCATCGAAAAGTTGTAACTGAATATCAATAGGTAATGATATATGTTTTATCTTCCTGTTGAGAGCAAACATTGCTTTTTGTGCTTGATCAAAAATCCCTTTTCTAGCAGTACAAAAATTACCGTTGTAATTAAAAGTTATTCCTAAATAATTGTAAGAATCTACAACTTGTATAGCATTACCGTATACATGAAAATCAAATTTGTGTCGTACCCTTCTTTTGCTAAACACAACAATTTTTGTTTTGTCTATATTGACTTGGAGTTTCCATATGTTACAATATTGTTCAAAAACATCAAGTGCATGTTGTAGTTCTTCCTTACTATCAGATATAATAACCGTGTCATCTGCGTACAAAATGACAAAGATTCTAACTAATACTTGTAACAATTCTTCACACTTTTTTTTATATATATTCTAAATCTTTTACATCATTTTCCACAAAAAAAGCTTTCTTAATCATTTAAAAACACTGAAAACAAAAACGGTGATAAATTTTCACCCTGCCTAACACCAACTCCACAATTGAAGAAAGTTGAACTTTGGTTACCCTATCGAATACATGTCTTTATATTTTGACGCCATCACGAGTTGGTTGACCGTTATGGAATAACCGTTTCACAGATGATATCGGATATGTTCCTTATATCGTAACTACAATACCCTTCCCTTTTCACGAATGTGACCTACCGAATTAGACTATTTACCGGATTTGTAATAACATAACATAACGGGTGCCACATGTGGAGCAGGATCTGCTTACCCTTCCGGAGCACCTGAGATCACCCCCAGTTTTTTGGTGGGGTTCGTGTTGCTTAGTCTTTAGTTTTCTATGTTGTGTCTCTTGTACTATTATTTGTCTGTTTGTCTTTTTATTTTTAGCCATGGCGTAGTCAGTTTATTTTCAATCTATGAGTTTGACTGTCCCTCTGGTATCTTTCGTCCCTCTTTTTCGATACATATTCTAGATAACTGTAAAAAAAAATTTCCCAGAAATGTGAGATTTTTGTAACTTTTGCCATAACCCTGTTCTCCAAACAGTGTCAAATGCTCTCTTGAAATCAACAAAAGTGCAAAAATTTGTTTTGCCCATCGAAAAAAATATAGATGAAATTGAATGCAGCACAAAAATATTATCGGTAGTTGAAAATCCTTTTCTAAATTCAGCCTGCGATTCTGATATAAGTTCAACTTCATCTGTGAAACTATTCAATCTCTCATTTATTATTGATGAAAAAGTCTTTCCTAAACAAGAATTTAATGTTACACCTCTATAATTTGCAGGGTCTGCTTTGGAACCTTTATTCTTAAAAATAGGAATCATTATACCAAGAGACCATAACTCTGGAACTATACCCGTATCTAATAACAAATTAAAAAGTTTAGCATACTAGTACATTGGCATAAGATCATATACAGTACATTTTATATATTCATTAATTATTTTTTCGCATCCGCCAGCTTTATCATTTTTTAAGTTTTTACACTTTTTAAAATCTCGTTTTCGGTTACAGCACCTTTCAATAAGTTATACAATTCATCTGGCAAATTATGTACATTAAAATTAACCTCTAGTTCCTCAGTATTTGAGTCACATCTATTCATATCTTTGAAAAAGTCATAGAGAGCTTCAATAGAAAGTTCAGGATCTACGCCTTTTTTATCTGACCCAATACTATTGAGAATATTCCAAAACTTTTTACTATCTGATTTTTTGGTCTGACGTAACTTATTGCCAATATTTCTTTGGTACAGTTCATATGCTTTAGAAAGTTCAATTTTGCAGTTTTTGCTTGAGTTTTTGATTTGTTTTCGATTTTTCAGCGTTTTTTTTTACCAAACTGTACCTATTCCGCGCTTTGTGAAATTTTTTGCTACTATCAAAACATTGCTTGTTAAACCAAGGTCTTGTATTGCTTTTTGGTTTGCGATTTTTAAACGGCTTATGTTTACCAAAAGTTTTCGTAGCAACTGATTGAAAAATGTTGCTGATTCTCTCTACATCTCATTTTGATGAATCCCTTGTTGTACCTCTAAATTGTCTAATTCTAACAGTATCTGTTCTAACTGACAATCATGATCACTTTTAACATTATCAAAGTACTGAAGTATTGAACATCGGATGACCACAAGTTCTTGTGGATCGTCACAAGCACTCGTCTCAGAAAAAAAATCACATCTCTATACCTGAAAGTGAGGTTAATATACAGAGATATATTTCGAGACAAGTTCGTACGTGAATGGTGAATAAATGACAGGGAATTCAACCTAACCGTAATAACTATTATATTGTAGTGATACAAATCAGTATACTAGCTCTGGTTTGTTGTTATATATTATACTAATATTTGTATATAACAGTTACATGTATATATAATTTTCATCCATTTGTATATCATTCTATTCTACTATTCTAATAATTATAGTACAGTGCAAGTGCATGGTGGACACTCTTCTGTAATAATTCGATTTTTCTAATAGATTGGATTTGAGTAGGCATTCATATTTTCCCGCAAAACGTTCTATCTCCCATGCAGAGTTATCGGTCCTTGAGAGAGAGCAAGGATCGATAACTCTGCATGGGAGATTGCAAACGTTCTTGAGATATTCTTCGGGAGTTCCGCATGCGTTAACACACTTTTTCTGTACGTGTGCATAGATATTAAAGATTTTTTACTTATATATATATTTCTAACGATAAAACATTTTCATATTATTAATTTATGTTCTAAAAAAATTTTTTTTAGGAGTATCCATTAAAAAATGAATTTATGACAAGCGATAAGGAATGTTATTTTACACTCTCTAATGTCCGCGTATTTATCATGTTTATAGATCGGTTACAATCCCAAGACGAAAGCTACGTAACGGAAATCTAGGCGACAGCAATACACCGGAATGCCCTCACGGTCAACCGATGTAAAAACCAGAAATATACGAAGCACAATGAAAAAACATGGTATAAAAGAGGATGCAAGGGCAAAAGAAATGTATTTCATCAGGCTAAACAAAGATACGGAGACTTAAAAAGTTAAGAAAATAAAAAGGCTCCGAAAGAAGCAGGTAAATCTTATAAAAAAGAACTAAATGTGAGTTATATTGTCTTCCAAAAATAATACCGCAAAAGATCTCATAAAACTTGCCAAATCTGATCCAAAACGTCTTTGGAAAAAACTGAATAGTATAAATATAAACATGTTGAAGGCCATACTTTGACCTATAATGGTTTACTTTTACAAATTGTGGCTTGGATGGAGAGTTGTCTCATTGGCACTCATACCACATCTTCTTATATCTATAAATTAAATAATACTGATACTGTTAAAATTGCAGATTTATGTGAACATTTTAAACGTTTCAGACAAGATGATTTTATTGAAGACAACTCAGAGATAGACTTAACAAAGGTACCACTAGAGAACATTGACAGAATTTTTAATCCCCAATCACAGAAGAAGAATGTCATCAATATGTTAAAAGTGATAAGGCTTTCGGATATGATGGCATTGTGAATGAACACACCAACACACGGTTAAGGAAATGTTGTTCATCTATCACAAACTATTCAACATTGTTTTAAATACTTGGAAAGTTCCCAAGATTCATGGACAATGGGAATTATTCAACCTATCTTCAAGAATAAAGGCAATATATATGATCCAAGCTCGTATAAACCAATTACTTTAGCGTCGTGTCTAGGGAAAACTTTCACATCGATCTTACATGAACTTTCAGATGAGATCAGTCTGATCTCCGAAGCTCAAACAGGATTTAAAAAGGTTATAGCACATTGGATAATATCTTTGTATTACATTCATTATTATCAATTTATAAAGCGATTGAATTTTCGATTTTTCGAGAGCCTTTAAACATTGGGAATGGGAACGAAGTTTCATCCGTTTTGACTGCAACATTGGAGTGAGACAAGCAGAGAATTTATCCTCTTTTTTATTTGCTGTTTATCTCAACGATCTTGATTTTTTCTTTGTTGAAAGTGATGTTCAGAACTTGCAGGTTATGGAAAATATTTGCCACAATTATTTGCATATATATGTAAACTATTTGATTTTTTATATGCCAGTGACACTATTATTATATCTGAAGCGGCTGAATCGATGCAGCAAGCCTTAAATATTTTTGAAATATACTGTGTTCGAGGGAAGTTAAACGTTAATTTATCAGAGACAAAGGTTGTTGTGTTATGCAAACGGAAGTCACGAAAACTACCACAATTTCAACTATTTAACCAGTATATTGAAATTCAAGATTCTTATTCATATCTAGGATTAACTTTTTAAAAATTACAATGGTTCATTTTCTATAGCAAAAACTTTTAAGGGAACAAACACAGCCTTTATACAAAGATACGTAACCTCTCAATACCGGTCGACTTACAATAACAACTGTTTGATGCTATACTTCCCATTCTGACATATGGGTGTAAAACTGGGGATTAGGAAACAATTACATGCATATTGAAAAAAAATCATCTACAGTTTTGCCGAAATGCGTTAAATTAAATGTTAGATCATCGACACCAAATTTTATGACCTATGGAGAACTTTGCCGTACACCTATAGATATCATAATAAAAGTTAGAATGGTATGTTTTGGAAACTTCTAATGGAAACAAACTAACCAGTAACCTGTATCAAATAATGTTCAACTTAAAAGAAAATTATACGTTCAAGCGGATTGATGACTATCTTAATTCGGTTTTAGACAAATTAGATGTAAATCAATTGCAAAACGTTCCGAAACAAAATCTTAAAGATGAATAAATTAAAAAATGGTATAGTCAAATTGGCAATTCGGAACTTTACGGTTTGTTCAAAACAATGTTTGGTTTAGCAAAATATTTTATACAACTATCACCCATCGAACGTGAATATATTTTAAGATGCTGTAAAGTGAAAATTCCAGTAGAGCTTTGTAGGTGGTACAATATTCCGAAAGAAGAGAGGGTATGTCATATGTGTTCGAATGCCATTGGTAATGAATACAATTACGTATTATTTACATAAATGACCTTCCAGAATACATCAAACATAGCAAAAACAGACTCTTCGAAGATGACAGTATAATTTACCGACAAATTAAATCTCAAAACGACTGCCTCAAACTTCAAGAAGATCTAGAAGCTGCCATACAATGGGAGCAAGCTTGACTGACTCATGTCTTTCCACCCAGACAAGTGCAACATCATGAACATAACAACCAAAAGAAATCCCACCCACTGTTACTACAACATGTATGGACACATATTAGAATCAGTAAAACATGCAAAATATTTAGGTATCACAATTTCTTCAGATCTAAAATGGAACACCCACATCCAACAAACAGCCGCAAAAGCAAATAAATCTTTATGTTTTATCAAAAGAAATCTTAAAGTCCAATCACAAAAAAATAAAGAACAAGCATACCAAACACTTACAAGACCCAAATTAGACTACTGTTGTACTGTATGGGACCCATATACAAATGAAAATATACTATCATAGGAAAAAGTACAGAGACGAGGGCAAGGTATGCATGTAACATACATCACAACATCAGCAGTGTGTCTGAGATGCTAGACACCATGAATTGGCAAACATTACAAAAACGCCGACTAAGAACAAGGCTTATAATGTTGCAAAAAATTATAAATGAAAATATTGCCATTCCATCGCAAAATTTATTACAGCAGAGTCAGTCTAATACAACATCCAGCAATAAAGATGCCTACCGACAAATTCAATGTAACAAAGACAGCTACAAATTTTCTTTCTTTTGTCAAACCATTAATGACTGGAACAAATTATCCCCAGACTAACAAGAAACATCATGCACTACAGAAACCTTCAAGGGTGTACTCACTCACGATGTGCTCCTTGATACCTATCCACACCTGAAGTAAACAGGCAATCATGTTATAATATAACAAGTATATAACATTACAAAAATATTGTTATGGAAAACTAAATTTGTTTGTTAATCTACTTTTGATAATACTTAATAAATTATAAAAATGGAAACATTTACCAGGCATGTGCCGGAAAGTAAACATCAGTATGTTGATGGTTTTCTGAAGAAGAAGAAGAAGAAGAAGAAGAAGAAGAAGAAGAAGAAGAAGAAGAAGAAGAAGAAGAAGAAATACGGAAACAGAAAGAAGAAGAAGAAGAAGAAATACGGAAACAGAAAGAAATATTTATTTGGCAACAATGGGAACTCTCCAACTTGTAGACTTGAATAGATTCATGACAAAAATTTCTTTTTTCATCTTGAATTTTCTCTATCTTCTTCAGTTTTTACCCAAAACACAAAAGATGGTAAAAAAATTCGTCATTTATTTAAAAGCAATCACTCCTATATGAATAGTCTACTTACCATCACGACAGAATTTGACTTGTTTGTAGATCTTGTCTTGCTGATCATTTTTTTAATTAAAGTTTCTATCTATCTTTTATAGTTTTCAAGATAATAGGCAAAAATCATTAAAGAGCAAAACCTCCAATAACGAGTCGACTATTTCGATTATTTTACCTCTTTGTAGATCTTGTCTTGCTGGTCATTTTTTGCTATTAAAAGTTTCTATCTATATAATTTTATATATTTCAATATATAGGCAAACATGAAAAAAAATATGGTAAAATTCGTCATTTAAGGGCTGTAACTCCTATAAGAAATTGTCGGACAATTTTGACGTGAATAGACATAAGGTAAGGCTTAACATTCTGAACATTTCTGCCCCGTCATATTTTCTCTATTCATATCGGTTTTCAAAAGAAAAGACCACACTTGCATTTCATCCCCATGTTCCATTTTTAGCCAAGTCGGTCAAACTACATACACCAATGATAATTGTGGCCAAGTTTAACCAAAACTATCAGACGAATTCTTATGTGTTCGGTAAATCTTAGCCCAGTAGTTTCTGGGGAGATGATTTTTGTGAAAGTTAACGACGCAGAAGACGGACGACGGACGCCACGTGATGAAAAAAGCTAACTTGGTCCGTTGGGCCAGGTGATCTAAACAAAGAACTCTCAAAGTATACCACCACTAAAGACTACGACATGTCTTCCTGCAGAAAACGGCCTTGACGAAGCAGGAGCATTGAATGAACAATTCACTATAATTGTATCTACTAAGAAGTCGTCAACTGAATATGTACCACTAAAGAAACCAGTATAATCAAGCTTGAAAGTCATAGAATTAACTAATGTAAGGCCGAGAACAAAATAGAACATAGACTCAATACATAAAAGACGAAATAAACCCAACATATTTAAAAAGTAGCACCTATCATTATTCACTTTTTTAACAATCCATCAATACCAGCTCAATACCTGGTGAATGGACAACAGCAGACATTTGTCCACTTTTAAGAAGGCTGACAATTCGATACCGCCAAGTATCCTTAACGTGCATTCTCTGCAAGATGCTCGAACATATAGTACGCACCAACATAATGCGTCACCTAGATCATTATAATATCATCAATGAAAAATTAAACAACATATTTTTCGTAAATATCCCAGTTACGACTATGTACTGTCATCAATGATTGGATCAAAAATATGTACAAAGGTTATATTTTGAAAAAAATTTGACACATCCCCACATGAACTACTTAAATCAAAATAAAACAGTAACGGGATATCAGATAAAACACTATGTTGAATTGTCTCATTCCTATGCTACCGCAAGCGAAGAGTTGTGGTAAATTTGACAAAATTAGACTGGTCCACCAGGCGTTGATTCTGGTGTACCTCAAGGCACTGTCCTAAGTCAGATGCTATCTAGTCTATATATTAATGATATCTTGGATAATCGGGTGTTTGACCAGTAGAAATACCAAAACGATAAGATGCGTAATGTAAAACAAAGTATCTGTTTCGTCATAAATAATAATTAAAAAAAAAATAATAAAAAACAGACAATAATGAATTTTTTCAGTTATCTTGACATAGCACTAACATCTTTAAAATCTATCAATATGAATTAAAGTTACTTTCAAATTTCAACATTCCTTTAGTGTGAATAAATATGTATTCATGTCTATTATGGCACGTCAAACATTTCAATATTTAAAAAATATTGATTTAAAAATTATGTTCAAAACTTACAAATATACATGCAAATTTTATTTTTGAACATAAATAGAAAATATTGGCAATATTTTTGGCAAAATTTTCTATTTATATTAAAAAATAAAATTTAATATGTTTAAAACTTACAAATATATATGCAATATTTTTCTATACATATTAAAACGATAATTCATGTTCAAAACTTACAAATACACATGCAATATTTTTCTATTTATATTCAAAACTTACGAATATGTATATGATATTTTCTATTCATCTTCTATGGCACGTCAAAAGTTTCAATATTAAAAAAATATTGATTGAAAAAAAAAATGCTCAAAACTTACAAATATATATGCAATATTTTTCTATTTATATTCCAAAACTTACATATATGCAATATTTTCTATATATATTAAAAGAATAAAAAATTATGTTCAAAATTTTCAAATATATATGTAATATTTTTATATATTTATTCTAAAAATAAATCATTGGCTGTTCCAATTTAACGAATGCGGCACAACTCAGCCTGGAGATGACTCGGACCGAGTCAAATCGGAACGACTTATTATATGAAGGGAGATTCTCAAACCTTTTCCCAACTTAGTTTATTTTGGCACCTTCTGCAGGAAAGAAAAAAAATGAATGGGAAAATTTAATTAAGTTTTTAATATTCTGAAAATTAAAATGCATTTAAATTCTATATGTCTAGGTCCAGCCATGCTCTAAAACTTTTCCATGTGCACAGGTTTGTCTGTACCCAAAGTAAAATTTGTTGTGTAAATACGGCCATATTTTCGAAAAGGTTATGATGAACAGTGGCGGATTTACCGGGGGGCACAGGGGGCACTTGCCCCTCCCCTCCCCCCAGTCGGGGTCACCAAAAAATTTTCCAACATAGTTCTATTGCTACTGTATCTGCTTATCTAGATATCTAGATCGAAAATCAAGACACAGCTTGATTTGACTTCCTAAACGGGTCGTTAATTAACCCCAGCTCCAAAATGGGTGATTTATGACAACTTATCGGTGGGTGTGTAAATATTGACACCTTTGTGTAATGCCTATACCCAAAAGCATTATATGTAAACTACGTGTACAAGCTGATTGGAATTAATACGAATATATATGTATTTATTGGTTTCTAATACAATATTACAGGATCAAGATCGATTAACAAGTAAAATCTTCTGGTCAGGAAAGAAATTACCAAATAAAATCGGTCTTAATAGAATATGTTAGATGTTTAGTGTCAAGAATGTTAGTATCGATATGAGATACGTCTTTATTACCAAACACTCCCATTGTATACGGTTTCTGGGGGATGTGTCTTTCTCAGAACAGTCTTTTTCGAACTTTATTAAACAACAAACGATTTTTTTCAATGCATTCAGCATTTTTTTTAAACTGAATGTCGTGTTTCTTTTCCCTTATTTTTTTTATGGAAACCAACGATTTGTCTTTAAAACAAACCTTCCCGTTTATATACTCATTAATAAAATGATATCGTATTTTTAGAAAACCTACTTATAGTACAGTAATATGTGTATATTTTTTCTTGTTTCAATTACCATGTTTGAGGGTGTGAATGGTTTACCGTGAATGAGGGTATGAATGGGGTTTACAGATTAGAGAATAATGGTCAAAAAGTAAAGACTCTCCTAAACTATTTCAACAAGTTACTTTCAACAAAATAAACTTAAAAGTTTTCTATGAAGTGTCTTATAGAATCTTGTTGGTCTTTTCGTAATTTTTTCGTTTTTTCCATGGTGTTTCTCTTCGACTAATGCTTTTTATTGTCCATTTGGTATCTTCCGACTCTTTTGTAGGAATGTTGCAAAATGCTGATAAATTACGCAAAAATTTGTACAAATTATAATTAGTAAACAACATATAAACAAAAAATCGCTACTTTGTGTTTTCGATTAATTATGCCACTGTAGTTTTATGTCCGATTCCTACAATTTTTTTTTTATAATTCCTTAATAATACTGAATTGAGACTTGTATACACTTCTTTTATAAGTCACGAAATTTACGATTTAGCGGAGTATACTGGTCCGCCATTCCATCAAAATCTCCGCACCGAAGGAAATAAAATAGAAGCGAGAGGCAGTGGGCGGGTGAACGGGGCTCTCGTTAGCAGCGACTCTCTTGTCGCGTTCTGCGCAAGGGGGTGTTTTGGAGAGAAAAAAAACACGAGAAAGTAAGCCGGGGACTTTGAACCGGCAGAAATTTCACAGTAGAAACACGAGTCGACACAAGGCCACTAAGCTAATCTGCCCACTTTGCACCAGCCGTACATACACTATTGAAAGCCTAGGGTGGAATCGGACCCGCGTACGTCAACTCCGTTGTCCCCATGTATATAATATATATATATCTTTGAAACGATAAGTGAACACAACAGGGGTCCAGTTTATTAGCGGATGTGCATATTCTCCAGGGACAAAACAAGAGGCGCACTTGATAGGGCTAATCATAGCGGTTTTGAATATATCTCTGATTAACCCTTTCCTTTCACACCGGCACAGCTTACCGGTGAAGCAAATTTTAAGACATTTTTTGGCGTTTTATATTTAGTCTTATTCATCGACATTCGTTGACGTACAGATGTGATTATAAGGGCTCAAATTAATTCTCAGAATACCAGCAATGGATTTAATGTTCATCAAACTTCTATCATTATCTGTTTAAATTCGATTTGCCTCTTACTGACAAGTTTTTTTTTTTTTTTCTGTAAAAACTTTTTTTTCCTTCAAATTTTTTTTGAGGAAATATGACTACTTTTATGAACTGTGCAGTTTGTTTTGGAAGAATACTATCAAAATAATTGTTCTAACATGTACACTAGTTAAAAATGTATTTCTTAGTGTACCAGCGCAATCACAAACTTGAAATGCGCTAAAATTCGTTGTTATTTCTTACAGAATTTATTGAAAAAGAGACAAAAAACCACTAAAATATCCTGATTTTTTTTGCGAAGTTGAAAT
Source organism: Mytilus coruscus (assembly GCA_017311375.1). Lineage (NCBI taxonomy): Eukaryota > Metazoa > Mollusca > Bivalvia > Mytilida > Mytilidae > Mytilus > Mytilus coruscus. Next base: position 58,294,738 of record CM029601.1, read on the forward strand.
GGATGTAACAAAACATTGTTTCGTAAGTACCTGCTTATGATAAAGTTAAACACATTTTTGTTTAGGAAGGAATGTCAATGAAAAAAATGACAGACCAAGGTTTATGGAATCCTCCTATATTTGCTTAAAATCATGAATTTGGCAACAAATATATATCAACTCAACATATAATTTCTAAAAGAAAACAAGCTGGATGATGATCTTCTTATATTTTTTCTTCTCTCTCCCGTCTTGAATAGAAGACCTGTCTACTAAAATATTAATAATTAATAAGGATGCTAATGGTGCAGGGGAATGCTGAACCAACCCACAGCGGGAAGATTGCGTGTTCGAAGAATAAAAATTATTTCCTATATCAAATGTAACTTAACTTAACTTTACTTTCAATTTCAAAAAGAAAATCCAACTACATACAAAATCTGATACAGAAATATTTATATATTTTTTTAAAAGAATTTGTGTGCCCAGTTGCACCCCCTTTTTTCCCTATTTGTCCCATTGGCCTCGGTCCAGGGAACGCCACATCAAGTTATCGTTGGTAAATCATTGAATTTTCCCTTGTAAAGACCAAATTTAGTTTACTGCTTGACTGAACAATTTAGACCAAAACTTATGTCAGGGTTTGAATTTGGACAGAAAAAGCTTCTGAAATCGGTTATTCTGAATGTTATTGACATCGACATTTCAAAGCATTTCCTTCTTCTATACCAATATGACAAATTTACTGTCTCTAACAGGCTTGGGGCATTGTTTTCCTACCAAAACTATACCTTATTAGCGGCAGCAATATGTCTCTACACGAAATCGTATTTTTTTTCACGTGACTTTTGGAAAGATACCACGTGACCCCAAAACAGACGAATTATCTTCAAATTTGATTTTCTGAAATATTCAATCAATTATCTTTCATACGAGTCCATTATGGCTAGTGCATAACCTTTGGTGCGAATGCAGTATTCAATTGAACTTTGGTAATGTCTTTTCGATAAGTAAAGGTATAAAATGCCTGAAAGGGAAAGGGTTAAGGGATCGAATATTTCTTAACCCGTTTTCGAGATAACGGACTATCAAATCAAGATAAAATATTGGGAAACCGAGATAAAGGGATTAACAAACGGATTGGGGATCCGAGATCACGGATTAATCTTATTTTTTTATTTGTCCCTGTGTGGCCTCCGCAAGAACAACAGTAAAAGTAGTTTTGGTTTATTGACCAAACCTGGATTTGACTAACGAAAACTGTTGTAAATGAACTTGCAGAATTAGTTATAGACACGCAGTTGTCCTTAAGGTTTTAATCGACACAAGTTGAGAAAAATAAAGCAAATATTTCTTCCTTTTCAATTAGTTCTGATGTTGAGTCTCTTCTTGAAAATACGGACCAAAACAGGTCTTATAAAGAGGATTTTAGTTTAGTTGTTGCATGACAGGAGAATCAAAAACCCCTTGAAAATCAGTAGTTGACATTCTGAACTTATAATTGTGGTCAGTTGCTGGTGTAGCTGTAAACGCTGGAGCTGTGTTAGATCTTTGATGTTGTGAACTTTGTGTTGACCATTCATATGCACACGGAAAACGGTGACCCTTTTCAGTTCTTTGGCACATTTTTGGCAAGAATATACTGGCTTCTGCAATTGCAGTTATAGCAACCTTTGATGGCTTTGACAGCACGTTGGAACCCTGAATCGCCAGTTTCAACATCAGTGTAATCACCATAAAATAAAAAAAATGTAGATCGATATCCCTAATATAATGCAACAAGCCTGTTTTACTGCACATTTTGAAACAATAATTATTATCATGAAACAAATGCAAATGTCTTAAATTATTTCTGATCAAAGAGAAGCCAAACTAGATTTAACTTTGAGAAATTTAGGTGTAACACGGGATTCGGAAAACAATGGGCTATTGAAATAATTTGAACAGACCTGGGTGATATCCTAGTAACGGTTTTTATAGGGATTCATTATGTACTGAAATTCACAAAATAGTTTTTTTATTGCACAATTATTGTTTTTATTAGGATTAATCATGATCTATTAACCTTCTATAAACGTTGATTTCTTAGCGGTCAAGTACAGCGCCGGCATTTTGAATAATTTTTTTATTTAAACACTAATTGACTACTTATTAGCATATTTTCATAAACTAAAAAAAAGTATGTATCTTTGTCGAAACAAATTCGATGATTTAGTTAAAATTGAGAAAAACTTATTTTAATCGCCGAAATCTGTTGTTTACATGTATCGTAGGCTAATTATCCTCGTGACACGATAAGATGTCAATCAAAACAAAAAATCAATAATCCGCTATCGGGAAAATCTCAACAGATCGATCAGTTTCCAGTCCCGTTAGTATAATAGTCCCAGACAAAAATAAAATAACAGTTGGTTTGTTACTCAGATACTCTATTTCTCAGATACTACAGACAATAGGACCACTATATTAAGTGAATGGAATGATTTTAATTGAATATGTCTGTCTGGCAGATTTCATTTGACCTTGACCTCATTTTCATGGTTCATTGGTCAATGTTAAGTTTTTTGTTTATGTTAATCAGAAACTTAAAGCAATAGGTCAACTATAATTGCTTTATGGAATGAGTGTTAGGGGAACATGTTTGTCTGGCAGGGTTTATCTGACCTTGACCTCGATTTTCATGTCATTAGTCTATGTTAAGTTTTCATGGATATTTTTGTTTCTCAGATACTATAAGCAAAATCTATTACATTTTTAAAGATAAGAATCTAAAATTAAAAACATTAGTCAAAAAAAAAACCTCTTTTTTAAAGGGCAAAAGCTTCTATAAGGAGTCATCTGATAGTTACGGTTATTGACATTTTTTGTAGATCTGATAGTTGATAATTTCTACCTATCTATTTAGTCCAAATAATTATGACGTCTAGAAAGGCTATTTTAATTGTTTACTGTGATGTCTTCAATTCCTCACAACAAAATTTATAATAGCCTTTCAAGACCTCATAATTAATAAGGCTTCGATATATCTATCTATAATGGTTTTCAAGATAATAGACAAAAACTCTAAAATTAGTGAAAAATCATCATTTAAGGGCAATAACTCCTATAAGGAGTCATCTAATGATTTTGTCATATTTGTTTTTTTTTGTAGATCTTGTATAGCTGATAATTTTTTGCTGTCCACAATTTCTATCTAACTAATACAGTTTTCAAAATAAGAGGCTGAAAACTGGTAAATTAACCAAACTAGAGGCTCTAAAGAGTCTGTGTAAAAAAAAAAAAAAAAAAAAAAAAAAAAAAAAAAAAAAAAAATTTTTTTTTTTTTTTTTTTTTTTTTTTTTTTTTTTTTTTTTTTTTTTTTTTTTTTTTTTTTTTTTTTTTTAAACACAAGATTTGGAACAACAATGTACTATCTTTACCATGTTAATATAGCTCACTATGTGGTATAGGTTTTGGTCATTGTTAAAGGCCGTACGATGTCCTTTAGTTGACTTCTGTATTATTTGGTCTCTGGGAGAGTCTTCTCATTTGAATTTATACCACATCTTATTTTTATTTTGGCATTTTATTTTTAATGTGACCTGTCTTTTGTCGACTAGTATTCTATTGAAATACATATAGAAGGGAATGAGAAATAAGATTATTTAGAGTATATACCTTTTATCTTGCTTAGGCTGTGCTTAGTTCTTAAATGGCCACGGAAACCAGAAACGGAAGAATATGTATTGTCACACTCAGGGCACTGATATATAGCTTGACGTTCAGATTTATGCACTTGCGGTTGATGCTTCTTTGTAGTTTTGCAGTCTTTGCAGCAGGGACGTAGTCATCCTCAGATTCAACGTCTGATGCAGTACTAGTATATTCACCAAGTAAAAGATCAAGATTGAGATCACTATCATCCCAAGATAAAAATCAATGTTATATTAATTTCGGCGATATTTTGGGAACATATATATAATTTGTAGGGCTTATGTTGATCAATAAACCAAAACTACTTTTACTGTTTTCTTGCGGAGGCCACACAGGGACAAATAAAAATAAGATTAATCCGTGATCTCGGATCCCCAATCCGTTTGTTAATCCCTTATCTCGGTTTCCCAATCTTTTATCTTGATTTGATAGTCCGTTATCTCGAAAACGGGTTAAATAATTCACCATTTAAGGGCAATAACTCCTATAGGAGTCATCTAATGATTTTGTCAATTTGTTAATTAGATCTTGTATAGCTGATAATTTTTGCTGTCCACAATTTCTATTAACTAATACAGTTTTCAAAATAAGAGGCTGAAAACTGGCAAATTTACAAACTAGAGGCTCTAAAGAGTCTGTGTCGCTTATCTAGGTTTATGTGTATCTTCAACAATGGACACTCTCCAACTAAAATATTATGCATGACTTACGTTTTTTCTTGATCTTGTATATTGCTGATCGTTTTTTCAGTTTACAGTTTCTCTATGCTGACTTATTTACAGATCTTGTTTTGCTATTCATGTTTGGCAAATTTGGCTTAATTATAGTTTTCAAGATAATAGGCAAAACATATGCAAAATTTTTTAAAAATTGTCATTTAAGGGCAACAACTCATATAAAGAGTTGACCAATAATTTCAACAATATAGACTTATTTGTAGATCTTGCCATATGGATCATTTTTGCTATTCAAAGTACTACATATATAATATTCCAATAATAAGCAATAATAAAATAAATTTTTCAAGCGCAGCTGATACGACTAGAGGTCCAACCCTGAACGGTTGGGCAAAATGGACACAATATCTCAGCTTGATACAGGTCTGAATTTGGATTGTAATTACATATTTGACACATAATAGGTTTCTGACACAGAATAACTGTAGTCAAAGAACTAAAATTGGTTATATGATTTAAATTTATATTCAATTTCTTACTTTTGAACAATACACTGGTTGTTCGCAATACTTTGTAAATCTGTTTTCAGACCATATAAAAGAATAAGCAAAGTTCAATTTTTTGGAAAATTGACAATTTTGAAATTTGAAAAAAGGCCACCTCCCAAAATTATTTCTAAAAATAAATTGACAGCTAATCACCTCAAAACAATACAACATTTCTTTATAACAAAACCATTGTAAGGCGGTAACTCTTAATGCTAAAAACCCAAAAATGATATTGATCACAAATAAACAATTCTGAATATGAAAATTTATTACCACTGAACCCTTTGATATACACTTTATTAATTATATATACTTCCATCACAGTATTTGATGTTTCTAGAAACAGCTAAAAATAATTCATACTAGAACTAGCTGACAACTTTACATAATTTTAAAAGCAAAAGAGGTAATTCAAATATAACACTGTAATTATTATCTTTTAAATTTTATTTAATGTTTATTAAATCAAACAAAACAAATTTTATAGCCTTAGGACAAAATTTGGACCAATTAGAAATGGGCCCAACAACCAAATACACAGATTCAGCATATAAAAATTGTAATACTATTAGCATGAAAATTGTAATACTTATAGCAAAAGTCCCAACATAAAGAATCAAAGCTTTCTCAAAATCAAAATCCCAAAATATTGTTCTCTTCTATAGCTGTAAAAAATCATGAATCAATCTAATGCTATCCCTTATATAATGCTTAATGGTTCAATATCTATTTCATAGAGACCCAAAGACCAATACTTAAGTAATTGTCCATTAACCAGGAAACTCTTGTTTTCCCCTAATTCCTAAACGGTTTGAGCCATAACCCCCCCCAAGGCCAATCCTAACCATCCCTTTGTGGTATAGAAACTTGTGGTATAATTTCAGAGAGACCCATACACTGTTCCACAAGTTATTGTCTGAAAACTAGAAAAATGCTTATTTGGGTCCCTTTTTGGCACGCAATTCCTAAACTGTTGGGACAATAACCCCCAAAATCAATCCCAACCTTCCTTTTGTGGTTTTAAACCTTGTGTTTAAATTTCATAGATTTCTATATACTTATACTAAAGTTATTGTCTGGAAACCAAATGTCTTCGGAAGACGCTTACGCCAACGACGACATGATACCAATATACAACTGATAAATTTTTTGCGTTCGTATAAAAATTGCTAAAAATGGGTCTTTGAAGGGTAATAACTTCTATAAGGAGTCAACTGATAACTTTGGCCATGTTGGCTCATTTGTAGATCTTGTCTTGATGATCATTTATGCTATTTGTAGTTTCTATCTATCTAATATAAATTTCAAGATAACAAGAAACAAGAATGTGTCCATAGTACACGGATGCCCCACTCGCATCATCATTTTCTATGTTCAGAGGACCGTGAAATTGGGGTCAAAACTCTAATTTGGCATTAAAATTAGAAAGATCATATCATAGGGAACATGTGTATTAAGTTTCAAGTTGATTGGACTTCAACTTCATCAAAAACTACCTTGACCAAAAACTTTAACCTGAAGCAGGACAGAACAGATGGACGAACAGACGAACGGATGCACTGACATAAAAAGATAATGCCCCTAGGTGGGGCATAAAAATGCAAAAAAAAATTAAAAAGCTTGTTAAATTGTCATCAAAGGGCAATAACTTCAGTAAGGAGTCAACTGACAATTTCAATTGTGTGACTTATTTTTAGATCTTGTCTTGCTCATCATTTATGCTATATAAAGTGGATGTCTACCTATTATGATTTTCAAGATAATATGCAAAAATTCTAAAAAATTGGTAAAATTCACTGGGCAATAACTCCTACAGAAAGTCTTCTGACAGTTTTATGTAAATAGACAGAAGGAAGATCTCATCATTCTGAACATTTTGCCACTGTCATACTCGGTCGAATACGAAACTACGGTTAAATACGAAACTACGTTAAAATAACGTAGCTAACTATACTGGAGACACAGATAATCCGATAAATCGATAGTGACCAATCTCTGTGTTATAGTAGTCTCAGATTTGCTTAAAATCATGAATTTGGAAACAAATATATATCAACTCAACATATAATTTCTAAAAGAAAACAAGCTGGATGATGATCTTCTTATATATTTTTCTCTCTCCGTCTTGAATAGAAGACCTGTCTACTAAAATATTAATAATTAATAAGGATGCCAATGGTGCAGGGGAATGCTGAACCAGAGACATATGTGTATATATGTCTCTGGCTGAACCAACCCACAGCGGGAAGATCGCGTGTTCAAAGATTAAAAATTATTTCCTATATCAAATGTAACTTAACTTTACTTTCAATTTCAAAAAGAAAATCCGACTACATACAAAATCTGATACAGAAATATTTATATTTTTTTTTAAAAGAATTTGTGTGCCCAATTGCACCCCCTTTTTTCCCTATTTGTCCCATTGGCCTCGGTCCAGGGTGCGCCACATCAAGTTATCGTTGGCAAGGATTTGTATAGTGTATACAAATCCTTGTCGTTGGTAAATCAATGAATTTTCCCTTGTAAAGACCAAATTTAGTTTACTGCTTGACTGAACACAATTTAGATCAAAACTTATGTCAGGGTTTGAATTTGGACGAAAAAAGCTTCTGACGATTTCTATAACTAAATCTGCAAGTTCATTTACAACAGTTTTCGTTACTCAAATCCAGGTTTGATCAATAAACCAAAACTACTTTTACTGTTTTCTTGCGGAGGCCACACAGGGACAAATAAAAAATAAGATTAATCCGTGATCTCGGATCCCCAATCCGTTTGTTAATCCCTTATCTCGGTTTCCCAATCTTTTATCTTGATTTGATAGTCCGTTATCTCGAAAACGGGTTAAGATATATTCGACCCCTTAACCCTTTCCCTTTCAGGCATTTTATACCTTTACTTATCGAAAAGACATTACCAAAGTTCAATTGAATACTGCATTCGCACCAAAGGTTATGCACTAGCCATATTAAACTCATATGAAAGATAATTGATTAAATATTTCAGAAAATCAAATTTGAAGATAATTCGTCTTTTTTGGGGTGAACTGATAACTTTGGCCATGTTGGCTCATTTGTAGATCTTGTCTTGATGATTATTTATGCTATTTGTAGTTTCTATCTATCTAATATAGTTTTGAAGATAACAAGAAACAAGAATGTGTCCATAGTACACGGATGCCCCACTCGCATTATCATTTTCTATGTTCAGAGGACCTTGAAATTGGGGTCAAAACTCTAATTTGGCATTAAAATTAGAAAGATCATATCATAGGGAACATGTGTATTAAGTTTCAAGTTGATTGGACTTCAACTTCATCAAAAGTTACCTTGACCAAAATCTTTAACCTAAAGCAGGACAGAACGGATGGACGAACAGACGAACGGATGCACTGACATAAAAACTTAATGCCCCTAGTTCGGGCATAAAAATGCAAAAAAAATTTAATAAAATGCAGGGCGCAGCTTGATACGACTGCAGAGGTCCAACCCTGAACAGTTGGGGCAAGTATGGACACAACATTCAAGCTTGATACAGCTCTGAATTTGGATTGTGATTAAATATTTGACACAGCATAGGTTTCGGACACAGAATGAATGTGGTCTAAGAACTTAAAAATTTTAAATTGGACATTCACCTATTATGGTCCAATATCCAAAATCTAAATACATGGTTAGATTCAGCATATCAAAGAACCCCACGAGTTCAATTTTTGATGAAATCAAACAAAGTTTAATTTTGGACCTTTTTGACCTCAATGTGGACCAATTTGATAACAGGCCCAAAAATCAAAATACATGGTTAGATTCAGCATATCAAAGAACCCCATACATTCAATTTTTGTTGAAATCAAACAAAGTTTAATTTTGGACCCATAATCAAAAATCTAAATACATGTTTAGATGCAGCATATCAAAGAACCCTAGAATTCAATTTTTGTTAAAATCAAACTAAGTTTTATTTTGGACCCTTTGGACCTTAATGTAGACCAATTTGAAAACGGGACCAAAAATTAAGAATCTAAATACACGGTTAGATTCGGCATGTCAAAGAACCCCAATAATTCAATTTTTGATGAAATCAAACAAAGTTTAATTTTGGACCCTTTAGACCTCAATGTAGACCAATTTAAAAACGGGGCCCAAAATCCAAAAACTTAATACACGGTTAGATTCAGCATATTAAAGAACCCCAAAATTCAAGAATAAAACCCCATTGAAATTGGTCAAGAAATAAGCAATTTATACAAAGTATCTTCTTTTGCACAATACTGTGCAATTGAATATTCTTGCAATTGCGCAATACTGTGCAATTGAATATTTCTTGCTATTGTGCAATACTGTACAATTGACAATTTCTTGCTATTGTGCAATATTGTGCTATTGGATATTTCTTGCTATTGCGCAATACTGTGCAATTGAAGATTTCTTGCTATTGCAATACTGTGCAATTGAAAATTTCTTGCTATTGCACAATACTTATTATATAATAATTTACACATCCTGTTTGGTGTGTATCTCCTGCCAACTCATTATTATTTGCTTTTAAATATAAATCAGAAATAACCAACTTAAAATGGAAAATTTTAAAGAAAAAAAAAAAGGAAAAAAAGGAAAAAAAAGGAAAAAAAAATCCCCCAAATTTTTGAACCCCTTATGATTCATCACCCCAAACTCAATCCCAGCCTTCCTTTGAGGTATGGTACCTTGCAGTACAATTTCAGAGATCCATACACTTGAACACAAGTTATTGTCTGAAACTAGAAAATGCTTATTTTGGCCCCTAATTCCTAAACGTTTTGGGCAATTACCCCAAACTCAAATCCAGCTTTCCTTTGTGATATGGAACCTTGTAGTACAATTTCAGAAAGATCCATACACTTACACACACGTTATTGTCCTGAAACTAGAAAAATGCTTATTTTTGCCCCTTTTGGCCCCTAATTCCTAAAATTTTGAGGCAATTACCCCAAAATCAATCCCAGCCTTCCTTTGTGATATGGAACCTTGTGGTACAATGTCAGAGAGATCCATACATTTACACACAAGTTATTGTCTGGAAGTTACAAAATGCTTATTTTGGCCCTTTTGGCCCCTAATTCCTTAACTGATGGTACCATATCCCCAAAATCAATCCCAACCTTCCTTTTGTGGTATTGAACCTTATGGTAAAATTTCATAGAGATCCATTCACTTAAACTAAAGTTATAGTGCAAAAACCAATGTGTCTTCGGACGACGACGCCAACATCATACCAATATACGACCGCAAAAATTTTGCAGTCGTATAAAAAAGCTGGTTAAATTGTCATCAAAGGGCAATAACTCCAGTAAGGAGTCAACTGACAATTTCAATCGTGTGACTTATTTTTAGATCTTGTCTTGCTCATCATTTATGCTATATAAAGTGGATGTCTACCTATTACGATTTTCAAGATTAATATGCAAAAATTCTAAAAAATTGGTAAAATTCATTGGGCAATAACTCCTACAGAAAGTCTTCTGACAGTTTTTATGTAAATAGACAGAAGGAAGATCTCATCATTCTGAACATTTTTGCCACTGTCATACTTTCTCTTTTTATAGTGGTTTTCAAAAAAAAAATAAAACTTGAATTTTAACTGCATGTTTCATTTTTAGCCATGTCGGCCATGTTGGTTGACAGGCCGGGTCATAGGACACATTATTTTAACTAGATACCCAAATGATGATGAAGGTTAAGTTTAGTTAAATTTGGCCCATTATTTTAAAAGGAGATGATCTTTGTAAAAGTTATTGGATGGCGACAATGACAGACGATGGACGCCAATTGATGGCAAAAGCTCACCCTGTTCCCTTAAGCCAGGTGAGCTAAAATTGCTTAAAAGGAATGACAAATTTAAAAAATACAATGGTTAAAAGATGAAAGGTATTTGCTATGACATGAGACAAACAAAAACTTGTGATTCCTTTCCTTTCAGGTATAAAATCAGTGTAAATAGATACTGTAATGATAATATACAACAAAGATGGGGGGATATCTTTGATTGACAGCTTCCTTTACATCAGAAAACGGATTAAGCAAGTAAAAAAAGTTTTAATTCTAAAAATTTAGTGTTAGAAAAATAAAAAGATATATAAAATAAACATCAAAATATCATATTTTATTGAATAGCAACATTATATTTCCCCCAGAACGTTAACTTAGGAAAAGTTATCATGCAATATTCTATCATATGGCCCTATTACTTCAATTTATCCACATCATCAGTGACCAAAATATGTTTAAATTTTGAGTTTGAGCTAGAGTTCAGTCAAAGTTCAAGTCAGACTTCAAGAAACATTTACACTTTGTGTTATTAGAGTTCGAGTTAAATGTTGATTTGACATTTTTTGGAAGTAAGACACGAGAAAAAGAAAATTCCAACATGAATATTAAAATGTGAAAGTGAATAGCTGAAAGAGAAATCTCAAAATCAAAAATAGGAAAAGTTAAAAAAAAATAAATGGGGAATGTTTCCATGGGACACAGATGATGCCCCCGCTTGCATATAACGTTATAAAAGGATATAACTCAAGAACTGTAAAAGTGACGCTACCCAAATTTGTACTTGATCTGCGTTTTGTGGTAATAAGCATTGTGCATAAGTTTCATAACATTTGGTTGAGGCAAACTAAAGTTAGAGAACAGAAACAAATATTTCAGGAATTTTTCCATTTGTAAAGAGCATAACTCTAGAATGGTAAAAGTGACGCCACCAAAATTGAAACCTGATCTGTGTTTTGTGGTAATAAGCATTGTGTATAAGTTTCATAACATTTGGTTGAGGCAAACTAAAGTTAGAGATCGGAAACAAATTTTGGGATGTACTGACGAACTTACGTACGTATGTACAGACAGACAAGGGTAAAACAAAATGCCCCCTCCGCTACAGCGGGGGCATAAAAATAATAATTTAAGAAGAAATGGTAAAATCCTTTTTTAATTAATTCCTGGGTAATTTAACCCTTTCTGGACCCATTGTTTAAAAAAATCTAATCAAGGTATGGTTGCCAATGATCTCAGTAGATGATTGGCTAAGTTAAAAGGTCAGCTCTGTGGATGAATCAAAATGTGCTAAAAGTTGTTAGAGAAATTGACAAGTTTTAATACACGGAAATAGTTTCACCTTCAGAAATTGTTTAAGTTGTTTACTATTACATATGAATAAAAGCAATGTTTTTGATTAAAAGTGGTCTTTTATTAATGTTTGCTGCCAACTGATAATGAGATGCATAAATGAAGTGCATCAATTTCGTAAATGCATGACGTAGAAATCAGGAATGTGGAAGGCACTCGAAGGGTATTTTCGTTTAACAAAAAAAAAGTTTATTTGATAATCATTAGAAAATCAGATTGTTACATGGATATCAGATTATCCAATCTTGATAGTTAAAATATTGAATTTTAAAGTCCTAGCCAAGGATAATTTAACTATCTTGATAGGATAAATCTGATAATCCATTCGTACCAATGTAAGAATCTATATCTGTCTTCATTCTTATTATGATCATTCTTTATGCATACATCAATCTGTTTACTTTGTGAATGTGTACAGTTATTAACAATTTTCTGGTAGAGCACTATTAAGAAAAAGTGACTTGATAAAATGATTTGTAATACAAGAAACAATTTTTTTTGGTCAGGTAATGGTTGCTTGGTTTTGGTAATGAAGACTGTCAAGGAAAAGATAAAATTTCTGGATAAAAAGATAACTGTTAATTCATTTTTGTTTGTGGGGTACCAAAGTTTGGAATTTAGTGAATATAGGTAAATCACAAATTAAAATGTTCAACAAAGTATTTATTTTATAGGCTTGCATGCAGACTTTAGCAAATCCATGAATATACAATTTTTCCTCAATCCACTAAAAAAGAAGAATCCACAGTATGTCTAGATAATAAAGTTTTCCCATAATTCTTTTCTTCCTAATGGGCATTATCAAACTAACTTCAGTAATGATTGAATGAATGTTTGGTTTGACAGATGATATCAGAAAACCACAAACTTGCTCAAATTTCAGTCTATCAACTGCTGCTCTTATCTTATCCTTTAACTTCAATTCATAGTCTGTTCATAGACACTGTGGCATTTGACTTATGACATAAACCTCTTAACCAATAAGGCGCTTGTTTGTTTTCCAATGGGAGATTTAAAGCAAGGTTTGGAGCAGGTAGGATGAATGTCATTCAGAAAGCTAAGTTCAGTCTATTTATTGCTGCATTGACCTTGACCTTTTTTCAGAGTTTCCTAAAACTCAATAAGGTCTTCTTTAGGGACATTATCAAACTAAGATTTGTAATGATCGAAAGTTTGGTTCAAAAGATATTATCTGAAAACCCAAATTAATATGGGTCTTTTTCACCCCAAGTTGCATTATAATGAAAAGACTGATGACACAAGATATGTCTGAAAAGGAACCTTTACCAAATTCTGGTTTGTCTATTTAATCTACTGACATAATAATCATTTGGAATCTTGGGCTTTCCAAGGGACATTTTCAAGCTGTTTGCAAAGGTTTGACATAAGATTAAAAAAATATCATCCTGTAGCCAAAAAACTTAGACCAATATCAATCTATAATTTAAGGCTGTCACCTTTACCTTTTGACCATCAATATAGGTCTTTTTCCCACCATTGGAAATTATCAAACTAAGTTTGGCAAGGACGTTGTTTTGACTCAAAAATTTTGTCTAGAAAACCAAAATATCGAGGTCAGAAAGTAAAAAATTTCATCAAATTAAAAAGCAGAATCTTACTACCTTTCTGCAACTCAGCAAAAATATTACAAATTCAGAAGGCTCAATTTTGGGAAAAATTATTAACCCTTTTCAGAGTAACTAGTTCCATATTTTAAAAAGACAACATTTTATGATAACAGTCAGTTATATCTAACTGTAGGATATTGCTTTCTTGACAAAATTAGTATGAACATGCATAAATTTTCTTTCAAAGTAACTGAAAAAATCTCCTTTATGGCTTAACGAAAAGCATAAGAATCAAGTATAAATATTTGTATAGATTAATTCCATTTTAAAATCTATCCATCCATGAGGATCTAGATGGGGTCTTCTTCATTTCTGTATTTTCAGGCCATTTTTCTTTGTTCTTTATCCATTTTGCCCATTATTCTCTATTCTTTTGTTTTTAGCCCATTTTTCTCCATTCTTTTTTTACTGCCAATAATTATTCTTTATTCAGTAAATCCACTCCAGACACTCATCATTAACATTGTTCATAAATGTCATATTTTTTCTTCTTCTTCATAAAATAACATATACAATAAAAGAAAAAATACAAAAATTAAATTAAATGAAGCACAAATAAAGTGAATGAGATTATATTTGTCCTTTATCATATGGTTTCAGACCAGTTTTAACTTGAAAACATATCCTGAAGCTCTTTCAGTCTTTCTGCATCAGCCTCTGCAAAGAAACAAATAATATGGCTATTTTTTTAATACTGTGATTAACAGAAAAATGATACCAACTTCTATATAATGAAAAAGATAATTTTGACATGAAAAAAAGTGCATTTGTAGTAAATCAGTTATTTCAACACTGAATCCCAAGTTTCCTAAAATTGGTCACTATTTCAGTTTATATTCAAGTTATTGTCAAAATTATGAGTCACATAATCCAACATTTTATGTTTAAGGAAATATTTCAGGATATCCACAAATCATTGAGGACCTCCTGAAATTATTTCAGGATCTCCAAAAATATTATTATCATTTGCAATAATTGTAGACCTCCATATAAATATTTGCTTGACATCTGCTGATCATTTCTGCTGCTTATCGTTTCTCCCTAGGTAGTTTATAAGGAGTTGATTGAAAATTACCTTTCTTAAATTCATTTGTAGATTATATCATGCTGAACATTTTTGCAATTCACAGTTTTTCTCAACCTATTATAATTTTGAAGATAATAGCAAAACAGGGAAAATGCATTATATGAGGTCAGAAACTTCTGTAAGGAGTCAATTTCCAATTTTGGTCAACCTATTTGTAAATCTTATTTTGCTGATCATTTTGGCTGTTAACAGTTTCTATTTATCCATTATCTATCATAGTTATAGTAATAGCTAGAAAAAAAAACAAAAAAACTGGCAGATCATTATTACCATAATATTTTCTCTCTATCATTAAAATTGTCAAAAAATATAACACACAAACAATTGTCATTTAAGGGCAATAGCTCTGTAAGAAGTGGATTGACAGTTTTTGTCATGTTTGCTTATTTGTAGATCTTATCAGAGTTGCAGATCATTCGATTATTTTCATCTCTTTACATTTTAGTTTTTAAGAAAACAGCCAAAAAAGCAAATTTACTTTTATTAGATAACCCAGTCCACTTTTGACTGAACTTGTTTCCAGTAGTTTTAGGAAAAAAGATTTTTTTCAATAGACTTCTCATTCCCTATTTTTTCCCATCTATTTAAGTTTCATTCCAATCAAGCAAGGGAAAGTCGTTACCACCTTGAAACATAAACCATTTTAACAGTGACCTTGACCTCTGATCTATTGAGTCTAATTCAACTTTCCCATATCTTACATCAGTATAACTTTCATTCAAATTCAAGCAAGGAAAACTCCAGTTACTATCCAGAAAGGGATTATTATGTGCTGCTGAAATATTAAGGGGGTCATAAAAATGCCAAAATGTTGAATGCATCTAAAATAGTCAAGTAAGTTTATTATTTTAACATGCCATTTTTGGTTAAATACAATAATCTTTTTTTTTATCAAATATTGAAAATTTAATCCTGTCAACAAAAGTTGCTGATTTTCAGTCAATAATTAATATTTAGACCACTATGAAGTAAATGTTTTTAATGGTTGCAGTTGAAAAAGAGAGCAAAAGATACTAAAGGGACATTCAAACTAGAAATCTAGAATTTTAAAAAGTACAACCATATAACATACCTATTCTCCTCACTTGTCTCCTGTGATGTTTGTCTATTCTTCTCTGTTCCATTTTCTCAAATACAACTCGTTCACTAAAAAAAAAAATTACCAAATTAAAACAATTTCTTTATCTCTATGTAACTCTCAATAAACTGCTTTGCCGAGCACAGCTGGATACAACCACAGAAGTCCAACCCTGAACAGTTGGGGCAAAAATGGACACAATATTCAAGCTTGATACAGGTCTGAATTTGGATTGTAATTAAATATTTGACACATTATAGGTTTCTGACACAGAAAAAATGTAGTCAAAGAACTTGAAATTGGTTATATGATTTGAATTTATATTCAATTGAAGATTTCTTGCTTTTGTGCAATACACTGTGCTGTTGCGCAATACTTAGTAAAACTGTTTTCAGACTATATACAAAGAATTAGCAAAATAAATTGACCCCAAATTTTTCTTTGGAAAATTGACAATTTCTTAAATCTTGAGGACAAAATCTCTGCATTTAAGGTTCAGGAATTTAGGGACCTCATTATGCTCTCCAACTTCGTACTTTATTTGGCCTTTTTATCTTTTTTGAATAGAGTCACTGATGAGTCTTTTGTAGATGAAACATGCATCTGGACTCTGGCGTACAAATTTTCAATCCTGGTTTCTATGAAGAGGTTTATGGAAATATTTTCAAGCAAAAGTAGGACAAATTCTAACAAACATATTATAAAAATAAGGAGATGTGGTATGATTGCGAATGAGACAACTATCTACCCAAGTTCAAATGAAGTGGATGTTAGCAATTATAGGCAACTGTACAGCCTTCAACAATGAGAAAAACCCATACCATATAGTCAGATATAAAAGGCCCGACATGAAAAATATGAAACAATTCAATTGAGAAAACTGACAGCCTAATTTATAACAATACAATTTATGAAAAACAATTATGACAGGCATGAACCAAAGATAACAACTGAACTACAGGCTCCTGACTTCGGACAACAAAATAAAGAATGTGGTGGGGTTAAACATGTTTGTGAGTGCTTAACCCTGCCCTAACCTGGGACAGTGATGTTACAGTACAACATAAGAACAAACTTGGCTAATAAAAATTAACTGCATTGGTTGCAATAATTAATGAAAAAAAAAAAAAATTATGCATAGCTTATTTTCATTTATACACGACTGTATGAAATTATTTATAAAACACATATCAATTTTTTTTTGGAAAACAAAATTCATACAAATTGTGAAAATAAAAATATCCAATATTATTTAAGTGGTCTCAATTATGTCTATAGTCAAAATAAGAACCAAATCCCCTGAATTGATGTTTTGTGTTGTTGAATATCTATATAGTTATAATAAAATATTGTGTATATTATAATTGGAGCTAGTATTAAAAGTATCATCACTGTGCTTAAACAGCTGTGGGTAACTTAAGTTACCCACAGCCCAAGATGGCAGTCTCTAAACTCGTTGATATATATTTGATACAAAATCTACTTTTTGCGACGTTTTTCATGCACAATGTAAATATTTATAGGATTCTTGAATAAAGAAACCACTTAGCATTACCATAAATTTGTTAATTTTGAGTTCACTTTAGCGCAAGGGCAACTTTAAAAAATGCATAAGATGTCCGTAACTTTTTGGTCAAAACTATTCAGACTGTCCGTAACTTTATTTTCGAATGTGGGTAACTTTTTGTTTTCAAAATTGTAAGATTGGTAATTTCAACAATTAAAAGAAAATAAGCACTATCAAACCCCTTATTTATTAATTTATTAATCTTTGGTAATTTTATCTGAAATTTGTGATATCTGCCGTGGGAAGTGGTGCAATCTAATTAAAATTAGGTGTCTGCACTTGCTCCTCATTTTTGTTTGATTGTTTATATGTCGTGCGACATATAAACAACCGAACGAAAATGAGGAGCAAGAGCGGAGAACTAATTTTAATTAGATTGGAAGTGGTGAGATGTATAAGCTGCATGTTCTTATTTTTCGTCCAAAACTCGTTTCCTTAAGCTAAATTTTGAATTTCAATTATGTTGGCTGATTGAGTGATAAAGTACTAGTATGGTATCTATGTAACTAGATATATAATGGCAGGGAGAATAATAACGCATGTAACTTTAAGAAAAAGAGTCGAGTTTATCAGCTGGGTATAATACCAGAAATCATGGTATTCACAAAAGAATTATATCATACTAGAAATCTATTTTATTTTTGATTAAACATTCGATGCATGTTAAAGTTACGGACATCCCTATTGGTATAATGAAACAAGTTACGGACATCTTAAGTGTTTTCGCAAATAGTACTGTGATCGTTTATTTTGTAATATTTAAACACCATTTACGTTTAGGAGTTTCCCTAAAAAATTGATACCACTTTTTAATTACTGAAAAGTTGTGTTGTATTCATGTTATTGTAGGAGAGAAGCTTCTTACCGACGCCAGGCCGCTCCATTTTGGGCTGTTGTAACTTAAGTTACTCACAGCCGTTTAAGCACAGTGATCATGGCATCACTTTTCAGACCTAAGATTACTCAATTGTATGCATATTTTGTATATAAAAGTATATGGTCTATGAAGATAAGTTTGAAATTAAACAAAGGAAGAAATAATATATATCTACATTGCAAAAATTTCAAATTAGCAAAACAATATCAAAATTGTAGACATCGGTACCCTTGCTAACAGTTTTGGTCTACATGTACTTGTCTCTGTTTAAATATATATCTTTACTTAACTTTGTAGAGTAAAGATATATAGTAGGAATGTCAACAAGCACTCGAGTACAAATGAAATCTAAAAGTAATCATGATCACACCGGTTTTTTGCATTGTAATTGATTAAATCACTTTTACTTGTAATTAGAAAATACATGATAGCTGGGTACATGTGATTACATGGCAAAATATAAATTGATTATAGCTGATTACGATTACCCTATGCTTGCCCATACCCCACATCTCTTTTTATTCATATTTATGCCCTTACTTTTTTTACAGTTTCATTGATCAGAAATTAAGGGATTATAATTGCTTTAAATGTCTGTATATGCTTTACAGCTTAAATGGTCTACAAATAATAAACTAAAATGTAAGCTTGTAGTTCAAAAAGTCAATAGATAATGAATTGAATTTTTGTTCAATTCCTAAAAAAGACAAAATACTACCGCCACATTTTTGGACAGTACCAAGTCAGGCTATCTGGATCATTTTTTTTCTTTGTTGTATGTTTGTTTTTTTCATAGGAGTCAGTCTGTTGTAATGTGGAGTATTTTAAGAATTCCTATTATCCCTTGTATATTGTTCATAATTGTTATCAATAAAACCTTAGAAACTTACTTATGACCTTGAAAATCAATAACTACTGTGCCTTTACCATTCCTTTTGATGTAGGTCTGTTCAAGCTTAGCCTGTGTATCTGTATCATATGTTTTCCATGTTCCGTCATTTTCTTGATACTGCCATACAAAACAGATTTGTTCCTCTGAAAATTTACATTTCATTATTTGCTGTCATTTTACAATATTTATGAAGCAAGAACCTTGAAATCTGAATGCTTAATTACCTGGGTGTAAAAATCTCCCCACCCCAGGTAAATGTATTCCATATGGGGATAAAAAAGTAATATGTATCTCCGCACAGCAATCCACTCCAGCTAAATGTTTTCCTTGCGGGATAAAAATAATATTTAACTATGCACAGCAATATGATATGAAACATTTACATAAATTTACATGATTATAAACAATAATATGTGTAATATATTCATTTGTATATTAAAAAGGATAACAATATACTGTATATCATGTTATTTTGCAACAGCTTTTTTCATGATTTGATTTTCACTGCATATTATTTTCACTGATTGCATGTTATAAGTAAAATGTTCAGGTTTTGACCACCATTTGATCAATAGTTTGTCATTAATTAAAATTGATAAATATGTCAATGATTGCTGTGTTGTCAAAAGGTATGAAATGTATGATAGCAAATCCAATTATTATGAAAACTGAGATCTTATATTGTCATAAGTGTTTTTAATCTACTACTATATTGTTTGAATGAGTATGTATGTGCTTAAATATCCTTTTAACTCATTTGAATGCCTATTTTGAGGTGTTCAGTTTACATAATAAAGAATTTCAAAATTCAGGTCAATACCCTCATGGGGGATATCCCACATAAATAGGGATAGTTGGCAGGTCTGCACTCACGAAAATAACCTGATATGCGGAAGTAATTTAATTCATTTTCAATGAACTGATTGTGTCTGCTAAATTTGGGGTGCTAAGATTTCCATGGTATAAAATTGAGTTAAGGAGCAAATCTAGGCTTATTGTGTGCTCACCATTTGAAATGCAAATGCAATAAATAGTCAGTCGTCTTTTTTTAAATTTCCACATCAATTTGTGTCCTTTCTTGATCTGAAGAAAGCTTAAACCTGAGTAACCATTTATCTTCTTTCACCTATTTTTTTACATTGAAGGACATTAATATAAGGCTTGTTTTTTAAATAAATTGTTTAATTCTATTTTATTTGATGGGAAAAATAATTGTTTAGAAGGAAAGTGAAAAAAAGATTTTTTTTCATTAAAAATCATGACTAAATATGTATTGCTATACAGTTAACAACACTTATGGTCCTACATCCTGTGGATACTTATATTTTTAGTCTGGGAAAACATAATATATTTTTTAGTTGTAATTGGATTTGAACTAGCTTTAAGTAACAGGGAGTACTCTTAGATTGGTACTTAGTTTTGTTTAACTATTTCTTATTTTACTTCCTGCAATTTTTACTGGTTCTTTTTATGACTTACTGAGGACCTGCCAGGAAGGGCCAAAGGTACAACTTCATCTTTTACAAATACACATTTCTTGCTGTAAGGATAAGAGTTATTATTATACTATTGTTTTACTTTGGTGATTGCATGTACATCATATGTTCTTTATCATTTATAGTGATACCTTGTGTTACTTCTGATGTCACTGAAGAAAGATCTGACCAATTATTTTCTTCAGAAGTTTGAGTAGTGGATGTCTCTGTAGAATGCTGTAATTTTCTTTCTTTATCCTTCTGCCTATCCTTCTGCCTATATATAAGAAAAGATTTAAATCAGTATATATATATATATATATATATATATATATATATATATAAGCAGCCTTATTAGGCATGAAGATGGAATTGATTGCAGACTAGCTAAATTATCTATCGTAGAAGATCGTAAGATGCAGTCACAGAAATAATTATTTGATATGTATATGTATATATAGAACATCTAGATAATAGTCAACGATCTTTATTACATAATATCTCCACAAATATATGAGGGTGTGGATGGGGGTCCTTCATTTCTGTATTCTTTAATTTTTTAGGCCATTTTTCTCTATTCTTTATACTTTTTGTCCATTATTCTCTATTCTTTATATTTTCGCACCTCATTATTCTCTATTCTTTATTTTTTGGTTCATTTTTCTCTATTCTTTATATTTTTTGCCAATTATTCTCTGTTCTGTATACCCCCATCCACACCATCATATATTTCAATTAAATTCTGAGTCAGAAGTTGGAACCTACCAAGTTGGGTAAATATGAATCAAAAGGAATCATATTTAAATCAAAATTCCCCAAAATTTTATACTATTTATAACTGCTGTGACCCCCAAAATCTCATCTGTATTTAGCAGTTATATATCTACCATTTGACTGCCACTAACCCAAACAGGTCTGGGGGGTTCCAATAATATTGCTAACAAAAAAAAAAAAAGCGTATTTATACTTCTTTATACAGAAAAAAAAACCATATGAAAAGAAAACAGGATGAGTGTTTCCCTGAAGCTGCCTTACCTATCTGGTCAGGTGGGCATTAGCACAGTTACATTGCTAATATATATATATGACCTACCCGGATTCACCAATGACTTGTGATAAAATGAGAAAATATAAGTTGCACTAAGGGATTCAGCTGCATATCATTTGTTTTGTCTTTACATGAGGTCATAATGTTTCTTAAGCTGTGCATTTCCGTATTATGATTCTGACAGACTTCAAAAAAATTAACCTAAGTTGTTCTAAAAGCTTGGGTCAATATGATTCCAAAAATATATGGTTGCTAGGAAATTTCTTTAAAAGGGTGGGTCTGAGAACTTTCAGGAAATAAATCAAAACTGAAATGACAAGAAATTGTTCAATATAAAAGCTTAGGTCAGTAAAATTCCACACAAATATGTGGTTGATAGGTACCAACAACATTGGTCTGACAGTTAAATAAATTTACCAAAATTAGAATCACAAGAAATTTTTAAAGCTATTAAATTTGCTTGGCTATGAAACTCGTTCAGAAAAACTACCAAAATCGTGAAGTTTACAAATATTGAAATCACATCCTTTTGAAATTCAATAGTTCCATGTCAAGTTCAGGGTCACAATGTTTCCTAAGATATATTGTTGATAGATCAACAGTAGAGAAAATAGCAAACAAATTACTTTATCATGGCAAATCACACCCTGGTCGTCACAGGCTGCATTACATTATATGAAATTTTGTCACAGTGCAGTAAACATGGCATTCTCTTGCACAAAGTATTGAAAAGAATTATTGCATGAGTTTCATTAATTCTGTTTTGAACATGCCTTTATCAATGCCAAATATAATGGTAACATACCAGTAAGTCAAATTTCTTTATTTTTCACATGGCATAGTATGATATGATATGAAACAGAAGATTGTCATTGTTTTAGAAGTTAAAGTTAAATCTTCTATTTTAATGTAGTAGGATGAATAATTTGCTTAAAAATTACATTTAACTTGTCGTTGAACATTAGGCGTTCATCCTGACAACGATCACGTTGACTTTAGGAAAGCACTGTGACACTTATTTTGAGGCATGAGCCCTCATGAATTTTATTGTCTTTATTTTGTCTTTTTATCATTCTGATTTCTGTCTGAATTTTGTACTACAGATGTCTTAGTTTTATTGTCTTAATTTTAACTGGATTTCATACATTCAGTCATTATTAAGACAAATAAAGACAAAATTCAGAAAATTTTTGTCTGAAAATTATGTCTTAATTTTTTGTAATAAGAAAGTATGCAGACACAAGTAAGACACAATGCAGATTAAATTAAGAATACATTTTGTAATTTTGATATTTGTCTGATAATAGTCTTACTGTCTTAATTTTGTCTTTTTAATTTATCATTCTGATTTCTGTCTGAATTAAGTATTACAGTTGTCTTAGTTTTATTCAATTATTTCAAACATTTCAATAAATGTCACTCTTCTTTGGTCTATTTACTTTCGCTTTTTGTGTTTTTTTTTTTCAAAGTCGTGTCATTTATTTTTCAACACGGACCAGAAATCTGAAACATTGAAGGCCCTGCGATTATTTGTAGTTTCTGAAGCGGATTTAGGGGGGAGAGGCGGCCTGGGTCACACTTAATAAACTTAGGCTACATTTATGATTAATGCAGACTTTTTACCTGTTCCACACTAAAAGTTGTCTAGTTTGGGGGCCCCTGGGGACCCACTTTTTCAAATCCTAGATCTGCATCTGAATTTGTTTTATTATTTCATCTTTGGTCTATGAATAGCCGTCTATACATTGACACCACATTTCCTTAATTTTATATGATGGTCCCACAAAAAATGTCGAAAATGTGCATATTTCATATTTTTTCTAGCTTTCATGCAATAGTGATACCTTTTGGTCACTATTTATGTGTTGTGTTTAAATATGATTTGTAACACTTAATAGTGACTGTACAGGTTGAGCAAATACTACTCAGATCTAATGTGGTACTGAAGAAAAAAAAGAAGACACTTGGAACAGCACCAGACTATTTATAAATAAAAACTCAGAAAGGAATATGAAGGAAAGCTATCAATAATACTGCGGATAATGCAAATATTCAGGCTTTTCGGACATGTTCTGTTCAAATTTTCACACAATCACTCCAAAATATATCTAAACTAACTTTACTGAATCAATGACAAGTGTTTCATTCACCAAAAAAACTTGTGCGTTTCTGCAAAAACATTTACGTGCGATTTTGTGAATGAAAGGAAAGTAGATCCTTACGCGTTGCACTCGTGCATGTCAATTGCAAACTGACCCAATGATTTTTTTTACCATGACCAGTCCACTGATACTGACATTATCAGTGAATATACATCAAAGGAAAATGCACAAATTATCGATAATATTATATATTCTAACAGACTTCCAACTAGTTTACCATAATCGGAATCTAAGTGATTCATATAAAAGCCTAGGTTACTATGTTTCCAAAAATATATTGTTGCTAGCACAGTTCATGGAATTCCAAATCTTTTAGTAACCAAATTTCCAGGCTTTTCAAGGATTTCATCTTTTTTCAAGGATGGTACCAGAAAAAATAGATAAAGAAACCATAAGTAACTTTTGTCTCCATAAGACATTTGGTCAAGCCTCCCTGAACAGAAACTATTGTGCAGTGTACAGAATAGAGCATGACATAATTGAACTTTGGAATTCCGAAACGGAAATAACTGAAATTTTAAAAGAAGCTACCCAATGTTACAAATTCAAAAGCTTTTCAAGGATATTGATCATTTCCACAAATGTCAAGGGCATTTCCATGTCCCTGAAAAAAAAAAAAATGACACAAAATTTAATTTTTTTTTTCAGCTTTCAATAAACTCATCGTAGATAAGTTAGGCACTTTCAAGAAAAGATGCGTAGGAAATTTACAAAAACTGGAATCATAAGCTTAAGAGCAATCAATTGTATTGTATGAGTCAATTTGTTACCCTTCCATAAGTATTATTTTGTAAAATTTGTTTCCATTATTGATGCAAGAATAACTAGAAAACTTGCATGTCAGCTTGCACATTTCTGTGTTAGGCATAGAAACAAATATTACTGATAAACACAAAACTGTTCCTGTTCATGGGCTTGGGGTAACAGTTTGAGACCAGGTGTCTTCTCAATAAAAGTAAAGTTTGTTATATTCAATATGTATGCTGGCGACCATTTCATTAGTGTATGCAATCAATAATTTTAACGCAGGGAATCAATAACAAACCATACCTACATAACAATTTTCATTTCATTCTATGTTTCTCAAAATTTATGATTTATTCAACAAAAGGTTAGTTTTTACTACATGTAAAAAAAAAGAAATTTGACACCTGCAACCAATTTGAAAAACCGCCTTGCATCTGCAGTGCCCTATAGTAATCACTGTGTCTGTCTGCCAATCAGCAATTATGCCATACCATATGTCAAGATTGCTTCCACAGATTTCCAAAATAATTTTTAATGCACAAAATTGCAAATGTAAGCAATAGCAAATATTATTCTGAACTTGCAGTGTCCATGGTAATGAATGCCACTTTGAAATTTTCCAGCAATAATTCCACATTATGTATGACAGGTAATACTCCTGTAAAGTTTTAGTTTGGAATATTTATTGAATTTGGTTTTTAGAAAATGTCACATTCAATGAAATCTGAGACATTACTGGAAACACAGGCATATCAAACCAACTATGTACCCTCTAAAATAGGAGCCAACAGAACATACCCATCTAGAAAAAAACATGACCAATAGAATATAAAATCTAAAACTGTGATTATCATTAGAAATTATGGTACCAAGGTAAAAAAAGAATTGGTCAATTATAATCATTGTTATATTACATACGAATGAGATGAGGTGGATAATTTTTTTTAAATCTTGGTTTTTTAAGAGTATATATTGTCTTAATATCTGCAGGTTTTGTTTAAAATATATATAAAGAGGTATACGTTTCCTTGGGTCACATTTAGTCCCTATTGGAATACCAATCACATGGCATACATACTAAATTGATCTCCAAAACAAACATTAACATTATCAAGCATAAAACTTATGACTTTTACCATTTCTTTGCATGTCCAATAATTCATTCAAGTTATTTTATGAATTAAGTTCATGAACAGTTCATAAAATGCAGTTCATGAATATTTTTCCTGAATTTTATGAACTATATTAGCCAATTCATTAAGTTTATAAATTGATTCATAACATATGATCATGAACATTTTATGAACTTTTATGAAACAGTCAATTACAGAATTAAACTCAGATGTCTATTTGTTAAAATCAAGTGAGAAATTATTTTTCGTTGGCTCTGCCAAGATATGGCATCAGAACAGGGTGACAATTTTGTCCAAAGCCTGTATGCTACTAATTTTCAACGTTCCTTGCTATAATTGCCTTGAAAAGGAGATGCCAATATTTCAAAATGCTAAAAACGATGTTTACTGCTGCAAACAAGAGTTCACGTCCACTTGTATTTTTGTCCATCTGATGAGTTAAGCCTTTTCAACTGATTTTTATAGTTCGTTCTTATGTTGTACTGTTATACCACTGTCCCAGGTTAGGGAGGTTGGGATCCCGCTAACATGTTTAACCCCGCCACATTATGTATGTATGTGCCTGTCCCAAGTCAGGAGCCTGTAGTTCAGTGGTTGTCGTTTGTTTATGTGTTACATATTTGTTTTTCGTTCATTTTTGTACATAAATAAGGCCGTTAGTTTTCTCGTTTGAATTGTTTTACATTGTCATTTCGGGCCTTTTATAGCTGACTATGCGGTATGGGCTTTGCTCATTGTTGAAGGCCGTCAGACGGTGACCTATAGTTGTTAATTTCTATGTCATTTTGGTCTCTTGTGGACAGTTGTCTCATTGGCAATCATACCACATCTTCTTTTTATATTGAATGCCCCAAAGATGCTGGGATGCAAGCTGAGCTTAGTATAATTTAAATATGATTGGTCTAGACAAAGCCGGAAAATATGAATAACTAATTTTGATAAGTCAACAATAAATCCCAGACATCAAATTTTAATTTTCAAGGAATCTGACTGGTTTCTAAGTTAAACAAATAAAAGAGAGGTGCAGGAGATTTAATTAAAACTAGATATGGACGATGCCCCCCTCTGCTCTGTCATATTCATGGGTATAGTTCCACATACTTTAGATTTGACAAACAGTGATGTTGAAGTACAACTTGAAATTATTGCGCTGTCTGTAAGACACAAATGATGCCCCACCTGACCATAAGAATTTATAAATTTAACACTATGTATGATGATCTATCTTTTATTTTTATTCTGAATGTCTACACTTGCAAGACTGAATGTCCAGCCAAAAGGTTTCCACTTTCCAGTCTTAGTAGTCACCAAGTTCAACTTCCCTGTATTGATTAAATATTTGACAATACTAAAATATCTTATTAATAATTGCATTAGGGACATTTAACTGTAGTAGTACAAACCATGTTTTCAATTATATAGAAAATGAGAAGGAAATGAAGTCCAACTACCGGTTTTTGTGAATATCTAACATCCCTCTGGTTAAATCTATAGCTCAAAAACTGTGGGAGGAGATAGCCAGACAAACCATGATCTCTTTATGCTGCTAGTACCAAAATTAATATGCCCCCTTTCTGACTTTTAGTACAAAAAAATGACTAAGTCCAAATACCTGGCACTTTGAGAATATTTCAAAAAATCAAAATCCTGTGGACATGCACACCTCTATTATGTGAAGAAACATCCTACAAAATATTAAAGCTGTAGCTCAAAAACTGTAGGAGGAGATAGCCGAACAAACTAGGATCTCTTTATGTAGCTAGTACCAAAAAATGACCAAAGTCCAAATACCTGGCATTTTGGGAATATTTGAAAAAAATCAAAATCCTGTACACATGCTCACCTCTATTATGTGTAGAAACATCCTTACCAAATATCAAAGCTGTAGCTCAAAAACTGTAGGAGGAGATTGATGGACAAACCATGTATCTATATCCGGACAGACGGATAAACAGAGGTAAATTAATATGCCCCTCGATTTAATCTAAATACTTCCTTGTTATAACTACTCATCATATATCCTACATCAAATACTAGCTAATTATCTGCAAGGAGGGCTGTAAAATGATGAGCAAATTGTTATTTTCACAGATTTATTTACCTAAATGGCCATAATTAAGTCACCCAGAAGAAAACTCAAATGTCCAGTTGCTGTTTTGTTATGTAATTTCTTATTTGCAGTAAAATACCCATAATTCATTTAATTATCTGCTTCATCATTTTGGAAAATATTTTCTATGATCAGTTTATATATAATGCTCATGGTTTGAAACTTTTTGTAACCATATTAAGGATGTACACCTCTGAGGAGCCAAAAATTTCTAGAATTAAACTTTTTTTCTTAACCTGATTTTTGGGTTTATATGACTGTAAAAAAATAATTGGTGAAGAAAAATCATATGGTGGTGCACTTCTTTTTTTGCTACCGCCATTTGAAAGTACCCAAATTTGATTATTTTCCCATTTTTCATCAATTTTTACCCATTTCTGGGCTATTATCATGAAAAAAATCACAGTTTCACAATTAAACTTTTTTTCATACTTTCATTAAATATGAAGTGGACCAATCTGAATAAATTTAACTTAAAAAAACTATAGGTAGGTGTTGATATAAGAAAGTTTTATAAAATTTTGTTACTTTTTTGTGTCAAATTTACCATGGTGTCAATTTTGTAAATTTGGGATTTTCTTTTTTTAGAACAAAAAGCATATTATTTCAACTTCTTTGTTATAAATGATCAAAAAAATACATATGTAAGAAATTTGAAAAGGAAAAATTGATATGGGATGTACAGGTTTCTGGTTAAATCATTTCTTGTACCCCTCACCCATTTTCTCAACATTTTGGCTCATGAGACTGACTTGATTGGGTATAAAATTTGAAAATGTTATCTAACTCATTAACTACTTGTTGTAAGTACACAATTTTTTCACAGAGTTAAGTTTGATTATAATATTTTTAAATTCATTGATATTTTCCACTTGTATCACATCTTTTGGAAATAATTCCAGAACGAGATTTCAACGAGACTGAAACGTCAGAAGAATACATCCTTAACAAGTTGTTTTTTATTTGTTTTTGTGAAAGACAAAAATACTCTTTTACTTTTAGAAAGCAACAAACTGTTGAAGTACCACAGGTGAGAACCACACATTTTGGCCTTCATTCATTAAGGTATCCTGGAGCTACACTCTGGAATGAGTTGCCCGACACAATCCATGCGCAGACGAACCTGAACCAGTTTAAAACTATGATCAACAACTGGAATGGTAACTCATGTAAATGTGGCTCCTGCAGATCTAAATAATTTAATTTTTATGTTGAGTTTTCCTTGCAGCTTGTAGTAACTATAGTTTTGCTTTATCTATTTCTTTTGCTTTGCATGTGCTTACAATCTAGTTTTAGTGCTTTGCTTTTTTATGCTATGCTTTTATATATGAACATTTTGCTTATGCAATATAGCTGTCTTATTTTGTATGTCAATGTGTGTGTTTTATATGTCTTAATATTATTAATTGAATATTTTTAAGGATTTGTGATTCGTTAAAACTTGATCACATGTACATTTGAATTTACTCAGTTTACATGCCAATACAAAACAGCATATAGCACAGGTAATACAGCATGTTACTAATAGAATGCTCGCTGCACAGCTTGATACGACCGCAGAGGTCGAACCCTGAACAGTTGGGGCAAGTATGGACACAACATTCAAGCTTGATACGCTTGATACGACCGCAGAGGTCGAACCCTGAACAGTTGGGGCAAGTATGGACACAACATTCAAGCTTGATACAGCTCTGAATTTGGATTGTGATTAAATATTTGACACAGCATAGGTTTCTGACACAGAATGAATGTGGTCTAAGAGCTTACAAATTTTTAATTTACCTATTATGGTCCAATATCCAAAATCTAAATACATGGTTAGATTCAGCATATCAAAGAATCCAAAGAATTCATTTTTTGATGAAATCAAACAAAGTTAAATTTTGGACCCTTTTGACCTCAATGTGGACCAATTTGATAACAGGCCCAAAAATCAAAATACATGGTTAGATTCAGCATATCAAAGAACCCCATATATTCAATTTTTGTTGAAATCAAACAAAGTTTAATTTTGGACCCCAATTTGGACCAACTTGAAAACAATCCCAGCCTTCCCTTTGTAATATGGTACCTTGCAGTACAATTTCAGAGAGATCCATACACTTGAACACAAGTTATTGTCTGGAAACTAGAAAAATGCTTGTTTTGGCCCCTTTTTCCTAAATGTTTAGGGCAATTACCCCCAAACTCAAACCCAGCTTTCCCTTTGTGATATGGAACCTTGTAGTACAATTTCATAAAGATCCATACACTTACACACAAGTTATTGTCCTGAAACTAGAAAAATGCTTGTTTTTTGCCCCTTTTTTGCCCCTTATTCCGTAAATTTTGAGGCAATTACACCCAAAATCAATCCCAGCTTTCCCTTTGTGGTATGGTACCTTGCAGTACAATTTCAGAGAGATCCATAAACTTGAACACAAGTTATTGTCATGAAACTAGAAAAATGCTGGTTTTTTATCCCTTTTTTGGCCCCTAATTCCTAAAATTTTGAGGCAATTACCCCCAAAATCAATCCCAGCATTCCCTTTGTGATATGGAACCTTGTGGTACAATGTCAGAGAGATCCATACATTAACACACAAGTTATTGTCTGGAAGTTACAAAAATGCTTATTTTTGGCCCCTTATTCCTAAACTGTTGGTACCATAACCCCCAAAATCAATTCCAACCTTCCTTTTGTAGTATTGAACCTTATGGTAAAATTTCATAAAGATCCATTCACTTAAACTAGAGTTATTGTGCGAAAACCAATGTGTCTTCGTACGACGACAACGCCAACGTCATACCAATAAAAATGCATTCTAGAAATCCCCAATTTTACATTATTTATGCAATAGTTGTTAATTTATAATATAACAATTGTAGCCTTTGGTTGAGGTCAATACAATGTTATATCAACCTAGAGAAGCATATCGACCTCAGACTTTCTCCTCAGTCGATATGCTTCTCTTAGGTGGATATAACTTCGTATCGACCTCTACAAAGGCTATAATTGTATAATATTGTATGTTAATATTGGCAAAAAGCTCAACAGAGCTTATGTTTTTAATGATCATGTAAACCTGACTTAAAACAAAATTTTCTAATCTACTCTTTTCTATAACAAATATTGTGATAAACAGATCTATATGAAAATATATACCTCACAACTTATGTCTTCGATACTTACTCTAGTTTTTGTTTTTTCATTTCCTTCTCATCCTTTTGCATTTGTTCTTTCTTTTTTTCTGCTTCAATTCTTTCTCTGAGCTCCTTTATAAATTAAAAAAAATTTGTTTATGTTCAAAATGAGAGGCAGAAGATACCAAAAGGATATTCAAAGTCATTAATCATGACAAACTGACAACACCATCAAAAAACAAGAAACGACATAAAGACAAGCAACAGTATACAAAACTCTTCATAGAAAACTAAAGACTAAGCAACAGGAACCTGACTAAAATATATGAATGATCTCAGGTGATTTAAGCCACTAATTGACCCTCGAGGTTAACTCCACTAATTTCTTGATCAAGTCAGTACTCATATTCATGATATTTTGAGGCATTTCATTTATTAGAGAAATTCAATGTACATCTGAGACTTCAATAAATGAAATAATTGCAATACTAAATTTCTTTAACAATATGGATACATTTTAATAATCATTATCATTGATAATTGACAAAAACCATTGAGGAAGTCAAAGCAGGAACTAAAATCAAAAATGTTATATCAAAACCAACATCTATGGTAATATTATGATTTATAAAGCAAACAAGTCTAGAAATTGCCATTCAAATCTCTTTTTTATGTCAACTAAAAAACTGTCAATGTTTTTTCATAAATTATTAATACAACTTAGACAGCAAAACCAATCCCCATATATTTTCATATCTTAACAGAAATGTTTACATTAATAAAACTTTGTTTTTAAACAAAATTCAACGGAGGGTTTTTTTAAGAAATCACAATTTAGAGTGAACAAATTTAGCATATTTTTCACCACTTTTTACATACATTCTTTTCAATTTTAATATAGACACATTTCACAAATTTTAATTGACTGTATCTCTGGAATTATTAATGCTACATATATCACTTTTTCTATTTTTAGATGCAGTTCAAAATGCATACAAAATTTCATAAAAATCTATATATCAATAATACTAAAATAACGAGGTCCAATTTGTTTCAACTTTATATATAACTAATACAGGACAATGGGGTTGATTAAAAATTACACCATCCCAAGGCCTTTTGTTTTCCACATAATTAATATTACCAATAATTAACAAGTTCGGGTCGAATCCGATACCGATATCAATTGTATATGTCACATGTAGTTTCAGGTTGTAGTATGTATGTTTGTTCTGTATCTTCCTCCTTTATTAGGAGCACCACCATAGGTTGTGGTGTAAAGGAAGACATTTACAGACATCGGTACAGATTTTATATAAGCATTTAGAGTAGAAAGAAATTCAGGACGGGTTCAAACAGAAAGATTTTGAAAGCAGAGAAAACTGTGCACCTTATTATCAGCATGACGTTATCAGATGACAATATGAATACTAAAAATCCAGGCTAAAAAATAAGGCGTAGGTACTTTAATTCAGTCATGGAAAAATGTCAAAAACTGAAAAATAGAGTAATATTGAAATCTGATCATTAATATTCCAAATGGGCAATCGCCTCACCACAAGATATCCTTAAACTACTTTGAATGAAGGTTTAAGGGTATATAGTTGGTATAATTTAGGTTTTCAATGCAAGTGTCATAATAACGACAACACATATCATGGGAGAAATCCTCCATTAATTGGGAAATTTGACCCCTGTGACCATGTGCACAATAGATAATTATTCATTTTTGAATAGAACTAAGAAATTTGTGATTTCAAGGATCAAACAATGGCTCACATTTTCTCCTTTAGACTTGGATTTCATAAGAAAATAGACATTATCCTGGCAAGAACAAAATTACATGAACACTCAGTTGACTTGGGCATAATGATACCAAAAATTAATTGACCACTATCAAGTGAAGCTTACAGCTAATTCTTCCTTTTCCCTGTTAAGCTCCTGTAGCCATATTGGTTCCACTACAATTCTTTCTGAAATAAAAGAACAAATAACGAAATATATTAGATATGTTCTTTTAGAAAACTATTTTACATCAAGTACTATATAAGGAGCTATGCAACATGCTGGAATTAAGGTAGAAACAGAAACATTGGATATAAGTTTATCATAGGAATTCAAAGAAAAAAACATCAAAACTGGACTTGAAATAATATAAATTGTTTAGGAGCCTGTTGTAGTGTAGTGAATGTAAGTGCAATGCACAATTCAAAATCTTGGTGAGAGGTAAATGAAAATAAATGGAGAATGTGTCCATGGGACACAGATGATGCCTCCACTTGCATATAACGTTATAAAGAGGCATAACTCAAGAACAGTAAAAGTGAAACCACCCAAATTCGAACTTGATCTGAGTTTTGTGGTAATAACCATTGTGTATAAGTTTCAAAGCATTTGGTTGAGGCAAACTAATGTTAGAGTACGGAAACAAAAAATTTAGCAATTTTCAATATATAAAGGGGCATAACTCCAGAACGGTAGAAGTGACGCCACCCAAATTCATACTTGATCTGTGTTTTGTGATAATAAGCATTGTGTATAAGTTTCATAACATTTGGTTGAGGCAAACTAAAGTTGGAGAATGGAAACCAATTTTGGGACGTAAATATGTACGTCATACGGACAGACGTACTGACGGCCATAGGAAGGTTTTTCACCATAAACTGAATGAAAAACAAGAAGCTCCTAAGTGCCTGAATTGCTCACCTTGAATGTTTTGTGTAGACCTTGCATCAATGGTTATTTTGCTGTTTTATGTATATTGATGCATGTCTTAACATGCCATTTGAGTTTCTCTCTATCAATCATAGTTTCTGTAAAACACTTTGGTAAAAAAAATTGGTAAAAATGATCTTGCAAGGGCATAACTCCTATAAGGAATCAATTGATGATTTCAGTCATGTTCACTTATTTGTAGGTCTTACTTTGCTGAGCATTTTTGCCAAGTAATGTTTCTCTCTATCCATCTATAAATCGTCAATATCGAACTTGACCTCCAGTTTGTCATTGGTATCATCATATTAAAATTTGAAATGCATTGGTTGAATGGTTCAGAAGTTATTGTTTGGAAACTGTTGGCAAACAATGACTGTTAGTTTTATGAGCCCAATTATAATAAAATGCTTCGCTGAGCACAGCCTGGTACGACCGCAGAGGTTGAACCCTGAACAGTTGGGGCAAATTTGGACACAATATTCAAGCTTGATACTGTCTGAATTTGAATTGTGATCAAATTTTTGACATAAAATAGGTTTCTGACACAAAATAAATGTGGTCAAAGATCTTACAAATCTATTGCGCAATACTGTGCAATTGAAGATTTCTTCTTGAAACTTTTCAAAAATTTGAAATTTGAAAAATTTTGAAAAAAAAATATGAACTCCTTAAAAAAATTGTAAAAAAAATCCTCCTCCCCAAACTTTTTGAATCACCCCTTGGAGCAATTACCCCCAAACTCAATCCCAGCCTTTCCTGTTAGTAGTATGGAACCTTGTAGTACAATTTTAGAGAGATCAATACACTTAAACACAAATTATTGTCTGGAAACAATAAAAAATGCTTGTTTTTGGCCCTTTTGGGCCCCTAATTCCTGAATGGTTGGGACCATCGTCCCCAAAATCAATCCCAACCTTCCTTTTGTGGTATTGAACCTTCTTAAAAAATTTCATAGAGATCCATTCACTTAAAGTTATTGTCCGGAAACCAAATGTGTCTTCGGACGACGACGACACAGATGACGACATCATAGCATTACACAAACCCAAAAAAATTTTTTGCGGTCGTATTATAACAGTCTTTCCAAAGGTTTTTCAGTTTTTTCAGGACATCTGGTCAGGTAATGATCAACTTTTTTCAGGACCGAATGAACTTTTACCAGACCAAACATTTTTTGCAAAAATATAACAAATATGTAATATTCTATTACAGAGTGACTCACTAGGAATTTTTCATGGTGAGTCCTGGGACTCATCACTTTTAGAAATGGCGAGTCCCAATAGATTATGAAGTCCAGGATGCATGTCATTTTTGTGTTGTAATATAATGAAATATGACCAAAATCAATTCTTGATGTAATATTCTATTACAGAGTGGGAATTTTTCATGGTGAGTCCTGGGACTCATCACTTTTAGAAATGGCGAGTCCCAATAGAATATGATTGGTTTGCTTCCATAAAAAGATTATAGGTAGGGTTTTAGTTTGGCCACATTTTTGGTTTGCCAAAGCAAGAGTTCCATAAAAATGAATAGGTAGGGTTTTAGTTTGTTTTTGATTTTTTTTATGAATGGCCTTTAAATAATAAACTCAGTAAAATAATTTGTCTGGTGATTTTTAGTTACCAAAATTTAAATGACAAAAAAAAACTTTATATACTTAATTAACCCCTTCCCCTTTACACCCTTTTCCCAATTAAATTGGTGTAGATTGAATTATATATACCAAGTTTAACTATTTTCATGGCACTACTATATCAGCTGTTTATTTTAAATGTCTATAAATATCCAGACAGGATTGTCTGTTATTTAGGTGTTTCCCCCAAGTAATTTTCCCGCCAAAAGTGATCATGTGACATGTTTGTCAACAAAAGAAAACATGTGGTCATGGAATTCATTTAATTTCTGGATTATACTGCTTTTAATAATTTAGTTTGGATTTATATGCATTTCATTTAAGGTACAGTCAAGCATTTGTATATAAAAAAAAAAGTTTTCAAACAATTTTTACTTTTCAATTTGACAAATGGGTCATGATCGTTCAATGGCTTGTTCAACCATGCAGACAATGTAAATTATAAATCTATCAGCTGTCAAAAATATTGATCTATGCATCACATAGATTTTTTGACATCGACTTCCAGTTTAGTTTCTTGTCAAAAGAACGGCTCAAAACAATGTCGAATCATAAATCTTCTAGGCAAAACGATGTGTTTGGGACTCGGGGGTTACAAACAGGACGTGTCCCAGGGACTCACGGGTTTCAAAAATGACGTGTCCAGCTCGATTTCCATGCGTCCAGGACGCGTATACGCGTCTTAACGAGAACATTAAATCTATTTTATTTTAACTTTGCCGGTATACCGGAAGTAAACTAAAAATTCTAACAATGGATTTTTTCCGGAATTTTTTCAAGCCCTGCCTGTTTTTTACCGGCGATCGACGGACCTTCCGAAAGACTGATTATAAACAGCTTTGCCGAGCGCAGCTGGATACGACTGCAGAGGTCCAACCCTGAACAGTTGGGGCAAAAATGGACACAATATTCAAGCTTAATACAGGTCTGAATTTGGATTATAATTAAATATTTGACACATTATAGGTTTCTGACACAGAATAAATGTAGTCAAAGAACTTGAAATTGGTTATATAATTTGAATTTATATTCAATTGAAGATTTCTTGCTGTTGTGCAATACACTGAGCTGTTGCACAATACTTAGTAAATCTGTTTTCAGACTATATACAAAGAATTAGCAAAATAAATTGTGACCCCCAATTTTTTTCTTTGGAAAATTGACAATTTCTTAAATCTTGAGGAAAAAAAAAAAATTTTTGCCCCCAAATTTTTGTTTTTATCCCCCTCCAAAAAAATAATATTTGAAGAAAATTTTCTTTTGAGGAAAAAATTGCCCCCAAAAAATTTTTTACCCCCTTCCTAAAAAAGAAATTTTGAAGAAATTTTCTTTTTGTAAAATGTGGTACAAATCAAGAGACATCCATACACTTAATACAAGTTATTGTCTGAAAACTAGAAAAATGCTTGTTTCAGACCCTTTTTGGCCCCTAATTCCTGAACGGTTTGGGCAATTACCCCCAAAATGAATCCCAACTTTCTACTTGTGGTATTGAACCTTGTGGTACAATTTCAGAGCAATCAAAATACTTATACACAAGTTATTGTCCTGAAACTAGAAAAATGCTTGTTTTGGCCCCTAATTCCTAAACGGTTGGGACCATCACCCCCAAAAACAATCCCAACCTTCCTTTTGTGGTATTGAACCTTTTGATTAAATTTCATAGAGATCCATACACTTAAACTAAAGTTATTGTCAAGAAACCAAATGTCTTCAGACGACGCTGACAACGATGTGATACCAATATTATACGACTGCAAAAATTTTTTGTGGTCGTATAAAAAGGGGCCCTTTGACAGTTTGTCATAGCTTATATAGGAAGGATTCTACTGTTGTCATAATATCATTCCCTTGACCACGCTATATTGTCAGTTTGATGTGACAATTTTTACAGGAGATATTGGACTTTAACCAATTTTTTTTTAGAGAATTATAACAGTGAAGGAAACTTGAACTAAAATTATCATACTTTTGCCTTCTGGCCAGTCTACAGCTTCCATTCCACCTTTAGCAGGCATTACATCAAATTCATAATCTACACCATATCTATAATCTTCTTCTTTCCCTGACTCATTTGCTCCTGGCACTGAATCCCATCTCACTTTTATCCAACCTATAAATATGCAATAAAGTATAGGCTGTTACATAAAGTCATCATCTGGAGTATTTTGTTTGTGATTATTTAGTTTAAGATTTCGATATTGATCTATATTTTAAATTGGATATTTTTATGGTAATACCAAATCATAAACAGGTTCTCAATACGTCATGAGGACAAACAAAAGAAAACATAAGATGGAAGAACAGCAAATGTTTAATAAATTGTCAATTTCAAAATATTTTTTTAGCAAATACTAAGCTCATGTTATTAATAAATGTATTCTATAACAAAACAAAAACAAAAAAATGCAACTTTCAATAGGAACAATGCTAAAAATTTTGTCAGAAATCAACTTTTTATGATTAAATCAGTGTTTATATTGAACAGATTGAAAATATATTATTGATATTGAATAAATACAAAATCACATGCAGTTTTTTGAGTTGAAACATGTATTTTCATCTATTTAGAAGATAATTTTTTACTCAGGTAAATTAATCAAAGAGTGATGGATTTCTCTTAGAAGAAATTTAACGGTCCCAGTGAATAAACTACACAGAGAACAATAGCTTTTGTATTTATTCAATGGGACAATAGACTGACAAAAGTATAAATAGATTGACCAATAGGACATGAATCTGTGGAAAAGTTTCATTTGGTTCGCAATAAAAACTTAAACTAAAGATTTCAAGAGTGTCTCTCTATACATAATCAACAGCTCTCTCACAATATTTTCATGGTTCTCCTATGTTTTCCACTCACAAATTTATCCCAAACATTCTGACTTGATCATATTAGTCTTTTATTAAGTCAAAAATGAGCTAATTAAGAATTCTTTTGTTTATTTTGAAACAGTTCTATGAAGTGGACTACCAATACAAAATGTGTAATCTGGGATATACCTTTACTTTAAATAAACTATCAAGAAGTTCTTGACACGATCGTTATAATTTGATCATACATGCTGGTAACTGTTTTTAGAATGTACTATTTTATATGTAGATAATTTTTTTTATTATATATCTATAAAATTTCTCTTTTTCTCATTGGCTTAATATAAGATTTTGAAGATCTCATGTTAACCAAAATAGTTATTTTTAGGCAAAGTCAATGACATAGGTTTACGACATCATGCAAGTTCTCGTTTTTCCTCTTACTTTTATTTGGTGTTAAGTTTTTTTAATACATTTTATTGAGTATAGCAACTGCCAAAGCAGAAAATATATTTATCAAATTAACAGGCAGATAAGAGCTTGCATATGGTACTGAAATTTGTCTATGACTGAACCATTTTATGACAATTTTTATCAATACAACTCTAAATAAAGTATAACGAAAAAACCTAAATGTTTGTAGGCAGGATGCTTGCTTATCAAAAATAATATAATGGTTAACATTGTTAATGCAGACTTTAAAATTTCTTTTTTACCTCTCATGAAGAAGTAATATATTGGTAAGCATTTTGATATAAGAGGCATATTTATAACTAAAACTGTTCAACTAAATTCAGTTTAACACACTTGTTATTGTAAAATGGTGTAATCTAAACACCTGGTTCACATCCTTACCAAGATCTTCTGGATCAATGCTGATTACTGTCCCTTCTATGCCATCAGGTATATCATTCTTCTGCCACATCCAATCAGGTCCTTTTATCACTTTGGTGCCAAATTCTGGCATAATTGGTAGATTGTCTATTTTAGGTGGACCACCACCATAATATTCTAAAAGTTCTTCTATTTTCTGTTTTGTCAATGGATCATTCTCTGCATCCTCTTCATCGCCTTGAATAAAATATATATAATATATATATTCAATAACAGCCATATTAATAGTACCCGGTCATTTAGTTGGTTCCAATAGTAATTAACAAAATTTGGATATATATTTTGCATTAAATTACATTTTATAAAAGAGAGAAAGGTCAACTTTAATCTAGTAAACAACTGAAGATGAGGAATTTGCAGCAAAGAATAGGATTTATCTATTCAGAAGAATGATGCTACAACGTCGGAATAAATTTCTTTGATTCCTTGCCCTATCCTCACTTTCAGTGGAATTATTGGCCAATATGGATGAAACCCTGAGAGGCAAACATTTATAAGGATATACCAAACTGATCATGCACAGATTTATTTGTGTATCTTAATAACCCTTCCACTTTTAGAAGGATCAATCAAGATCGATCTAAGCATAATTACACTTGAAGAAAGATCAATTAAAAAAAGATCGATCTCTGGCGATAAACTTTTTATGTCTTGTTGAAGATCGATCCTTTCTGTTTACATTAGACTAAAGATTCATTATTCTAGAAATTTTATTCAAAATAATTTTGACTCTTTTGGAAGGCAAACAGGATAATTTGATATGATTCTAAAAGGGGCTATTGAAGGATTATCTCATATTTTGGGGGTTTATAGTAAGTAATGTAGTTAAAAAAAAGCAGGTGAAAATGTTTTCTAACTGATCTTGGATGGTAGGACTTACTTTTTACATTTTATGAAGAAGACCCCACAATGGAAATCACAAGCATACAGCATGCATGCTGCAATCATGATAAGTATGCATGCTAGTAATTTGACAGTAATTGGAACTGCGCAGGCTGTTTGTGCAAGCAAAACACAATCTTATTTGATTGCAGTTTTATTACAGGATGATCAAAGTTTGATTGCAGGATGATTGCAGTTTCATTGCATTATGTGTTGTAAATACGGCGCGAACACAATGCAGGAACGTCACTTATTTCATATATTGTAACGTAAAGACTTTGT
The DNA here is from genome assembly GCA_017311375.1 of Mytilus coruscus. Classification (NCBI taxonomy): domain Eukaryota; kingdom Metazoa; phylum Mollusca; class Bivalvia; order Mytilida; family Mytilidae; genus Mytilus; species Mytilus coruscus. The sequence goes on from CM029601.1 coordinate 58,334,939, forward strand.
GACGTGACACTTGTATACTTGGGCATTCTAGATCGATTACAATTTATAACATGTAGAACGTTTTCTTCCTTTATTCAAGTATTCTCGACATTATGATCACAATATGATTGCAGGATGAGCAATTTGATTGTAGTATCATCAAGGTTCAATTGCAGGTTAAGGCGTGTCAAATTACTATGCAAGTATTTTACAAGATTATTAATGGAATTCCTATACCTCTGAACAAGAGGCTCTCAAGTGCCTGTAGCACTAAGCTGGAAAAACGTATGCCATTTTGATATCTATTTTTTTCCTATATTGCAATCAGTAAAGTTTGCATATTTGTAGATATTATTCAGTGACATTATTGTAGGTCTTGTATTGATGACTGAGGAACACAGATGATGCCCCCGCTTGCATATAACATTATAAAGGGACATAACTAGAGAACTGCAAAAGTGAAGCCACCAAGATTTGAACTTGATCTGTGTTTTATGGTAATAAGCATTGTGTGTAAGTTTTATAACATTTGGTTAAGGCAAACTAAAGTTAGAGAACAGAAACGAAAAATTCTGCAAATTTTCCATCTATAAAGGAGCATAACTCTTAAATGGTAAAAGTGACGCCACCCAAATTCGAACTTGATCTTTGTTTTGTGGTAATAAGCATTGTGTATAAGTTTTATAACACCTGGTTGAGGCAAACTAATTTTAGGACGTACATATAAATGGACAGATGTACAGACGGACAAGGGTAACACTTAATGTCCCCTCCACCACGGCGAGGGTATTAAATCATTATTCAGGAGAAACTTCTGTCAGAAAAAAAATAAAATAACACTTTATAAATTTCATGTGTCTGAAGTGCTTTTTCTAGATTTTCCTTCCTCAGGAATGCTTAAAGCCAAATATTTGAAAGCCAAGGATGTATAAAAACCGAAACAGTTGAAGAGGTTTATGACCAAAAAGGACAGAAAAATAGCCAAATCCATCTGAGGTCAATTTACCTAGGGAGATGAAACCTTAGTTTCTTTATAATTTCAAAATTTATAAATGGACAATTTTAGAAAGGTTTGCTATATATCATGTAAGTACTGAAATACTGACTACTGAGCTGATGATACCTTTGGGGACTGATAGTCCACCAGCAGAGTTGGTGGACCATTTAGGCCATGATGACTGATTTTTAGATTTTATTATGCTGAACATTTTTGCTTTTTTTGCAGTTTCTCTTTATCTATCATAAATTGTGTGCAAAAACTGCAAAAATGAAAAAAAATTGTCTTTCAAGGCAATAACTCCTATAAATGGTCAATTGACAATTTTGGCCTCGACATTATTTTACAGAACATTTTTGCTTTTTACAAATTCTATTATGTTTCTGCAAAAAATTAGCAAAATTAGTCTTTCAAGGGCACTAACTTTTATGAAGGGTCAATTAAACCTAGCATCATGGCAATATTTAGAGAATGAATGTCTTAGGTCAACTAGGCATAAACCAAGCGTAAATGAGGAGGAAACCAGATGTAAAATTAGGTGTAATATTTAAATGAGTATGCCTGGTCAACCAGGCATAATTTTCAAATGAGTTTGTTTGGTCAAAACAAATACAGGTGTAATATGGGCAATAACTCCTATTAGTTGTCTGACATTTATGATGTCATTCTGAACATTTCTGCCTTTGTTATATTTTCTCTATCCGTAGTGGTTTTCAAGATACTAGACAAAACTTACATTTTGCCCCTATGTTCTGTTTGGGGTCATAATACACATTTTTTAAACAAGATTACCCAATCATGATTGTGGCCAAGTTTGGCCTAGTAGTTTCAGAGGGGAACATTTTTTTTTAAAAGTGAATGGACTAGTCACGACAGACAACCGAGCCAAGTGATGAGAAAGATCACCTAGCCCTGAGGGGCCAGGTGAGCAAAAAAAATCAACATGGCAGAAATCATCAGTCAACTCCTTATTGGAGTTATTGCCCTTTAGTGATGGTTTTTACAATTTTTTTTTACATTTTTACCTTTTATCTAAAATAAACTGTTGACACAGAGATATGTCTTGCCTGTTGTAATCTATCACAAGTAGTTACTATCAATCTGACTTAAGCAGAAAACTTAATATTGGAAAGTGCTTATTAATTCAAAGACACTGGACCATGACCTAGGGGGCAGGGCCTCTAAATGGTCGTAAAACTGATCTATACTGATAGTAATGCAACTTCATACAAATTGTCATTGATCTATTACAATCAGTTGCTATTAAACTGACTTAAGCAGAAAAATTAACATTGAAAATTACTAATAAATTCAAAGTAGCTGGACCATGACCTAGGATGCATGGCCTCTAAATAGTCGTAAAACTGATCTGTACTGATAGTAATGCAACATTATACAAACTATCATTGATCTGTTACAACCAGTTCCTATCAAACTGACTTAATCAGAAAAATTAACATTGAAAATTGCTAATTAATTCAAAGTCACTGGACTGTGACCTAGGGGGCAGGGCCTTGAAATAGTCATCAAACTGATATGTACTGTAATGCAACTTTATACAAAATATCACTGATCTATCACAAGGTAATTCCAATTATCTTGTAAACTATAATAGATAGATGGACATTTTAAAAAGCAAAAATAATCAGCAGTACAAGATCTGTAGATATGTCAGCATGGGCAAAATTGTCAGTTAACTCCTATTAGGAGTTATTGTCCTTTAATGATGAATTTTACCTATTTTCCATTTAGGCAAAAACTTCTGGGGATAAAGAATAAACTGCTTCGCTGAGCACAGCTGGATACGCCCGCAGAGGTCCAACCCTGAACAGTTAAGGCAAAAATAGACATAATATTCAAGCTTGATACAGGTCTGATTTGGATTGTAATTAAATATTTGACATATTATAGGTTTCTGAATAAATGTAGTCAAAGAACTTGAAATTGGTTATATGAATTGAATTTATATTCAATCAAAGATTTCTTGCTGTTGTGCAATACACTGTGCTGTTGTGCAATACTTAGTAAATCTATTGTCAGACCATAAACAAATAAAGTTCAATTTCTTCTCAATGTCATATTTGAAATTTATAAAAATCAATAGGGAGATTACATCAATAGCTATAAATAATTCACCAAAGTTTCATGAGAACTGCTGAAAGCATTTTTGAGTTATTGTCCAAAAACTGGAAAATCCCCCTTTTTTAATGAATAAAACCCCATAACTCAGAAATGTCAAATCTAAAATTTATAAAAAACGAAAAGGAGCTATAAAAGCCCTGTTCATTGATAATTTTCTATGTTTTCTATGTATTGTGTGCGATTTTGTCCCATGTACATTTACTCCATATCCTTTCATTTTCTATCAACAGATATAAACAATTCACCAAAGTTTCTTTCAAGTTGGTGAAAGCATTCTAGAGTTACTGTCGGAAAACTGGAAAATCCCCCCTTTTTTAATGAATAAAACCCCAAAACTCAGAAACTGTAAATCTGAAATTTATAAAAAACGAAAGGGAGCTAACGTCAATAGATATAAACAATTCACAGAAGTTTCATGCATATTGGTTAAAGCTTTTTTGAGTTAATGTCCGACATGTTGACGACGGACGGACAGACAGTCAATGGTATACCATAATACGTCCCGTAAACGGATGCATAAAAACTGTAAAGATGCAAACATGTTCAGCAAGATAAGAACCACAAATATTTCAACTTATCTGAAATTGTGTGTCTACACCTTATACATGTAGATGTTGCCTATAAATGAATATTTCCCCCCTTTTTTTCATTTTAGGCGATCATGATAAAAATCGATAGAAACTGTAAAAAAGTTAAAAATTTCAGCAAAACATGATCAACAAATAAGAGATTTCAGTATTGAATTATACTCTAGTCTACAATGTTGGACTGTGGCCATTGTTGAAGATGTACATAGATCCAAGTGAGTGACACAGACTCATTTAAGAGCCTTTAGTTTTCAGCATCATAGAATATTTCTGTTCCCCAACTTTTTAACAAATTGATTTGTATTGAATTAAAATGCATGCTTATAAAAATAAAGAGATGTGGTATGATTGCCAATAAGACAACTATCCACCAAAGTTCCAATAAAGTGGATGTAAGTAAAATGCATGCTTACCTACATAATCATCGTCATTTTTTACAGTTTTTGGTGTCTGTTATCTTAAGATGATAGAAATATATGTTACTTTTATCAGTTTACTACCAGAGCCTGTGATGGCCAATTTAGCCAAAAAAAAAGTAATGTTTACCTTGAAAATGAGGAAATAATTTTTTATCAAAAATTGATGTTAGGATCTTAACCTATACATCTCACTTTGTGATTTTAACACACCCCACTATCTGCATTCTTTCAATTGTGAGTTTACAATGTGGAATCTTTTGAGATTTGTAGATCCTGAAATGGTTTATATATGCTTAACTTTACATACCTAATAACCCTGGAAGACGAAAGAGCAAATCTGTTTCTTCATCGTCTTCTTCCTCCTCATCATCATCATCACTATCTATACCTAGTAATTCTTCTAGACTTTTTCTTCCACTCTTCCTTGCTTTATTTTTCTTCTTTGGATCTTCAGGAAGTGGGGGTGGGTTTTCTCCCCTTTCTATTGCTTCAGCTCTATCTATCTGGTCTTGTAATCTCTCTGTTGGAGTTTGTAAAGAGAAATATCTTTAAAGCTTGTCATAAGAAAGGCTTTTAACTCCAACGACTGTTCATACTTGCCTGGCTGCACAGTTTACTTAGTTATCTGAATTAATTTAATATTTAAAACAACTTTTATCACAAAGATGAACTTCAGAGGATTATACTGTAGGTTCAGAAATTATTGTGGGATTATCATTATTGCAAATAATGCAACTGGGTGAGTATCACAATAATAAGAACTGGCATTCTGATATCTAATAGATATAAGAAGATGTGGTATGAGTGCCAATGAGACAACTCTCCATCCTAGTCAAAATTTATAAAAGTAAACCATTATAGGTCAAAGTACGGTCTTCAACACGGAGCCTTGGCTCACACCAAACAGCAAGCTATAAAGGGCCCCAAATACATATATTTGTATGCAGCTATTCCTGTATTCGCAATAATTATTCTCACATTTTGGTCTGTCATGTCTAAATTGCAAAAATAAATGCATGGAATAATTTCAGAATTTACAGTAGTAATTAAGCATGGCCCTCATGAAAATATTTTTCTGAATTTTTTCTGAACACGATGCTGGAATTTCACTGAACACATTTAGTAATTTAACACCCTTTCCTTAAAAATGCCTGAATTTGGCACGTTCCATTGAGTTTTCAGCAAATTTTCAGTAAAAATGCAGCAGGACATTTTCAGTAAATATTCAGCATTGATTCTGAATTTTTCTGAACACCTTGCTGAAAATTTCAGAACCTCTTATAAAACCTTTTTCTTAAAAATGGCTGAATTTGGCACATTCCAGCAAGTTTTCAGCAAATTTTCAGTAACAATTCAGCAAGACATTTTCAGTAAATATTCAGCAATATTCAGAAATAATACAGCATTAATTCTGAATTTTTCTGAACACCTTGCTGAAATATTCATAACCTCTTAAAAAACACTTTCTTAAAAATGGCTGAATTTGGCACGTTCCAGTAGGTTTTCAGCAAATTTTCAGAAAAAATTCAACTAAGACTGTTTAGGTAAATATTCAGAAACTTTTCAGCATTTCTTTCTGAAATGTTCAACGAACAGAAGGATATTTAAGCACATGTTCAGTAAAAATTTGAAAGAATCTATACTCAGCCATTGTTCAGGAAGGGTTCAGACCATTTTCAGCTTTAGCTTACATTTTTCAGGAAGAGTTCAGACCATTTTCAGCTTTAGCTTACATTTTTCAGGAAAGGTTCAGATGATTTTCAGTTATAATTCAGGAAAGTTTCCATTGGTTTTTAGACAATATGAGCTTTTAAATATTCTGTCTGAAAGACACTATTTATGCAAAACAAATAAACATTATTTAAGAAATACAATAATTCCATGGTGCCATAGGTGAAATAGAATAAACTGTTGTGTTTTTGTCTTTTTATTATTGATATTTATTTTGTGTCAAGTTGAGATCGGATGAGTCAAGCCCTTTCAAAGTGATGATTAGTTTGTGTTGTGTTGTTACATCATTGACCCAGCATTGTGACATAGGAAATTTATGAGAAAGTGCACAAGACAAAGTTCGAAAGTCGTTTATACATAATACAGTATTAACTGACCAGTAATGGTTTACATTTCTTGTTTTTTTTTTAATCTATGAATAGTTCGCTCAGCAGCAATAATGCCACATCTTATTACTTTTATATTTTGCATATATAGATTCTACCACTGCATCAAGTGTGAAACAATATTTATCTACTGGAGACAGGTAAATTTTCAAATTTAAAACGTGAGGCTCGACGAGCATTTTAAATATTTAAGATTTAACTGTCGAGAGTCTAAAAATATCGTATTGCACGAGATTTGTTGGTGGAATCTGTTTCTCTAATGATTTTTAGACGATATGCAGACAAATTTAATCCTTCTTTTCGACTGATCTGCAGAAAGATGTGTTCTTTCTATGTGACGTCACAGACATGGTCGCCTTTTTTCGTGACGTCACAATAGGAATTTCAGAGGAAAGCAAGAAAATTTGACGTCATAATCGAATTTTGACCAATGAACAACTGAGATTACACAAACCACACGTTGATTAAATAAAAATAATCAACAGCTGGTCAGGAAAAAGATAAACTGGGTACGAATGAGAGAAAAACTTATATATATCTGTTTCAAGTGAAAGCTTCCATGCTGCTGTTGATACTTGGGCCAAGTTTTGTACACCGTTAGGTTACCACATGTAAGGAGCAATACAGTAAATCTACATGTATTCTCACATCTTTCACTTGAAGCATTTAGTATCTATAACAGTAACATTAACAATAGTGCTAAAACACAATACTTCTACCTATAGTACTTTTTGTGTGTGTCCCTGAATCAACAATGGAAAAACTCTACATTGACCAAGGAACAGTGAAAATGAGGTTATGGTTAGATAACACCTTCCCAGTTAGACATATACACCTTACAAACATTCCATACACCAAATATAGTTCACATATTGCTCATAGTATCAGATATTGATTTAACCACAAAAACTTAACCTTGAACACTTGTCCATGAAATGATGTCAAGGTCAAAATGAGTCCTGTTTTTTTCTCTCAAGAATTTCATGTTCATATGGTTTAAGACAAATTTTCTGTAGAGGAAAACAGCATGTGCCTTGTTCGATTTTTTCACCTAAAAAATAATGATAAAGTCTTTCCTGCCCTTCGACCCTTTGAAATTTTCTTGTGTTAATAGGGAAAATCAACATTCTATTTTCAACAGCCTGATAATATATTGTGAATCATGAATAATTCATGAACTTTTATTTCATTATTTCAGAAATTGAGAATCATTTGTATATTAAATAAAAATCAGATAATAGTATGTAAACTTCTCTTTGTTTCTGTAATTAAAATAGAAGTTTCAGAGCTTCAAACTAGACCAGTTCAATTCACAGCTAAATTTCTGCTTGAATTTCAAAAAGTTTCCATGGAAGATGCAGGACTTTCCCCTGCAAGAAAATACAATCCACAAAGAATCCAATGTCTTACATATTTTAATAAATATACTGTAAACCAACTTATTTTCGAGGATACTTTATTTCGCTTTTAGCCTTTACTAGCCCATTTCCCGGCGATTTTATTTTGCGATTTTCAAATTTGTTCCATGTAGTTAAATAAGGAAAGATCCGTGTTTTACATATTCGCTTTATTTTTCTACTCGCGAAAATAAATCGCTCGCAAAAATTAGTTGGTTTACAGTATATTATTATAGTGCCATATTTTTTAATTGTTTGATTATCATGAAAAAATTAAATTTCAGAAGGGAAGTGAAAAAAATAAAAACATTAACACATTAGTTTCAAGAAAGTTTTCTGTATTGAAAAATGATTTTGAAAAAGGAAAGGGACCCTGGCAAGCCAATGGCTGGAGTGCTACTTGTAAAAAGTCTTTGCATTTATAATATTTGAAGCTCCATATGTGGGACCCTGGCACCCTGTCATCCTACAGCTGCCTCTGATTGATATTTTCATAGAGAAAAGCATTATTTCAAAGGTTCAGGGGGAGGGGGGTCACATAAGTGTTAAATTCCCAAATCCCACCTCCCAATTTTTTTCATTATTTCTCTCACATACTTCCCCTTCCCTTAATCCCACATCCCCACTTTCAACCCCTATATCTCACATCCCAAAACTTGCAAAAGTATGTCAGCCCCCTCCCCCCTGTTCCTCCAAGTAAAAAAAACTGTTGGTTCCTAAAAAATAAACAAAGACCAGAATGGTCAGTGCTTAATGAAATGATATATTGCACAAGTTTAGTAAATAACTTTAAGGATTTTCTTCATTTTTATTCATTTTCTGGTGTTGACTAGCTCAAAAATAGTATTTATATCTCAATAAACTTTTAACATCAAATTCCACAAATCGTATTTAGGGTGCCTAATTAGTTTTTTGCTGACGTAATTTATTACGTGTTTCCAGTTTTAAAAGGTTTCAGATCATTAAACTGGTATCTGCTTGTATTACCCTGTACTCAATGAAGAAAGTGTAGTAGCCAGCCGAGAACCAGCTTATCAGATCATATGGATGTTTTAACTCCCAATGTAACTAACTGTACTATCAATGCTTGTAAATAACACTGTATAGTTTAGTTCCCTTGTGGTTCAGTACAACAACGTTCGACGAATACGATTTACTAATCTGATATTTAAGGTTTGTTTTTCCAATTAAGGTCTTTCCACTCCGTTAGGAAAGACCTTATTGTTTTTCTAATGTTTTTTTTTTTTTTTTCTTCCAGCATTTTTTTTTACATGGCCTCCCCCCGTTTCTATTGGAGTTATCAAGTCCAAATATAGACCATCGATATACCTCATCATGAACTCTTACCAGATGAGGGCACGTAGGATTTCATCATCCCCTTTGAGTTATCTCCCTTTTATTGTTTTTTTTCGACATGGCCCCCCCTCGTTGTTTTTGAAGAATAGAATATACAAGAATAGATGGCAGTGTTAATAAACATAAACAATTATGTTGTTATCAACCCTTATAAGGAGTTATTTCCCTTGAAAAAATATACACATCAACTGTCAAGATGAAGAACAGGAATAAAAGCCCTGTTCATTGATAATTTTCTATGTTTTCTATGTATTGTGTGCGATTTTGTCCCATGTACATTTACTCCATATCCTTTCATTTTCTACACAATTTTTGAAAAATTCTATTTCGAGAAACGGAAGTCGTAGAGACTTAGGACCTTTACTAATAATCTTTAATTCATGTGACCTTCAATTTGCAGCCAAGGTCAAAGGTAACTGAGTGCAAAAAAAATTTACGCTGCAATTTCATGCTGACATATTATGAAAACAATAAGAGTTTCCTGCATACATACTGTGTATAAAATGTTCCTCTCGACGAGCTCTACATTTTTTTACATTAAGCTCATAAATGTCTGACTGTCTGTTCAAAAGTTACAACGAGATAATTCTTATATTAAAGTATAGTATTGTGTGAATATCTTTTAAATGGTAACAGATATCAACCTACTATAAACTGCAAACATGATCAGTATTTTAAGACCTTCAATTTGAGGTCAATGTCAGGTCATGATGAAATTTTACCTTGACCTTCAAAGCATACTATATGACCTTGACCTTGTGATATTTGAAAGGTCAAGTGGTCCTGAGTTGAATGGTGGTAGTTGCATGTCTTTACAACTTCCGGTTCTCAAGTTTGGTATTGCATCATATATTTGATGATTCATTGTGACCTTGATGAACTTTGGAATTGTCCTAAATTTTTTGATACAATGTTGTCCTTCAGCTGCAAATCATTTATCATTTAACAGATTTGAGATATCTATTGTCGTTATAGAGATAATGCAGTTTGAAATTTTGCGAGCAGAGGCATGTATTTCTGAATCAATAACCACTTTCCACCAGAAATTTTCAGAAATTGAAGAGTTTAACATGGTTATATGTTTGACTTATTACCAGAAACTTTCAATGAAAAACTAAAAAAAATCAATTTGAAATTTTCATCTTTTACATAGAACTTGTACAGTCAGGGATATAACTCTATAGGGTTATTACAGAAAAATAACATACATTTGTTATTGTGGACTAAAAATCAAAGAACTGTGATAACTTATGTATGTTATATGTTTCAAAGGACAATATACATCATTAGTTTAGTTAAAATGTTTAAAAGTTCTATTGATATTACTTTTGTCTATATGTATACTTAACTATTGAAAGATATAACAGTTCATAGTTTGCCAATTTTGCATAGTACACCTATATGTTATTACAGAAAAAATATGCCTGTAATAACTAAAGGGTGTTATCACAGCTTCTCTATATCACTTCAAAGCATTTGCTCAGACATACATCATGCTTAATTACAATGTATTTTAATTTATTGTAAGAAATAATGACCAGAGCATGTAATGAGGTTCTGTGCAAGTTTCTCAGTAATTCCCAAGTGTCTTATATCATAAGTTAAATTCCTTTAATAACTGAGCCTTGTTATCACAGCTTAGTTTATCCCTTAATAGCCTTGTCTCATTGATTTACCATGGTTAATCAAAAATGTATTAATTTAATTAAAAAATGAGTTATCAAGGCTATGCATTTAGTTTCTGCGCAAAGTCTCAAGAGATCCCTAGAGGCCACTATAAATGAAATAATTTTACAAATAACAAACATATGTTATTACAGATTTAGAAAATTTAAGGAATAAAGAGTAGACAACTCATAAAAGTATCTGTAATAACACACGCAAGTTATTTTCTGTAATAACCCTATAGAGTTATATCTCTGACTGTTGTAAGTTTCATAAGTTCTATTTATATAATTGATATTGCATCATTTTTGGCACTTTGTCAAATGCGGTCATTATGTATATCAAATTGAACGTCTAAATGAGCTCTACTCAAAAATGAATTTCAAACCCCTTTTTCATCCCAGTGGGAAGGGTGGGGTCATTTAGTGCAAAAATTTCAAACTTCTCAGATATCAAATGAAAGTCCATAAAGCATACATTTCAAATATCAAATTGACATCCCCAAAAAAGGGGTTGTGTGGGGTCATTGAGTGCAAAACATAAATTTTCTTTTAAGATAAGGTTGTTGTATATCAAATGAAATGTGTACATTTCAAATATCAAATTCCTGTCCTCAAAAAATTAGTTGGATGGGGTTATTAAGTGCAAAACTCAAACTTTCTAGAAGATGGCGTTGTTGCATACCAAATGAAAGATTATCAAGTCTACATTACATATATCATACTTCCGATCTCGAAAATTATATGGATGGGGTCATTGAGTGTAAAAAGCGAAAAAGTTTCAGAAGGTAAGCTTGTCGTATATCAAATGAAAGGTCGTAAAAAGTACATTACGAAAACATCACTTTTACAGGAAAGACCTTTCAATTGTTTTACAAACAATTGAGATACTAGTGTTTTTTTTCTTTTTTTTTTCCTTCCAACATTTTTTTCACGTGCCCTCCCCCCGTTTCTGTTGAAATTATCAAGACCAAATATGAACCTACAATAGACCTCATCATGAAGTATTACCAGATGACCCTGTTAAGGATTTCATTATCACCTTTAGAAGTTATCTCCCTTTTATTGTTTTTTTTCAACATGCCCCCCCCTATTTTGGAGATATCATGACTTTATTTGGACTCATCATGATGTATTACCAGATGAGGCCGCGAAGGATTTCATCATTCCTTTTGAGAGTTATGTCCCCTTGAAACAATTTCTTTTATTTGCATTTTTCTTAAAAAGTATTACAGATAGAATCGATTTGAAAATGGCAACATGTACAAGAACATATGGCAATGTTAATAAACATATACAATTATTTTGTTTATTAACCCTTATAAGGAGTTATTTCCCTTGAAAAATAATACACAATTTTTGAAAAATTGTATTTCGAGAACTGGAAGTTGGGACCTACACCAATAATCATAAATCGATGTGACCTTCAATTTGCACCCAAGGTCAAAGGTCACTGAGTGCAAAAAAAAATTACACTGCAATTTCAAGCTTGCAAATTAAGAAAATGATGAGGAATTGCTGCATACATACAATGTATAAAATATTCCTCTCGACGAGCTCTACATTTTATACATTAAGCCTAAAACTGTCCGACCATCCATTTGAAAGGTCAATATGGTCCTGAGTCGAATGGTGGTAGTCCCATGTCTTTACAACTTCCCGTTCTCAAGTTTGATATTGCATCATATATTTGATGATTGTGACCTTGATGAACTTCGGAATTGTCCCAATTTTTTTTCAAAAATGTTGTCCTTTCACTGTAGATCATTTCACTTTTAACAGATTTGAGATATCTGTTGTCATTTTAGATATAATGCACTTTGAAATTTTGCATGCGGCGGCATGTATTTCTGAATCAACAACAGGAAACCACCTGAAGTTATCAGAAATTGAAGAGTTTAACATGGTTATATGTTTGACCAAATACCAAAAACATTCAATGAAAAAAACCCAAAAATCAATTTGAAATTTTCATGTTTTGCATTGACTTTGTAAGTTTCAGAAGTTCTATTTATACAATTGATATTGCATCATTTTTTGGCACTTTGCCAAATGCGGTCATTTGATATATCAAATTGAAGGTCTTAATGAGCTCAACTGAAAAATGAAAATTCTAAACCCCTTTTTCATTCCAGTGGGGCGGTTGGGGTCATTTAGTGCAAAAAATTCAAACTTCTCAGATGGTTAGGTTGTCGCATATCAAATGAAAGTCCATAAAGAGTACATTTCAAATATCAAATTGACGTCCCCAAAAAATGGGTTGGGTGGGGTCATTGAGTGCAGAAAATAAAATGTCTTCTAAGGTAAGGTTGTTGTATATCAAATGAAAGGTCATAATGTGTACATTTCAAATATCAAATTCCTGTCCTCCAAAAATTTTCAGAAGGTATGCTTGTCGTATATCAAATGAAAGGTCTTAAAGAGTACATTACAAAAGCATCACTTTTACAGGGAAGACCTTACTAGTTTTCTAAGTTCTTTTATATGCCGAAATACAATAAAGTAAGGCATATTTACGAACTTGGAGAGACAGTCAGAGAATGTCTTCTACAGATAAAATTGGCACTGGCAAGTGCACCAGCGAAAATGGATAGGAAACGCAAATAATTTCAATGTAAGTTCCCTTTTCAAATGTTGAATTTCTATAAATATTCGACACCAAGACATATTGACGTGTCAATATAATATTTGTTTAACTGACATACGTCCTTGCCTGAGACATATTTCGACCTGGTTAATTCCGCACCCAAAATAAACAGATTATGTTTTGCAAGTAAACTATTGAAGAAAATTGTTGAAACAACAAACTTGTTATTGTTTTAACTGGTATAAGTTCCTCAGTTTTTAATGTGATGAACATCAAAACATTATTATTAGAGTAGTGAGAAAACTTCAAACAGAAAGCCAACTGATTATTGTTAATTGTAGATTCCACAGGTGCTTGTGGACATGATTACCTTTGGGTGCCCCTTAGTGGGAGTATCTTGACTTGAATGAATTCCCCCTACGTACATGTAGTTAATAATTTTTTTTTTTTTTTTTTTTTTAAACGTTTATATAAACTGTTTTCACTTGGAATATATTTTGATTTAATGACCGGCAAATATCTCAAATAGACGACTTTCAAATTCTTGAACTTTCCCTTAAAATTCATATGTCACAATGCTTATGTTAAATTAATTACTTCACACTAAAAACCAATTGTTTGATGACGTTGTTTACGCCAATTGACTTCAGATTAACCCATGTAATTCATTCATGAAAAACAACTGGAGTTTGGTGGTCTTTGGTGTATTCTGTTCTGGTCTAATAAAAAAGTTTCATTTTTCCAAATTTCTTGGTAGAGGGGTCTAAATACAGCACAAACAACATTTTCCAAAAGACCAAAAAAGTGAAAAAGTATATTTTAACAAAATGCATTTGACTAGCAGGTCAAACAACGGATGTTCTTAAACACTGCTGACTGCCATGGCGATTGCCAAATAAACATATTACTATACATATATATAAACAAGTCTAAATTGAAAACAACATTCAAACCTATGATTGCGTTGGATAAAAACCGCAATTTTATACATGTGCATGCAAAACAAATTTCTTGGTAGAGGGGTCTAAATACAGCACAAACAACATTTTCCAAAAGACCAAAAAAGTGAAAAAGTATATTTTAACAAAACGCATTTGACTAGCAGGTCGAACAACGGATGTACTTAAACACTGCTGACTGCCATGGCGATTGCCAAATTAACAGATCACCAGATGTAACAAAATGGATCTTAATTATTAATTTAATACCAAACAGAAAACAATAAACTTGCGGAAAAGATGGTATACCGCAAACATGAGGTGCAAAAATTTGTACACCATATCCGGATTTCGACAATTAATGTCTCTTCAGTGATGTTAGGAATTGAAACGGTATTTGGAAGTCCATATAATTTACCTCAATCTAGGATTGACTCTTGAATTTTGAAGAGTCGAAATAGGATGAACGGATTATATAAATCCGAAGGTAAATATAATACAAGCCCAAATGAAAAAATATAAACAAGTCTAAATTGAAAACAACATTCAAACCTATGATTGCGTTGGATAAAAACAGCAATTTTTATATGTGTGCATACAAAACAGATTTCTTGGTAGAGGGGGGTAAATACAGAACAAATAACATTTTCCAAAAGACCAAAAAAGTGAAAAAGTATATTTTAACAAAACGCATTTGACTAGCAGGTCGAACAACTGATGTTCTTAAACTGCTGACTGCCGTTATATATATATATATATAATTACTCTAAATATCAGTACAACAATGTTAAATCTGCAAATTTGCGGAAGCAAATTTTTGTTCTTCCCTAGCCAGGGTTCAAACTCATGCTATTGGGATATTGTGACAACGTCGCCTGCACTGTGTCCAGCGCTCTAGACCAGTTAGCCACCTAGACTGAAAAATTCAGCTTTCGGTGGCCTAGTGTTACCTTCCCTTGTCAGTAGAATCTAGAGTTGTAACACAGTACATGATATATTAGGCATGAAAATGGAATTGATTGCAGATTAGCTAAATTATCTGTCGTATAGGATCGTAAGATGCAGTCACAGAAATAATTTTTTGATAAGTATGTCTAAACAAGTGACAACTCTACGACAGATCCATCCACTGGATCACCAGTGGAGGTGATACACGGCTGAAAGCACATATTTATTCATAATTACTCTAAATATCAGCACAACAATGTTAAATCTGCAAATTTGCGGAAGCAAATTTTTGTTCTTCCTCACCGGGATTCGAACTCATGCTATTGGGATATCGTGACAACACCGCCTGCACTGTGTCCAGCGCTCTAGACCACTCAGCCACCTAGACTGAAAAATTCAGCTTTCAGTGGCCTAGTGTTTCCTTTCCTCTTCAGTAGAATCTAGAGTTGTAACACAGTACATGATACATTAGGCATGAAGATGGAATATAAGTTAAAAGTACAGGTTCCAGCCCCTCTCAGGGAGGCAGTAATGAATCAGATCTACTCTAACATTGTTAGGATGATTTTCTAGGCACTTTATATATATATATATGTAGGACTCGGAGATGCGAGGGGGACGCTGAAGTGCGATGGTCACGCTGAAGTGCCATGGTCTTCTCCGAAGTGCGATGGTCCTTTCGCTGATGTGTGATGGTCTCTAAGACACGTGGTGGCTATAGTTAAAATCTACAGATGTTTAATTATTCCAATTATTATAAGATTTTGTTCTTTTATTAGTTAGTATAAACTAGTAAATACAAACATTCAATATTTTCTCCTGTTGCAGTAAAATCTATCTTGTTCCTTGTTCTCATTCACAACAGCCGTATAAATTCTCCGCGTATTTTGTTCTGTTCTTACTAATCAAGTAGTATTTGCATTTCAAATAACTACTACGTTTTTCAGTCATTGCAATAAGTACTGGTTTAAATGGAAAATAAAATTTTATGTAGCGTTTATAGTGGTTAATATCTAAATGATTGTATGAACTATAATAAATAATTGTTTTTTTGTCTGAAGCCAATTACAAAGTACACTACAACGTTACAGTTAGGACTGAAAAGGCAATGACTGTTTTAAGTTAAACAGGTTATACTCCCAATATTTTACTTTAAAATAAATTGCTTCGCTGAGCGAAGCTGGATACGACCACAGAGGTCAAACCCTGAACAGTTTGGGCAAAATGGACACAATATTGCGCTTGATACAGGTCTGAATTTGGATTGTAATTAAATATTTGACACATAATAGGTTTCTGACACAGAATAACTGTAGTCAAAGAACTTAGAATTGGTTATATGATTTGAATTTATATTCAATTTTTGCTTTTGTGCAATACATTATGCTGTTGCGAATGAATTCTACACCTCCGCCCCCTGAAAAAAAAAAAAAATATTTTTTACCCCCAAAAATTTTCTTTTAATTTCTGAAATTTGAAATGAGAAAAAAAATCCCCCACAATTTCTTTTCACCTTCCCCTTTTCAAAAAAAAATTCTTTCCCTCAAGATATGGTCATTATCTCAATTCAAATTTCCAATGGAGTTTGCAACCATAACTACCTATTTAAATACATCATAAAAGTCTTAAAATAGAAAATGACATATATAATCATGACTAAAATTAATATTCCTTAATCAGCATTTTAATAGTAACTTCTAAAAATAAATTGACAGCTAATCACCTCAAGACAATACAACATTTCTTTATACATAATTCAAAAGCAGTGTAAGGTAGGTAATCCAAACACAAAACATTGCACTTAAATTAATTGTCCATTAACAAGGAAACCCTTGTTTTCCCCTTTTGCCCCTAATTCCTAAATGGTTTGAGCCATTACCACCAAAAGCCAATCCTAACCATCCCTTTGTGGTATGGAAACTTGTGGTATAATTTCAGAGAGATCCATATACCGTTCCACCAGTTATTGTCTGGAAACTAGAAAAATGCTTATTTGAGCCCTTTTGGCCCCTTATTTATAAACTGTTAGGACTATAACCCCAAAATCAATCCCAACCTTCCTTTTGTGGTTATAAACCTTGTGTTTAAATTTCATAGATTTCTATTTACTTATACTCAAGTTATTGTCCGGAAACCAAATGTTTTTCAGACAACGCTGACAACAACGTGATACCAATATCGACCGCAAAATTTTTGCGGTCTTTTAAAACTGAAAAGCTACTTCCAATAAACAATTGACTTTAACATTTACATGTGAACATGTAATCCATCGCACTTCAGCGTTACCACCATCGGACTTCGGCGTAGCTATCAACACGATAGCGTCACAATTCCACCATCGCACTTCAGCGTGATCAAAAACGCACTACAGCACCAAACCATCGCACTAAAGCGTGACCATCGCGGTTCGGAGTACCATCACGGTTCAGAGTGCTACATATATATATATATATATAATTATCAATCACAATTTTGTCAAGATATTTTAAACCAAATCTACAATATTTATTATTAAAGTACAAAGATTTAATGCCTATAATTTAGCAAATTGGAGAAATTATGAAATCTTTTCATTCTATGGCTAAATTGACACCAAATTGTACCATCTGTGTGTGTTTTGATGTATCAATATTTTCCTAAAACATCTGACAGTTTGTAAGAGAAAAAGAGGAATAATGAATATAATCTTACTTTCCCTTCTCTGCCTCTTAGTCAAAGCAGGCCTTTGCAGTTTCTCCTTGAACCTCTTAATCACAAATTCCTGAAAGAAGAAATAAGTAATTCTAATCACTGATATAGAATTCTGATGCTTCCATACTTAAATATAATGTGCTGCAATGATGATTTAAGGTAGATCAAGTGTCTCCTGCAATCTTGGATTGTGAAATACCAGAAAATAATCAGTCTAGATCAGATCTATAATGAAAAATGCAAATATTGAGACAGGAATGCAATTCATTAGTAAGAATAACTATATGTATTTTAATAAAGAAATTAAGAGATAAATTTTATTATTAGTACTGTTTTATATTGCTATATTGCTATATTCAATGAGATGCTATCTGAAATAATTTTCCTATAGAATGTGCTATGGGTGTGATGCAAAATTTCTAGAAACAATGCTTATTTCCATCTTTCTTGGACATGTTTATAATGGACAAGTCACTAGTCAAAGAATTCTGATGTAATATTATTTATTTGGACATAGTCACATGTACAATGATGTAACGGTAGTTCCAATTACATAATGCTAAGTAAGCTATCTTTTATGGGTAAATATTTTTTCAGAATGCAAGAATCTTATTAATCACTGTTATAATTCAGCAGTTTTAGTCTGAATTCAAATAAATCATCTTAAGAGACCAATATAGCTTTGCGGTCATTATTGCACAATTTTTAACTTGTCATCTGTTACTATTATAAAATAGCTGATATATATTATCTTGAAACATCTGAAACAAGTGAAACTGTGAGTTACTGCTCAATGATGATACCCCATCCAAATATGCATTTGGAATATTTATAGTGTAAAATGATGTAAGTGTTCGGTAAACAGGAAGTTGTTGAGTGATGAATCTGAAAACGCATCACATGGTATAGCTGACTTATATAAACCCTGAAACCAAATTTCAGAAATCCTTATGATGTAGTTCCTGAGAAAGATGCGACGAAAAATTTTCATGGGACGGATGGACGGACTGACCGGATACGGACAGACAGAGGTAAAATAAACGGATCGTCCATGGGACAGATGATGCTCCGCTTGCATACCATATAAAGTTATAAAGTGACATTACTGAAGAGCGGTAAAAGTGCTACCCAAATTTGTACTTGATCTGAGTTTTGTGGTAATAAGTATTGTGTATAAGTTTCATAACATTTGGTTGAGGCAAACTAAATAAAGTTACGAAAAATTCACATTTCCATTTGAAGGGCATAACTAGAACAGTAAAGTGACACTACCAAAATTCAAACTTGATCTGTATTTTGTGGTAATAAGCATTGTGTATAAGTTTCATAACATTTGGTTGATGCAAACTAAAGAAAGAGAACAGAAATGAAAAATTCAGCAATTTATCAATTTGTAAAGGGCATAACTCTAGAATGGTTAAAGTGACATCCACCAAAATTCAAACTTGATCTGTGTTTTGTGATTATAAGCATTGTGTATAAGTTTCATGACATTTGGTTGAGGCAAACTAAAGTTAGAGAACAGAAACCAACTTTGGGACATAAATTCGGATGGACAAGGGTAAATAATACCCCTCTGCTATGGCGGGGCATAAAAGCTTAAACAGCAGATATACAATCAACACCAATACCACAGGAATTCATATGTCTCAAACAGTACATGATACATTAGGCATGAAGATGGAATATAAGTTAAAAGTACAGGTTCCAGCCCCTCTCAGGGAGGCAGTAATGAATCAGATCTACTCTAACATTGTTAGGATGATTTTCTAGGCACTTTATATATATATATGTAGGACTCGGAGATGCGAGGGGGACGCTGAAGTGCGATGGTCACGCTGAAGTGCCATGGTCTTCTCCGAAGTGCGATGGTCCTTTCGCTGATGTGTGATGGTCTCTAAGACACGTGGTGGCTATAGTTAAAATCTACAGATGTTTAATTATTCCAATTATTATAAGATTTTGTTCTTTTATTAGTTAGTATAAACTAGTAAATACAAACATTCAATATTTTCTCCTGTTGCAGTAAAATCTATCTTGTTCCTTGTTCTCATTCACAACAGCCATATAAATTTTCCGTGTATTTTGTGCTGTTCTTACTAATCAAGTAGTATTTGCATTTCAAATAACTACTACGTTTTTCAGTCATTGCAATAAGTACTGGTTTTAATGGAAAATAAACTTTTATGTAGCGTTTATAGTGGTTAATATCTAAACGATTGTATGAACTATAATAAATAATTGCTCTTTTGTCTGAAGCTATTTACAAAGTACACTACAACGTTACAGTTAGGACTGAAAAGGCAATGATTATTTATCATGACTGTTAAACAGGTTATACTCCCGATATTTTACCTTAAAATAAATTGCTTCGCCGAGCGCAGCTGGATACGACCGCGGAGGTCAAACCCTGAACAGTTGGGGCAAAAATGGACACAATATTCGCGCTTGATACAGGTCTGAATTTGGATTGTAATTGACACATAATAGGTTTCTGACACAGAATAACTATAGTCAAAGAACTTAGAATTGGTTATATGATTTGAATTTATATTCAATTTTTTGCTTTTGTGCAATACACTATGCTGTTGCGAATGAATTCTACACCTCCCCCCCAAAAATGTTTTTTTACCCCCAAAAAATTTTCTTTTAATTTCTGAAATTTGAAATGAGAAAAAAAATCCCCCACAATTTCTTTTCACCTTCCCCTTTTCAAAAAAAAAATTCTTTCCCTCAAGATATGGTCATTATCTCAATTCAAATTTCCAATGGAGTTTGCAACCATAATTACCTATTTAAATACATCATAAAATTCTTAAAATAGAAAATGACATACATAATCATGTCTAAAATCAATATTCCTTAATCAGCATTTTTAATAGTAACTTCTAAAAATAAATTGACAGCTAATCACCTCAAGACAATACAACATTTCTTTATATATAATTCAAAAGCAATGTAAGGTAGGTAATCCAAACACAAAACATTGCACTTAAATTAATTGTCCATTAACAACGAAACCCTTGTTTTTCCCCCTTTTTTGCCCCTAATTCCTAAATGGTTTGAGCCATTACCACCAAAAGCCAATCCTAACCATCCCTTTGTGGTATGGAAACTTGTGGTATAATTTCAGAGATCCATATACCGTTCCACAAGTTATTGTCTGGAAACTAGAAAATGCTTATTTGGGCCCCTTTTTGGCCCCTTATTCCTAAACTGTTAGGACTATAACCCCAAAATCAATCCCAACCTTCCTTTTGTGGTTATAAACCTTGTGTTTAAATTTCATAGATTTCTATTTACTTATACTTATACAAATGTTTTTCAGACAACGCTGACAACAACGTGATACCAATATACGCCCGCAAAATTTTTTGCGGTCGTTTAAAAACTGAAAAGCTACTTCCAACAAACAATTGACTTTAACATTTACATGTGAACATGTAATCCATCGCACTTCAGCGTTACCACCATTGGACTTCGGCGTAGCTATCAACACGATAGCGTCACAATCCCACCATCGCACTTCAGCGTGATCAAAAACGCACTTCAGCACCAAACCATCGCACTAAAGCGTGACCATCGCGGTTCGGAGTACCATCACGGTTCAGAGTGCTACATATATATATACAATTATCAATCACAATTTTTGTTAAGATATTTTAAACCAAATCTACAATATTTATTATTAAAGTACAAAGATTTAATGCCTATAATTTAGCAAATTGGAGAAATTATGAAATCTTTTCATTCTATGGCTAAATTGACACCAAATTGTACCATCTGTGTGTGTTTTGATGTATCAATATTTTCCTAAAACATCTGACAGTTTGTAAGAGAAAAAGAGGAATAATGAATATAATCTTACTTTCCCTTCTCTGCCTCTTAGTCAAAGCAGGCCTTTGCAGTTTCTCCTTGAACCTCTTAATCACAAATTCCTGGAAGAAGAAATAAGTAATTCTAATCACTGATATAGAATTCTGATGCTTCCATACTTAAATATAATGTGCTGCAATGATGATTTAAGGTAGATCAGGTGTCTCCTGCAATCTTGGATTGTGAAATACCAGAAAATAATCAGTCTAGATCAGATCTTTAATGAAAAATGCAAATATTGAGACAGGAATGCAATTCATTAGTAAGAATAACTATATGTATTTTAATAAAGAAATTAAGAGATAAATTTTATTATTAGTACTGTTTTAACAAATATTGCAGTGAACTTACAGAGGCCTTTTGGCATCATGGTAATGTGATGGATGCTATATTGCTTCAATGAGATGCTATCTGAAATAATTTTCCTATAGAATGTGCTATGGGTGTGATGCAAAAAAAATTTCTAGAAACAATGCTTATTTCCATCTTTCTTGGACATGTTTATAATGGACAAGTCACTAGTCAAAGAATTCTGATGTAATATTATTTATTTAGACATAGTCACTTGTAACGGTAGTTCCAATTACATAATGCTAAGTAAGCTATCTTTTTATGGGTAAATATTTTTTTCAGAATGCAAGAATCTTATTAATCACTGTTATAATTCAGCAGTTTTAGTCTGAATTCAAATAAATCATCTTAAGAGACCAATATAGCTTTGCGGTCATTATTTCAATTTTAACTTGTCATCTGTTACTATTATAAAATAGCTGATATATATTATCTTGAAACATCTGAAACAAGTGAAACTACGAGCTACTGCTCACTGATGATACCCCATCCAAATATGCATTTGGAATATTTATAGTGTAAAATGATGTAAGTGTTCGTAAACAGGAAGTTGTTGAGTGATGAATCTGAAAACGCATCACATGGTATAGCTGACTTATATAAACCCTGAAACCAAATTTCAGAAATCCTCATGATGTAGTTCCTGAGAAAGATGCGACAAAAATTTTCATGGGACGGATGGACTGACGGACCGGACGGACGGACAGACAGAGGTAAAATAAATGGGAATGCGTCCATGGGACACAGATGATGCTCCCGCTTGCATACCATATAAAGTTATAAAGTGACATTACTGAAGAACGGTAAAAGTGAAGCTACCCAAATTTGTACTTGATCTGAGTTTTGTGGTAATAAGTATTGTGTATAAGTTTCATAACATTTGGTTGAGGCAAACTAAAGAAAGAGAACAGAAACGAAAAATTCAGCAATTTTTCCATTTGTAAAGGGCATAACTCTAGAACAGTAAAGTGACACCACCAAAATTCAAACTTGATCTGTATTTTGTGGTAATAAGCATTGTGTATAAGTTTCATAACATTTGGTTGATGATAACTTAAGTTAGAGAACAGAAATGAAAATTCAGCAATTTTTCAATTTGTAAAGGGCATAACTCTAGAATGGTTAAAGTGACGCCACCAAAATTCAAACTTGATCTGTGTTTTGTGGTTGCATTGTGTATAAGTTTCATGACATTTGGTTGAGGCAAACTAAAGTTAGAGAACAGAAACCAACTTTGGGACATACGACGCACGGATGGACAAGGGTAAACTTAATACCCCTCTGCTATGGCGGGGCATAAAATGATAAGCTTAAACAGCAGATATACAATCAACACCAATACCACAGGAATTCATATGTCTCAATTTAGAAGAATCAATTTTTTTAATGCTGCATTTTCAATCCAAGTGAGCAAAATTACTGGTGGAAGGATTGGAAGAGAAGTTATTAGGAGCTACCATTTGATTTTTATGGGGCTAGGATGAAATTTGAAACAAATAGGCAGGACAGGAGTTTGGAGTAAAAAAAGGCAGGATGAGCAACTTGGTAAAAAAAAGGCAGGATGACAATTTGTGTAAAAAATTCAGGATGAACTAGTAAAAAAAGGCAGGACTGAATAGAGTAAACAATAAACAGGCAGGACAGAGATTACAACTTAAAAAAAAAAAGCAGGACAAAATTTTTCATCCTAGCCCCCATAAAAATCAAACGGTAGCTCTCTTAGTTAGAGTTGAATCTGAAAAAGCATCACACAGGAAAACGTGTTCAAAGGATGCCTGATAACAATTTTCAGGTAGTTCCTTAGATAAGATAAATGTGTGATAACAATTGTCAGGTAGTTCCTTAGATAAGATAAATGTGTGATAACAATTGTCAGGTAGTTCCTTAGATAAGATAAATGTGTGATAACAATTGTCAGGTAGTTCCTTAGATAAGATAAATGTGTGATAACAATTGTCAGGTAGTTCCTTAGATAAGATTAATGTGTGATAACAATTGTCAGGTAGTTCCTTAGATAAGATAAATGTGTGATAACAATTTTCAGGTAGTTCTTTAGATAAGATAAATGTGTGATCAAAATTTTATACATGCATGGCCATTATGTGTTACAATATGGGTCATTATAAAAAAAAACATGCAAATTTCGATGAGGAAAAATTTTGGAAAATGATGTCATTGTTTTAAAAATTTAAATATGTCCTCCTATTCTATAATATGGTACCAACTATATTCAGAAATATGCAATGGGAAAATGAAGAGTTCCTTCAATTTTAACAAATTTAGGTCATCCTCTGATAGAACCATGTCAATGGTGTTACCAATATAAAACATGCATTTAGTTACTAAAAATATTAAACAACTGTTCCAGTTTGTTGTTTAGGTTTAAATTACTACTTATTGACATTATTTTTATAGGTATGCATTCTATTTAAACATAAATTTCATAATAAATTGTCATAAAAGGTTTCTGTCCTAATTATGGCCGTTGTAAATATTAAAAAATACACTTAAACTGAATATATGTAAAATGTGTAAGATTAGATGATTAGATAATGCCTAATCCTTCATATACAGCCTAAAAACACTTTCATTTGTTAATAAAAATAAAAATATTGCATTTTTATATAGTAACACCACTAACCCTTCAGTAACTCCAATGACACAAAAGTATCACCATTGACAACACATTTCAAATTTTACTTTTATTAAGTACTGAACACAAAACAAAGAACACTGAGCAAAAACTAAAAATCTCAAATTATATAACATAACATCAATAACTAAAAATGTCAATAGTGTTAATAAATAGTGTCATTGGTGTTACCAGCATAACACCAGTTTGTGAAAACTTTGTATATATAATACATTATATTGTTAAAACATTGTTAAATAAGTATAATATTTCATAAATAATATGATTTTTCGCTTGTTAAACATGAAAGATACACATAAAATGCTGATTGTCATAATATATTCAGTAGTGTTACTAAACTGGTCAGTGGTGTTATTTTATTAAAGTGGTCTCACCATTGACAGTAACACCCATTGATTTACAGGTGTATTTTTAGATTTAGTTACTAAATAAGTGTTCCATTCCCTATATTATATGTTGTTCCTGGTGCATGTTTCTGCAATCAATATTTTTCATAAATCAAAGTTCAGGAAATCGTTCGAAATTGATTTTTATTAGGGTACACCATGGACACTATTTCCATTTACGATATAGCTTTTATTTACTTTTAAGATTTTTTCACTAAATTTTCAACATAGATTTATTTTTTTCTTTTGCATAACATGCTTACAGGTAATATTGCTAGGGGAGAAACTATTGTAAATGCTGAAATCTTGAGAAAGATAACTCTTACCCAACCAATTGTCTTTTGGTTACACCAGTGACTTAAAAAAATGAGACTCTTCTTTTTGTTGAAAATTTTTATTATGAAACCAACATACACCTCCCAAATCATTAAAAACTGTTTGTATGTATCAAAATGCAATAAATAGTGATAAATCCTAATAACAAATGATATGAATAATAGTCCTATTTCATGTCTGAAAGGTATTATAGTAAAAAATAACAGTTAATTCTGGCTATATCCAAGGGTTTAAGAAAACATTAAGGATGTTTTTATAACATTACATACTGTAAACTGTAAATAGTGTATCACAAAACATTCATATCTAACATATACAAATGTTATTTTGATATATTTTCATGTCTGTGACTTAAAAAGACTAAAATAACATAGTTTTGCATGTTTTTTGGATAATGACCCATATACGAGAAATAGGAAAACAGTACGTTGATAAGCAATGAATCTAAAAACACATCACATGGTAAAGCATGCTTACATAAAGTTTCAAGGAGATCTTTTTTCATCACCAAGTTATTGAATTGAGACATGTCACACACCAAGATGGTCATTCACAACAAATAACATTTAAGTAAATATGCAATTGCTGTTTTATTTGGTATATAATGTTACAAGCATTTTCTAAATTTAGGCATTTTTCAAAATGCCTAAAGTTGACAGGCATTTTGTAAAATGCCTAAAAAAAACTAGTCATTTTGTAAAATGCCTGAAATTTCTAATGAAAATTCAACAAATTGCCTGTTCAGTTTCAGGCAAATTGTATAAATATGAAATACATAAAATAGATGATAAAATATCTTGTAAAGCTAAAAAAAAATGTTCAGTAAAATAAATGTAAGATTATTCTTTATAAATGTAGCCTGCAGGTTAAGTTTTTAGGTTCTACTAGTTTTAATGTCTATAATTAGAACTCCATAGATCCATAGAACAACAACTTTGAGTATGTACTACTCTGTATTTCATAGGCATAGGCGGATCCAGGGAGGGCCCTTTTTGTTGGAAAAAATTTGGTTGATTATACAGGGAATCACTGAAGCATGACTGGAGCCCCCCCCCACCTTTATGAAAAGTTCTGGATCCGCCACTGATAGGGTCATTAATGATCTTCTCTTCGTAATGGCAGAAGGGTATGATCTTACACCAGAACAAAGATTTACAAACCAATTAATTGAAAATGCTGATTCTATTCAGAAAAGTGTTATTATATGGACAAAGAAAAATATGAAACTATTTTGAACAAAATCAAGATTGGAATAAAAGAACATTCTTTGGATTATTACCATATGCAAAGGTAGGTGCATTTATGCTGTAAAGCTATAAATACGTTGTTTTACAGTTTTCATAACAAACATAAATGAAAAAAGCTGCAGGCTCCTACAGACCTTCTAAAATTCAAACTGACCATTTTTCCGTGCGTTTATCGTGTATCGTGCGTGTGTGTGTGTGTATACCAATCGAGCTCATCACTCATCATTCTGTGTGTTTTCCGTGTACGTGAGTGCATCGTTCATTCATTCTTTAAACCGTATCTTGCGCTCATCAATCATTCATTCTTAACCCTGTAACGTGCGCTCATCAATCATTCATTCTTAACCCTGTATCGTGTGTTCATCAATCGTGTATAACCGTGTAAAGTGCATTTGTCAATCATTCATCTCTAATTGTGTAACTTTCATTAGTTGTGGTTTTATATGATAGTCGGTTACAGAGCTCATCAAAGCTTATATCTTATCTTTTATTGTGTATATATGTTCAGACTTTAAATAAAATTTATATTCTTACTTACTTTCTTATGAACTCTTAATTAACTTCATCGTACATAACGTTCATTCAGATTCATGACTTTTTGTGTAAAATTTATTTATCTGTCTGTAAATTATATTTCATGTTTATTCAGTGAGTCTTGGCTGGGACTGACACATCTTAATATAATGATACATGTTAGATATGTACAAACAATAACATGATGACATTTCTACGACAGAACAGTTAAAATTGGATTTTCTATTCAACTGAGTGAAATAGGCTAAAAAAAATATTTTGTTGAACAACTGTTACTTGTTAGAAATATTCTGTCAATAAAAACAGAAGTGCTTTTGCAAGATTTAGATGTGGGGTAGCTCCACTAATAAAATGCTCCAGGGCGCAGCTTGATACGACCGCAGAGGTCGAACCCTGAACAGTTGGGGCAAGTATGGACACAACATTCAAGCTTGATACAGCTCTGAATTTGGATTGTGATTAAATATTTGACACAGCATAGGTTTCTGACACAGAATGAATGTGGTCTAAGAACTTAAAAATTTTAAATTGGACATTCACCTATAATGGTCCAACATCCAAAATCTAAATACATGGTTAGATTCAGCATATCAAAGAACCCCAAGAGTTCAATTTTTGATGAAATCAAACAAAGTTTAATTTTGGACCCTTTTGACCTCAATGTGGATAAAGTTGATAACGGGGCCCAAAAATCAAAAATCTAAATACATGGTTAGATTCAGCATATCAAAGAACCCCATATATTCAATTTTTGTTGAAATCAAACAAAGTTTAATTTTGGACCCCGATTTGGACCAACTTGAAAACTGGGCCCATAATCAAAAATCTAAATACATGTTTAGATTCAGCATATCAAAGAACCCTAAGAATTCAATTTTTGTTAAAATCAAACTAAGTTTAATTTTGGACCCTTTGGACCTTAATGTAGACCAATTTGAAAACGGGACCAAAATTAAGAATCTAAATACACGGTTAGATTCGGCATATCAAAGAACCCCAATAATTCAATTTTGATGAAATCAAACAAAGTTTAATTTTGGACCCTTTTGACCTCAATGTGGACAAAGTTGATAACAGGGCCCAAAAATCAAAAATCTAAATACATGGTTAGATTCAGCATATCAAAGAACCCCATATATTCAATTTTTGTTGAAATCAAACAAAAAGTTTAATTTTGGACCCCGATTCGGACCAACTTGAAAACTGGGCCCATAATAAAAAATCTAAATACATGTTTAGATTCAGCATATCAAAGAACCCCATATATTCAATTTTTGTTGAAATCAAACAATGTTTAATTTTGGACCCTTTGGACCTCAATGAGGACCAATTTAAAACGGGACCAAAATCCAAAAACTTAATACACAGTTAGATTCAGCATATTAAAGAACCCCAAGAATTCAAGAATAAAACCCCTTTGAAATTGGTCAAGAAATAAGCAATTTATACAAAGTATCTTCTTTTGCTCAATACTGTGCAATTGAATATTTCTTGCAATTGCGCAATACTGTGCAATTAAATATTTCTTGCTATTGCGCAATACTGTACAATTGACAATTTCTTGCTATTACGCAATATTGTGCTATTGGATATTGCGCAATACTGTGCAATTGAAGATTTCTTGCTATTGCGCAATACTGTGCAATTGAAAATTTCTTGCTATTGCACAAATACTTAATATATTAATTTACACATCCTGTTTGGTGTGTATCTCTTGCCTTATCATTATTATTTGCTTTTATATATAAATCAGAAATTTAATAATAAAGTTTTTGGCAAATTTCCAATATACATAATTTAAAAGCAGTTTAGGTGAGATAAACAAAAAAGCTTCATCAGCAATATTTTATATTGGCAAATTTCCAATGAAGTTTATTAAACTAAAGTTATTGGCAAATTTCCAATGGAATTTATTAATAATAAAGTTTTTGGCAAATTTCCAATATAAATGATTTAAAAGCAGTTTAGTTGAGATATTTAAATGATTTCAATTACCAACCTTACACTGCCTTTTGAATTATGTTTTGTACTTAAGTAATTGTCCATTAACCTGCAAACCCTTTTCCCCCCTTTTTTGCACCTTATTCCTTAATGGTTTGAGCCACAAGTCCCAAAGACAATTCTTACCATCCCCTTGAGGTATTCCAATATCCAAAATCTAAATACATGGTTAGATTCAGCGTATCAAAGAACCCCAAGAATTCAATTTTTGATGAAATCAAATAAAGTTCAATTTTGGACCCTTTAAACCTCAATGTGGACCAATTTGATAACGGTTCGAATATCAAAAATCTAAATACATGGTTAGATTCAGCATATTGAAGAACCCCATATATTCAATTTTGTTGAAATCAAACAAAGTTTAATTTTGGACCCGATTTGGACCAACTTGAAAACTGGGCCCATAATCAAAAACTAAGTACATGTTTAGATTCAGCATATCAAACAACCCCAAGAATTCAATTTTGTTAAAATCAAACTAAGTTTAATTTTGGACCCTTTGGACCTTAATGTAGACCAATTTGAAAACGGACCAAAATTAAGAATCTAAATACACAGTTAGATTTGGCATATCAAAGAACCCTATAGTTCAATTTTCGATGAAATCAAACAAAGTTTAATTTTGGACCCTTTTGGCCCCTAATTCCTAAACTGTTGGGACCAAAACTCCTTTTGGCCCCATATTCCTAAACGTTTAGGGCAATTACCCCAAACTAAAACCCAGCTTTCCTTTGTGGTATGGTACCTTGCAGTACAATTTCAGAGATCCATACACTTGAACACAAGTAATTGTCTGGAAACTAGAAAAAGACTTATATTTGGCCCCTTTTTGGCCCCTTATTCCTAAACGTTTTGGGCAATTACCCCCAAACTCAATTCCAGCTTTTCCTTTGTGATGTGGAACCTTGTAGTACAATTTCAGAAAGATCCATACACTTACACACAAGTTATTGTCATGAAACTAGAAAAATGCTTGTTTTTTGCCCCCTTTTTGGCCCCTAATTCCCAAAATTTTGAGGCTATTACCCCCAAAATCAATCCCAGTATTCCCTTTGTGATATGGAACCTTGTGGTACAATGTCAGAGAGATCCATACACTAACACACAAGTTATGTCTGGAAGTTACCAAAATGCTTATTTTTGGCCCCTTTTTGGCCCCTAATTCCTTAACTGTTGGTACCATAACCCCCAAAATCAATCCCAACCTTCCTTTTGTGGTATTGAACCTTATGGTAAAATTTCCTAGAGATCCATTCACTTAAACTAAAGTTAGAGTGCGAAAACCAATGTGTCTTCGGACGACGACGACGACGACGCCTAACGTCATACCAATATCGACCACAAAATTTTTTGCGGTCGATAAAAATAGAAACTGGAAGGTATGAAAGAAAAGAAGTCCACGAGATGACATGTTTTGTAGCTCTACTATTGAAGATGAACTTCATGTCCTTTTAAAATGCCCATTGTATGTAGATTTAAGACAAATCATAATACATTAAGCTAAACATTTTAATGAACATTTTAACCTATTATCAGACAGCGAAAAATTTATATTTTTATTCAATA
Organism: Mytilus coruscus; assembly: GCA_017311375.1. NCBI lineage: Eukaryota > Metazoa > Mollusca > Bivalvia > Mytilida > Mytilidae > Mytilus > Mytilus coruscus. The sequence continues at coordinate 58,365,711 of CM029601.1, forward strand.
ACGACAATGTTGCTGCTATAGTTGCCAAAAACATCAACAATATTTTATTGAAAAGAAACAGTATTTTATTTCACTAAGTTCTTAAAGAAACAAATGTTTTATTTGCATTTAGTATGGACACTGTAAATTTTAAATGTAAATGAGTAAAATATGTTTATATGTATATATTGTGTCTTAAAAGTCTCTCATAAATCTTTTTAAGATTGGTGCATATACAGTGCAAATGTTTTAATGTTTCATGTTTATTTCTGTGAATCCCATTTTATGTGTGTATGTGGTGAGACTATAATAAAATATTGAATCTAACAATATTGAAACTATAAACTTTACTTAAATCTATACAATCATTCAAGTTTTGATAAATACCATTACAAATATCATATTTGTCTCAGTTTCTGACGGTCACATGAACATGGGGGTATAATCCATTAAGAAAATACAATAAACAAGGAATTAAGTCAGGTAAATGTGGATTATGGATTAAGAAGTTAGATGTCAAACTTGAATTAACAAACTGAGGCGAATTTAACACGGATATGTATTTTCTCTTCAACAGTGTTTTTATTAAACTAAGCTAAATACGTTTTGTGGCAAATTAAATAAAAATAAACATTATATGTGCTTGAAGGCATTTTGTAATTAAACAAGTATAAGATCAGGCAAATATATCACGTATTCCTTAAGAAAGATTTTTAATTGAGGAACTTTTTTAACTTGAAATTGTGTTTACAGGTTTAAAATACAGTTTTTTTTTAATTTTCTGAAAAAATTGTTAAATCTATGGTATTATCATAACAATTCTTTATTTGAATAAAATAAACATGTAACACTTTCTCAGATTCACTTTTCATCGTGCCATGATGCATATCCGAGACACCGTTTTTAACGTTTGTCTAAAAGATTGATATCCGAAAAAATAATTTTTTACAATAGTACTTTGTTAACCTTCTAGGATTATTAAAGAATGACAGATTTTTTTTACCATGGGGGTATTTTTTGTTCTGTTACTGAGGATATTTTTGTCCTTTACGAATCCATATGACCAATTTGACTCCAATAGGGATAAGTTTTGTCTCATAGAAATTTATCTGATAGAGTTAAAAAAAAATTTTTTTAGTTATTTTGAAAAATACAAAAAATTCATTGAAGTTTCGTATGAATCTATCAAGATCCAGCAACTTTTGTCTAGTAATACGTACAAAAAAAGTACACCATATGATAATCAATTTGAATATGTAATAAAAATCATATCTCCATGTGCTAAATTTAAAAGATAAATGGGTTTGAATTTTTCGACATTTACTTAAAAATTTCGGTTTCTTCGATATTTCTGTCCTTTGAACAGACATTCTTAACTTTTTTGTTTCAAAAGATAAACATATGCGGATTTCGGTAAAGAGATTAGGAATATCTTCGTTACAAAATAGGGTTCTACATTTGTGTACTTACAATTCTTTGTTAATAATTAATTTTTGTTAAAAGAAATTGATTTTAGAAAAAAACGGCATTTTTGTTGTATATATATCTAGTTGAAAAAAGAGGCAGTTATTTCTTCATAAAATTTGGAACGCATAATCTTCATACAGTATCAAGCCAAATGTCATTTTTAAAAGAGGGGTCCATGTGCTCGCTTTTAAGCTAATGGTTAAATCTCGAAAAAATGCATCTTTTCCCGATATTTCACAGTTTGACATCGCGAAAAATAACATTTTACGGCATCAATTAATGTGTCGATAAAGAGAACAAATTCTACAATTATATAAAATTTTGCAAAAAATCATTGTATAGGTAAATATTATTAAGGTCATCCGAAAGAGTGATTAGACTGATAACAACATACTAATTCAATTTCATGCAATTAGGTTTAAATGCTAAAAGTTTTAGAAGAGAGAGTTTAATGTCTGCTTATTTAGATTAATTCTGCGAATTTTTTTTGTCTGCAAAAACATCATAGAGAGAGATAAAGAGAATGACAACCAATTGAATAAAATGGAGAATGGAAATGGAGAATGTGTCAAAGAGACAACATTCCGACCAAAGAGCAGAAAAGGGTGCGTCTAAACACGACTAAGGACTCCTTAGTGCACTAAGGACTTATAATATGCCACTAAGGACTAAAAGGGGTGCTATACCATGTAAACAAATTTCATATCATGGTAGAGATTGATATTTAATGCATGAATTCAAATTTAATCAATAAAAAAAATCGCAAATGATAATTGAACAATGTTCATTTCGGGGCCTTATATAGCTGACTATACAGTGACCTATAGTTGTTAATTTCTGTATCATTTGGTCTCTTGTGGAGAGTTGTCTCATTGGCAATTATACCACATCTTCTTTTTTATATTAGGCACGTGCCGGTTTTTCTTTGATTTTACCGAAAATCACTGAACCATAAGACACGTGTCAAATTACATAACTGATTACACGATTACCTTAAAAAAATGAAAAATAATTATTTGCATAAGAAACTAACCCAAACATTAGATATATTTACCATAAAAATATTTTTCTAATTTGTTAAAAATCATTTAATATTCATCGGTAAATAATTAAATGAAAAAATATAGAAAATTGTTAAGTGTTTTTTAAGGAAGGAAAAAATGTTTGTCCCGAGAAAAATAGCCCTCCCCTATGAATGATCATTACCTAAGTGGGGGCTTAAATTTGGAGACCGATCGCGAGGCCTTACTGCCATAAACAACAGATGACGAACAGCAAACAGTGGATACAACATTTCATATGTATGAAAGACGACGACGGACACAAAATTATTGCACTGAATAATTTCAACTATCACATGATACCCTATGAATTTATTTACATACTTGAACTTGTATAAGGAATATAAACAAATTCAGTATGTTTACTGTACAAACAAACAACAGACACCACGTGATGGATACAATTGTGGCTTATATTGTTTAATTCATTTTTACTGAGAGTAAAATTTGATTGATTGATTATTATGGTTGCTTAAACTTCCAGTGGCAAAAATTTCATGCATATTCAGGACGAGAACTTGTTCAGAAGTATATTATGAAGTATTAGGTATCACAAATTTTTCTCATTATTTGGTAAATGTTATTTTCTTAGCTATTTTTAATTAATTTGTACGAATCATATTTTTCTGACAAAATTATATTGTTTGCTCTAAATTAACACATACGATTCTGATAATATAAGGACGTTGTAACTCAAGTAAAAAAAAAAGATTATGATTGTTTAATCAGTTGTTATGTAAGTTCGCTCGTGTCAATCGGATCACTGATTTTCGGCAATATCAAGGAAAAAACCGGCACGTTCCAAATATTGTTCAACTTCTCATTTACTGGTGGTTCTTTTCCATAAAAATTGGAATTTATGTATTAAAAATATATCTCTACCATAATATGAAAACAGTATATAAGAAACACCACCCCTTCTAGTCCTCAGTGGCATATCATAAGTCCTTAGTGCACTAAAGAGTCCTTACCAGTGTTTAGACGTACCGGCAGAAAACAGCTAAAGGCCACCAATAGGTCTTCAACACAGCGAGAAAATCCCGCACCCGAAGGCGTGTTCCAGCAGGCCCCTAAACAAAAATGTATTTTAGTTCAGTGATAATGGACGTCATACTAAACTTCGAAACATGCAAATATTTCATACCCTTATATATTTTCATTATCATACATCAATTTTAAATTCAATTCCAAATAAAATGGCTTTGAAAATCGTGTATAAAGCGCTTATTGTTCATTCGTCAATGAATCATTCACCGTGTGTGTATCGTGCGTGTATCTTGTGTTCATCATTCATCGTGCATCGTGCGTGTATCGTGCGTTCATCATTCATTTTTCCTTAATCCTCCGTAACGCTCAAGGCTCATTGTGCGTGTATTGTGTATCGTGCATTCACCGTGCGTGTATCGTGCGAGAGCCTGAATCGCTCACCTGGCAAAATATTGAAAATAAAAATATGATGCACTCAAGATTATTTAACAAAAGGTCAAGTAAAATAAGGACATTACCACATATGAAGATTGAGTTGACGACTTCTGTTACCATTAAGTCGCCACATAGACTGTACTGAATATGCATGAAATATTTGCCACTGGACATTTAGCATGCACCAATTAATTGACAAAACATTGAGACTTACTGTTTTTTATCCGTTTTTCTTCTTCTTCTTTATTATTATGTTTGGGTCCTGATCGGATGTTGAGAGATTATTTAATTGTTGTGTTTATTCTACCTATTATTTATTATAATTATTACTTTCTATCCACACGCAATTTTTCCCCCAAAAGGTGGGGGGCTCCCCAGGCCCCCTGGATCCGCCTATGAAGCTAATTGTATAAGGCCACCATTGAAAAGAAACAAATTGACAAATTGATATACTTTTGAATTGCAGTTTGATATGTTACACTGTGGTGATGTAGAAAAATTGATAAAAAAGTGACAGTCATTGACAGATCCTGTTTTGTATTATGCATATGCAGAGGAAATATACAGCATTGTAATGAATCTATCCAAAACTCAGGAAACAGAACTAGATGTTCATGTGTGTGCTGTATGTGAAAATCCATGTTTTTCGAATGTTCAGTGTTCGACTTGTGCACAGTACATACATGAGCTGTGTTCAAAAGGAAACATGTCTGATACTATAATTACTTGTCATCTGCGTTCAAATGAAGAGATTATACGAAATGAAAGAAGGCATGCATCAGACTCAATGACAAAACAAGCTGTCAGGATGAGAAATTTATCAGAAAGAGTTTTGACAGTGGTGGATGTTGGAGCGAATGTGTTGATTCCAATTCCCCATGTGGATCGTGGAAAAGGAGACCAGCGTAACGTTATGGCTGTTGTTACTGGAAAAGAAGAGCACGATTATAAACTGGGAATTAAAACACCAGAAATCAGTTTGAACTGTCTGACAGTAACTTTATTGCTATTCAATCTGTAAATTTTGATAATGAAATATCCTTAAGAAAAGATGTCAGTAAAGTTTCTTTGTGTGATGGTCAGGGTTACACAAAATGTGGTTGTAGCACTAGTGGTAAAACTAGATGTAACACTAAACGTTTGTCTTTGCAAAAAATCGGGACAAATGTGTAACAGTCGCTGTCATCCAAACATTACATGTAGTAACAAATAATTGTCAACTTCAGTGTTAATGTAAATAATTAAATTACAAGTATAAACTTTAACTGTTTAAATTGTATGCTATATTTTATAATGATAGAATAAAATTGTCTGTTTGATATTTCCAATCGTTCTAATTTTGGTACAGTCCATTCTGTTTTAGACTTTTAGGCATTTTGTAAAATGCCTTACAATTTTTTCAGGCATTTTATAAAAATGGCCATGGGGTCGGCGCTGTGTGGTATAGGCGGATCCGGGGATGCAGGGGTTCAGCCGGAATATCAAAAAATAAATAAAGAGCTGCTGAACCAACGCCTCCTATGTTTTGTGCTGGTAGAGTTCCCTTAAGTGGATACCAGATGGTATGCAGGGTTGTCAGATAAAAAAATCAAAAACCGCTACATTGACAACAACACCAGCACAAAACATAGGAGGCGTTGGTTCAGCAGCTCTTTATTTATTTTTTGATATTCCGGCTGAACCCCTGCATCCCCGGATCCATCTCTACACCGAGCAAGAACAAAGAATTCCAAGAAGCCAACAATGAACTGATACCATCAATGACTGCCGAAAAAACCACCAAACAATAGGAAAATTGCATGAAGAACAAACAGAGGATTACATTCCTACAACAGGACTGCCAATATATCAAGTTTTATATGTACCATCATTCCGTGCCATCGGAAAATTAAATGTACAATTATTTAAGTGTGAAACCATAAAAAGGATCTTTCAAAAGTGAATGGAGATGACACAAAAAAAGCCAAGATAGACTTCCAGCACTATTTAGAACCTACAGGAAATTGAACATAAAAGAAGTAAGATACAAAGATCATAAATCCTTCCCACCACCATTTCCAGTTAAACCAACATTGCCTAGAAATTTTGCGACGGTAAACCATTTTACGGCATTCCCGACGCGATTGGAAGTAGTACCTCTGGCAGTGTTGTCCAAATTAGGAAGAAACTTTATACAAACTGTACACTGACATTGTACTTACATTCATGTTACACATATTTTTATTTAAAAACACATTTTATTTATACACTTATAATTACCATTAGAATAGTTTACAACCATTTTCAAGATAAAGACAATTAGAACAATTATAAATTAACTCTAAATTTAGTAACTTCATTTGCATTGTACTATGTTTGATTTATTTTCTGTTCAACATTACATTTTGATATAGAGTATCCTATAGCAACGTCAACAATGGACAATTATGACGTCACATACAAGATGCCGTTTTTTTGTACTTCAGGGGTTCTAATTTTGTATACTTTGTCCTGATGACGCCGATCTAATCGGCGAAACATGTCGACAATAAAAGATGCAGTTTAATTAAGTGTTGTTGTAAATGTAGCGGTTTTTGATTTTTTTATCTGACAACCCTGCACACCATCTGGTATCCACTTAAGGGAACTCTACCAGCACAAAACATAGGAGGCGTTGGTTCAGCAGCTCTTTATTTATAAGTTAAATTACAGTACTATCATTGATTTTTTTTAGTTTATATGACATTAACTTTCATATCCACTTAGTCAAAATGCTAGTTTTATTTCAAGAAAAATTAATTGTCATAATTCTTATTTAAACTTAAACTTATTTGAGCCAGTGTCTGTCTAATATGTATTTATTTATATAGCTTCTTCAATGGTTATATTTCAAGTTTTATGTCAAACAGTGAGAACTTTAAGCAATAGCACAAGTTTGTATCAAATACACAAAGTACACAGCTAGGGTAATACACTGATTTAAATTAAGTGTAGTATTATGTAAGGACATTAAGCCTGGTTTATTTATTGACCAGGCATACTCATTTGCATATTTAACGCCTGGTTTTCTGTCAACAAGGCGTACTCATTTAAATATTACGCCTAATTTTACGCTTGGTTTCCGCCTGGATTCCGTCTGGACATGCATTCCTTAAACACTACAATGACACCAGGATAAAGTATGATTTCTATGCTTGGTTTCCGTGTCATTTACAGTCGTCACATTTCGTACAGGTTATAGCATTGGATAAAATATTATATAAGGAAAGTTCCCAATGGAACTTTTGTTATATGCTATAAGTTCTTTGGAACAAATATTATGGGGGAACTTATATTCTGTCACAGTAAAACCCTGACAGGTGAAAATTTTATATTAGAACCTGACTGGTAGAACCCTGACAGGTGATGCTTTTGTTCATAAAAACCTGTGGTAGAACTGCAACAGGTGAAAATTTTATATTAGAACCTGACTGGTAGAACCCTGACAGGTGAACATTTTATATTAGAACCTGACTGATAGAACCCAGACAGGTATAAATTTTGAAAATGAGAATTCCTGCAGTAGATCCCAGCAGGTACAAAACCTAACTTAATTATCACCCTTTAATAAAACAAAGCCTTAATTATTTATAAGATGTATTAATGAATTGGCAGAAAATAATTTCCCTGAAATTAAGTTAGCCAAATTGAACGAGTAGCATGAGTGAAAGCCCCAAGAAATGATATATATTGTTTAAAAAAAAAAAAATAAATAAATAAAAATAATAATAATTCAATATACCATCAACATAGAAAAATGTACTTGAATATAATTTCATGTATGAAAATGAAAACAAACAAAATAAAATAACTAAAATACTAAAATAAAATTTACAAAATATAGTACTTAAAATATTGAACTCCTTTGAACAAACATGTATTAAAAATTAGGAACAACACATCCTGCTTTGTGCATTGCACACAGTTTTGGGTCAGTTCTAATGTAACGATATAGCAATCGGATGACCATCTACCTTATAATGTCTGGATAATGTGATGAACAGCTCAATCTGTAGACAAAGGAGTGTAATTATACTCATCACCCGCTGCTGCTGATGTAGTAGCGACAAAAATAATTGTAAAATTGAAGTTGAAATTAATATTTTGAATTAATATTTTGAATTAAAAGAGTGTGTCCTGCCTTGCAATTTTACTACTATAAGTAAATTCACCACATCAGAGAAATCCAAAAACAGCTAGATTAAATGCAAACTGCAGCATTAAGTCAACAAATGGGAGAAAAAACTCCTTGCTTTAACATAAGGCACAAATCTTTCAAAATTTGAGATGTTATAGGTAATCTCTTTTGTTTTAACATTATTCTGGGACTTTTTTATACTTCTTATGATAAAATTACACTCTAAGCGTGTACAATTTGTTAAAGGGTCAGAATGCCCTATTCTTAAGTATTTATGCCTAATTCCTGATAAATACAATTTAATTGTTGCATGAGCTAGCTTAACAGAATTCTTGCAATAGGTTACAAAATAAATTAAACAATCTTCATCTATTATTGGCACACTATTTACATGATTCTGATTAGTCATACCATAAATGTTTTAAACCACTGAAAGCCAGAATTATAAGTCTTTCTAGTCATAACTTATACATAAGGATGCCTCCCACAGTTCATCAACTTGCTTAGTTAGACCATCAGCAAATGGACTGGTGCTAGGCAAGGTGTAGCTAGGATCTTGATCTGCTTTTCATGCCAGGTAAAATTCTTGAAACCTGTGGTAGAACCCACAGGTTAAAAATACAATAACCTGTGGTAGAACCCAGATAGGTAAAAAATACTTGAATACTGTAGTAAAACCCTGACAAGTGAGACATATAATAACATGTGGTAGAACCCAGATAGGTGCAAAAAGCAATAACATTTGATAGAACCAAGAAAGGTAAAAATTCTTGAGACTGCATAACTAGAGCAAGGTCTGCAAGCCTTGCTATGTACGTAATGTGATGCAATGTTCACTGGATTGATTGATTGATTGTTGGTTGCTTAACGTCCCAATGTTCACTGGATATATGAATGTTGAATCCTGCACAGCTAAATCTGTCAGATACCATAACTTTGAGTTCACGTGTACTGACAAGTTGTCTAGCACTCCTCAGGCAGCATATAGTTACAATTTCGCCTACTATCATTCCTTGAGAACCATAAACAGCATTCCAGCTGAGACTATTATACTATAATAGTAAATAATAGTCCCCGAGTCCTGCTAAAATATAAAACTCAAAGCAGTATCATGTCTTAAACATTTGGTAGAACCTAAACAGGTGAAACATTATCTATGAACCTGTGGTAAACCCAGACAGGTAAAATTCTTGAAAATGTGGTATTATCCTGACAATTGAAAATATGCAATATCCTGAACCCAGACAGGTAAAAAATTCTTGAAACCTATGGAAGAACCCTGATAGGTGAGCATTAAAAACATACATGTGTAAGAAACCTGTAGTTGATCATAGACAGGTGTTTTAGATGAGAATTCCTCAGGTAGATCCTGTCAAGTACGAATACTTACTTAATAACACCCTTAAATTACACAAAGCCATAATCAAAAGGTTCAAAGAAACCCCTTTAGAAACCTCGGAATGAAATAATTCCATACATATGATGATTTGGATAAAGCTGATTTCAAATTTTTACAAATACTCAGGCTAGACGATAAGGCACTCAACCCTGCATGACTGATTGATTGATTGTTGGTTGCTTAACGTCCAGTGGCAATCCTGCCTAAAAGCCTGATATTCATCCATCAATTCAACTACTTAAAAATCCATAGTATGGATGGTCAATCAAATATTCTGATAAAATGTTAATTTTAAAGTGGAAACTGAAAAGTCAAAACTGACATGGGGATCTAAAATGTCTTCAAGTTATCAGATCTGAGACTCTGGGGCCCATATGGTTCTCGGTTTTTTGTCAGTATATAAATATATTTTAGATTTCCCATTTACAAATCGAACAAACATGACTATTGCAGCATCTCATAGTTGCACATCCTCTGATACCTTTGAAAATATTACAAATTTCCCAACCTAAAAGAAATATTCTGTCTCTTACACGATTAGTTATTCCTTATTCTTGTGCTTATAAGACTGTTGCAAAACTAGGAGTGTGAAATGTGTTACCACACAAGTTTGGACGAGTATTGAGCAAAAAATTGATACAAAAGAGAATAATGTTTCTAATAGACCACTCTGCTGCTATGTTGTAAAAAGGCATATGAGCTGCACATTAACAGTAGTGATATTCGTAGAAACCCATACCTGGGTAATAAGTGGTCATATCTACGTGATCCCTCCTATAGAAATCACATCACTTCTCCATCGGGGGAAGACAAGAGCACATTACTAATATATATATACTAAAAACTAGAATAAACTCCTCTACTTGATGAAGACCTAGTGAGCCTAGGGATAGATTTGTAATGTAATGCCCCAACTGAAGTTTCATTTTTTCAGACCCGGCATAATAAGGGTTGAGTAAGGAGTTCGTACCTGACGTGATGTTTTCCTCAGTTGGGGAGAAAGGCAGTGATTCAGCTGCATATCACCTTGTATTCCGGACACCACACACTTCCTGGTTTTTCTACCAGCTGCAGTCTCTGATAGAGTATTCCTAGTGAAGGCTGCATATCCTGATCCTTCGTATGCTTACTCCAGGTTGTAGGGATTCCTCCAATTATTGACATTGTCACATCGTAAACTTCCGGTTGAAGTGAAAGTAGAAAAATCAGCTGCTTTATGTCCTGTCAAGTATTCTTATTCTTATAAGATTTTTGATGACTACTTACTTCCGTTTGGTGATGAAACATAACATTTCCACTGGAAGACTGCATAGTTGAAGAAAGTATGGATGCCAAGTTTATTAAATTTCTTCTGTCCATTTAATGATGAAGTGGAATTTGAAACCATGTGGTCCTCTTGTGAACTAACTGATGCATTGTGGGATCGCGCACTATCATATATGGGGTAGCTTGAATTTTATCTGCTAATAACGGAATATTGTCCAGCATTTCGGTTATATTATCATTATTGGTAGTAAAGTCTTGAAAAGCAATATTCAGAGTTCTGACTTAGCACCTTCTCCTATCATTTATCGGTACTATTATTCCTTAACTGACTAATTAAGTCTTAACCATGTCAAATTTTCTGGGTCACATTGCACTTGCACAGTTAATCCCCGACTACTACTGTCCCATAAACCGAATGAGAGGTCCAATAGCTAATGAGAAGCAAACGCATTAAAAAATTGAAAACAACACGTCTAATAATTTCATGCGTCCAAAAATGCGCTTTTCTGGATTTACCTTCATCAGGAACGACAAAGTCAAACATTTGAAATCCGAGGGATGTATAATGTGGTACGAAACAGTTGAAGAGCTATATGACAAAATACCTAAAACAAATAGCCAAATTCATCTAAGATCAACTTTGCCTGAGGGAGTTGAAACCTTAGTTTCTTTATAATTTCAAAATTTATAAACGGACAATTTTAGAAAGGTTTGTTATAAATCATGTCAGAACCGAAGTACTGACTACTGAGCTGATGATACCCTCGGGGACTGATAGTCCACCAGCAGAGTTGATAATGAATAGAATAATTAACAGCATCTTTAGAAGCAGGACTACAAAAATCAATATCCATGTTACGAACATCAACTACAATATGAAGAAGTTTCCAAATGTCCAATAAAAACGTGTTAAAAGTCCAGTTTTGATTTACATCACAAATTAATATTATTATTAAGCTACTCTCAAGAAAATGAAAAGTAAATTTCTTGAATAATTTTCCACAAGTAAAAATATGACTGCTAACAGTGCAATGCTGACAAACAACAACTGACCATCTTATCAAAATTATATACAGATGTTTCTCTGATTATACCCATGCTGTCATCATACTGTTTCCTATCTACGATCTAACTCTTATCCCAAGTTCTCTTAATTAAAACAAGCTGACAAGCTAACACTTAACATTAAATGAAGATAAAAGCCAGGGAAAGTACAGACCATAGGAATTGATTAAAATATGTATAAATTAACTCTAATTTTATTCTTTAAATTTCCATCTTGTCTTGCTGATCATTTTTGCTTATTTAAGTTTCCTTCTATCTATATATTTGTTAGATATAAGGCAAAAACGCAAAAAAAATGGTTAAAAATCGTCATCAACGGGTAATAACTCTAACAAGCATTCTGAGAGTATTGCATGGCAATACATAGTCCCCTACCGGGTAAAAATTCATTATACTGGAATAAAATGCTAACTTGTTCTATAACTTGTCATGGTGTAAACAAAAAGTAAATATCAAATATCAGTGTGGAAAACTGATTATATGAGTGAATTTTTCAAGTCCAAGGACCATAACTCTGCACAAAATTATTAGACCAAAACAAAAATTTGAACTTGATCTGTAACTTGTCATGATAAAACTATATACTAATTATTAATCAATATCTTATAAGCATGATGAAAAAACATTAGATATGATTAATAGTTCTCTAAAATTAGATATGATGTAATACAGTGTATATCTATTTTCAAATTATAATCAGATATAATTAATAGTTCCAAATAATTTTTCTTTCATTTGTCACAAACTAATATAGATTTGTAACTTATCTATAAAATGTCAACAACCTTTATTTACACAATGTAATGAATTGAAATATATACATTAATAAAAATAGATTATTATTTAATTAAAAGATTTCTCTTCATAATTTTTTTATATATATATAGCATTCAGAAAGTTAGTTTATACTAAATAACAAACAAACCTGTCAAAAATTCTTCAAATAATTTAACAAAGAATGTCTTTTAAAAATGAGTCATCTCCTTTGTACAGAAATATGGTTTAACATAGTACTCTTACATTAGATATGGTCCAGAGTTATGGTTCATAACTCTGGACTAAATCATCAGACCGGAACAAAATTGGAACTTGATCTATAACTTGTCATGATAAAACTATATACCAAATATCAAATCAATATCTTCAAGAACGAAGAAAAAAAGTGTGGAAAGCTGATTTGCCGGACTGACGGATGGACAGACGGACAGACGGATGGAGTGCAAACCTAAAGTCCCCTTCGACTTCATCGGTAGGGGACTAATAAGGAGTCGACTGACGATTTCAACTATGCAGATGTATTTGTAGAACTTGTCTTGCTGGTCATTTTTGCTATTTAAAGTTTCTATCTATTATAGTTTTGAAGATAATCAGAAAAATGAAAAAAATATGGTAAAATTTGTCATTTATGGGCAATTATAAACTCCTATAAAAGTCATCTGACAGTTTTGACATATACAAACATTTGGTAGACCTCAACATTCTGAACAATTTTGCTCCTGTCAGATTTTCTTTAGTTTACAATAGTACATCAAACAATCTGATGATTTTAATTACTGCTTCATGATCACGAACGTGCAATCAAGGCAAGGGGTAAAAATTGTGCAAGTTGGCAGGTATTTCATGGTAAGCAGTATATTTTGTAACAATTGCATATCATTTTGACTTGAACTGAAACTGAAAACTCTGCTTAAACTTCCTGTTACTTTTTTCTATTTTCCAACAATTCATTTCATTATAAAAACTGTATTACTAGTCAAAAATTTATATGAGTACCAAATTTTGTATTTTAATAAATGGCAAAATTATTAGGGCAACATTTTACTTGTTTGCTTTTATGTTTGAGTTATTACAAAATGCATTTGAATAACTGGTTTATATGGATTTCAATAAAATTAAATTCAATATTTCTAAATATTCAATACAAAAAGAATTACTTTGACTTTATTTTGAAACAACCAAAGAAAGTTATATCAATGAAGAAAACAAATATGTTCACTTGCTGAATTGGATTCATGTTAAAATTTAATCAATCAGTATGAAGAAATATTAATTAGCTTAATAGTCTATTAGGATCGATGTACATGACTACAGGGAATACTACCACTTCTTAGATATTTTTTTGTTACTAACTAGATAACATAGGATAGTTAACATAGCAACAGTATAGTTAGAACAGTTTGGTATGATGACATTTGACCCCAGTCAGTGACAAACATGGCATTTATGCCACACCAAGAAAGACAACAACTATCTTTAAATAATAAAATTTGTAGTTTGCTTCATGAGTTAAAAAATTATCTGGCGGTTTTAACAAATTTTTGTAATTCATATTGTCATTGAATAATTTATCATTTGGCCTTTTGATTCCTTGATATGTTGAAATAAAGCCATGACAAATTTGCCAATTCAAGAATTATGTTGTTATAAAAACATGACCAACTTACAATATCATCTTCATTTACATCACTATACATGGACTCTGCCACTTCCTTTATATGATCTTCGTCTGGTTCATCTTCTGAGTCATCTGGGTTTAATGGTGCTACTTTAATTTTACATTCTGCCAAAATTCTCTGAAAAATTAAAGAACCTTTGTGAGCACACTTATATACCCCATGCCCCCATAATGTCACTGGAAAAACAAAATTTCTCTAGATTCCATAGTTGGAAGACTTATAACTCCTACACAAGTCAACTGATAAAAATTTCTTGTTAATAGGCATATCTACATATTATGTCCTTATTAACTTCAAAGTTTCATAAAATTCTGTTATTTGGTTTTAGAGGATTTGTGATGACAAATTGTTGCAGTAGTATATTTAGGCCAAAACTCTATGTTCAAAAGGACATAACTCCTAGAAAAATATTGAATCATGATTTCCGGTCAATATGCACATCTACATAGTATGTCCATACTATCTACAAAGTTTCATGAAATTCTGTTATGTAATTTCATAGTTGTGATGCAATAGTATATTTAGGCCAAAATTTCTATGTTCAAAGGGGACATAACTCATAGCAAAAAAAATTGATTCGTAATTTCCTCTCAATATGCACATATACATTATAAGTATGTCCTTACTATCTTAACTTATACATCTTGCACACTTAAAGCAAGTATCAGACATATAAGGACATTGTAATGGGTGATGGAACACAGTTCAAATTAGTAACTTTATTTCAAAAGCGCTAATCTTTTCTGCATATCAATTGACTTTGTTGGTATTTTTTTCCTGAACTTCTATGATCTTGCGACATATATAAGGATAATTTGCATGTTCCAGAGAGATATATACAGCCAGTAGAAAAATTAATTGAAGATGGTACTGGAGAAATTTAAAAGCACAGCAACATTTAAACCAATGTTACACAAAGCATCTATAGCCTGCTTTACTCATTATTTGATATATATTAGGAGGGAAATGATAACATTATATGGAAATTTTGTTTTTATTACAATTTATCTTTATTGTTTCTATTTACCAGTACCTTTTCTTGTGAGTTTGTAATTAATTTTGGAAAACTGGACAAAAAAACATTTAAAAGATCAAGTTTTCAGTGTTTGCAGGGGTTTTTTTTTTACACTAGATTTCCAACAGGTACACTTATCTTGAGGTGATACAATACAATTATGAATTAAGGGAGCAAGATATTAAACCCATTTTCAATGACACATACCTCACAAATATAATTTCTGCAAAGCCATCTGGCATCCTCTGATAAAACTTTCTCTCCAAATCCATCATGGGCAATTCTGTTGCAAAACCACTGTAAATAGTTAAGTTTAATATGTAAGGACAATAATCCAAGTTAGAAATACATTTGAGGATTTTCAGCATTTCATTTTCTCGTAGATATTGTCTTATCATTTCTGCTGTTTACAGTTTCTCTCTATCTTTTATTAAAACAGTTTGAAAATCAATAGGTTGTCCGTTTGGTTGTGCAGATGTATAAATTCACAGCCAAGTCCAGGCAGAATGGAGAAGTTAAATCTGATGCCTCGTGAAGAGCCTCAGAATGCCAATTGCAAGCTCTCTGCATGTTAGGGACATAGTATACAGAAAATATCTCTTGTTGATTTTTTCTTAAAATTTTGACACAGTCAATTATAATATGCTCTATTGAAATATGCAAAGAAAATGTATCATCATGACTTACTTTTCAAGAGATTTTAGTGATACATTTGCATATGTCATGTAAATCACAAAATTACATTTTCACATGTTTTTTATTATAAGTTTAAAAATATTTTATTTGTTCCAAATGACAAATGGGTCAGTTTTTTTTGCAAAGTTCCATTAATCTATAGGCTTTTAAGGGAGTACCTAAATTGAAGGCTGAATGCAATAAATTGATTATGAAATCATACAATTATTGGTAATAAAAAGCTGTAAATAGTTTTCTTGCCAACACAAATGCAAATACAAAAAAAATATGTTAGTGATTATTTCAATATAATATTCTTGAAGTTGTACATAGTTGATTGCATAAGAAAATGTGTTAATTTATAAGCTAGAAATTGAAAACCTAGTTTTCTAAATGCTGGAGATCCAATTTCCCCTTTTTGGTGCTAAATAACATAGCAGTGTATTCTTTATGCAAAATTGTTGTGCAGCTTTTGTTGCCGTATAACAGCATGATTTACGAATTGCTGTCATACACCAATTTATTGGTGATCTGCGAAAAAACTTTTAAATTTGGATGCATTATTATCTGTGACTATATCATATATGCCCTTAAGAACCCTTGTAACAACTATTTGAGGGGTCCTAGGTGGCCTGTTGTAAGGCTAAATTTCTATCCATATCTACTATACCTGAAATTTCCAATTGCATCTCAAATTTCCGGCCCTTCACCCCGGTCAACCCCTTTTATTGGACTACCTATTGTATAAATTGTTAAATTGTATTCGTCCTGAACATGCATGAAATATTTGCCACTAGACATAAATTATACAACAATCAATATTAGAAGTTTTGCTGAGCATTTTGGATTTTTTTTAAGGTTGTCTCTTATCTATTATAGTTTTAAAATAAAATGCTCCGCTGGGTGCAGCTTGATACGACCGCAGAGGTCGAACCCTGAACAGCTGGGGCAAGTATGGACACAACATTCAAGCTTGATACAACACTGAATTTGGATTGTGATTAAATATTTGACACAGCATAGGTTTCTGACACAGATTTGCTCTAAATGCTTTAGTTTCAGAGATATAAGTCAAAAACTGCATTTTACCCCTAAGTACTATTTTAGCCATGTCGGCCATCTTGACTGGTGGGCTGGGTCATCGAACATATTTTTCAAACTAGATACCCTAGTGATGATTGTGGCCAAGTTTGGTTAAATCTGGCTGAGTAGTTTCAGAAGAGAAGATTTTTGTAAAAGAAAAAAATTTACGAAAAATTGTTAAAAATTGACTATAAAGGGCAATAACTCCTTAAGGGGTCAACTGACCATTTTGGTCATGTTGACTTATTTGTAGATCTTACGTATACTTTGCTGAACATTATTGCTGTTTACAGTTTATCTCTATCTATAATAATATTCAAGATAATAACCAAAAACTGCAAAATTTCCTTAAAATTACTAATTCAGGGGCAGCAACCCAACAAGGGTTGTCTGATTCATCTGAAAATTTCAGGGCAGATAGATCTTAACCTGATGAACATTTTTACCCCATGTCAGATTTGCTCTAAATGCTTTGGTTTCAGAGATATAAGCCAAAACCTACATTTTACCCCTATGTTCTATTTTTAGCCATGGTGGCCATCTTGGTTGGTTGGCGGGTCACGGACACATTTTAAACTAGATACCCCAATGATGATTGTGGCCAAGTTTGGTTACATTTGACCCAGTAGTTTCAGAGGAGAAGATTTTTGTAAAGTTAACAGACGGCGCGGATGACGACGATGGACGCAAAGTGATGAGAAAGCTCACTTGGCCCTTTGGGCCAGGTGAGCTAAAAAATGAAAAATTTCAAATTGTTCCAAACTTACTGAAACTTTACAGAAATGTTAACTGGCATGTATACATCTGGCATTCAAGTTTGGAATTTTCAAAATGGCTGCCGTTCAGTGGCAATGGGGGAAGGGTGACATCCGCTATTGCTTGCAATAGCAATTCTAGTTGTTACTTCTAATACCTTTCAAATAGGAACCAAATCAATTTACTTGTGATGGTGCTGATGGTATAATGATTAACACTTTTTAACTTGAAGTCAACTAGTCTGAGTCACAAAACCATTGAATTTCAGAACAAATAAGGTCCTAAGATTAAAATGTATTTTTACAATCTAGAAGAAAATGTATTTAATCATCCGTAGTATTACCTTTTGAGTAAAACCATTGCTGTGTCTTTTTTTCTAATAAACAAATTATTATGAACTACAAACCTCTCTTGTTTTTTCTCCAGTTGGTACTGCAAACAATCTTACATGATAATCATGTGTCAGATCTTGTAAACATTCAAAGAAGTTTGCATCAACCTTAAAATGTGAAGAAAATCTACTGAATTAGGTGTTTAAAATAAAAAGTTCAGTTTTATGAATATGATATCAGATTTGATAGTAAATGTCTATTACTTTGACACAGCATTCAAATGACAAAAGGTCAACATAAATAAAATTGTTCTAAATCTAATGAAACTTTAGTAATGGCATTGCAAATAAGCATTTCTGTTTTTTTTTTTTTTTCAAACTTTTATTTTTGTGCATACCAGATAAAGGTAAGTCATGGACACATCAGAATTATAGGTTTTAACACACTATCCAAAGACTTACAAAGGTTAAACATGGACACATTAATCAGAATTATAGGTTTTAACACACTATCCAAAGACTTACAAAGGTTAAACATGGACACATTAATCAGAATTATAGGTTTTAACACACTATCCAAAGACTTACAAAGGTTAAACATGGACACATTAATCAGAATTATAGGTTTTAACAGTGTCACTATCCAAAGACTTACAAAGGTTAAACATGGACACATTAATCAGAATTATAGGTTTTAACACACTATCCAAAGACTTACAAAGGTTAAACATGGACACATTAATCAGAATTATAGGTTTTAACACACTATCCAAAGACTTACAAAGGTTAAACATGGACACATTAATCAGAATTATAGGTTTTAACACACTATCCAAAGACTTACAAAGGTTAAACATGGACACATTAATCAGAATTATAGGTTTTAACAGTGTCACTATCCAAAGACTTATAAAGGTTAAACATGGACACATTAATCAGAATTATAGGTTTTAACACACTATCCAAAAACTTACAAAGAGTATTCATATAATCATATTTTAATAGTAATAGCTACTAGGCATCATTTACATAATGTCTTATTTAAACAAACAAGAAAAATACAGGGTCTGGACTGTCTTTGCATGCAATATTGATTGAGGCAACATACATGCTAATTTACTAAAGCATAACTGATAATTCCTTGATGAAGCCAAAAAGAGTTTGGAGAAAAATGTCCTAGTACAATGACTTTTGTCAATTTTCAAACTATCTGCAAACAGGAAGTAATCAGGCACTGCTGATGTAAAATTGCTTCCTCCTACAACTCAACATTATCAAGCTTCAGACAAAGAATAAGATTATTCTCTTCCATAGAAGCCAAAAAGTTTGACAACAACTTTTCTTTGTATAATGAGTGTTATAAAATTTCAAACTAATGGCAAACATGAGTAGGCTGCAGACAGAAGTAAAATCGCTTAAACTTTACAACTCAACAATATCAAGCTGTAGATCAAATATAAAATCATTCCATTTCTTAGAAGCCAAGAAAACTTTGATGAAAGTTTTTACCCAAGGTCTTTCAGACAGACAGATGGTGCCCTTATTAGCCCTGTTTTCGCCAATGGTGACACAGATGAAAACAAATAAATAATTAATAGTATGAGGCTTTTCTTTAATATTATAATGCCACAAAAATAATTTGAATTTAAAGTAAATTGAAAGAAAGCAAAAGACTAAGGATTTAATTTGAATGCATGCTTTCACATAATAACTTTTCTAATTATTTATATCATATCTTTAAATTTATTTTATAGAATTAAAAAATTGAGATATATGTGGTAAATATCAACAAAATAGTTTCATTGCTTTGTTGCTTGGGTGTAGTAAACTGTTGACACAGATGATCTCAATCATAGGCGGATCCAGGGAGGGCCTGGGCCCACCCTCCCTTTGTGGGAAAAATTTGGTTGATTATATAGGAATCACTGAAGCATGACTGTAGCGGGCCCCTCTTATGGCAGTCAGTGGGTCCCCCCTTATAAAAGTTCTGGATCCGCCACTGTCAACTGAGTGTTATTTCAATAGTATAATGCAAATATTAAAATTCATTCAGTCAATAGACCAGGACTGAGGGGCAGGGCCAAGAAGTCTCAATGTAAATGATACAACTGCTTACCAATTATTATCACTGACTTACAATAAGTTTTCCCATTTAATAAACTGACCCAATCAATAATTTGTTTTCCCTGACTTCCCCAAATTTGTCCAGGCAAGACAAAAAAACAGAAGACATCTCCAGTTTTAACAAACAAACTTGATAGATCAACACATCAGTTGATTAATCAATTAAAAACAAAGAGGCTCACAAAAGCCTGAATCGCTCACCTGGTAAAATTATGCTGTTTTGTTATTTATTTATTCTTTCCTTTACCTTATTAAGTGTCATTTTGTAGGTCTTGTATTGATGATTATTTTTACTGTTAACAGTTTATACTTATCTATTAAAATTTTTGAGATAAAAAAAAAAGTGATTTAATGGCAACAAATCCTAAAACTAGTGTGACAATTTGGCCATGCTGACTTACTGGAAGATTCTATTTTGTAGATAGTTTTTGTGTTTCTCTCTAACTTCTATACTTTTTGACAATAAAATGCTCCAGAGGAACAGCTTTATACGACCACACAGGTGGAACCCTGAACAATAAGGGTAAGTATGGACACTACATTCAAACTTGATACAGCTCTGAATTTGGATTGTGATTAAATATTTGACACATCATAGGTTTCTGACATAGAATAAATGTGGTCAAAGAACTGAAAATTTTGAAATTGGACTTATACCTATTATGGTCCAATATCCAAAATCTAAATACATGGTTAGATTCAGCTTATCATAGAACCCCAAGAATTTTAATTTTTGATGACATCAAAGAAAGTTTAATTTTGGACCCTTTGGACCACAATGTCGACCAGTTTGATAACAGGCCACAAAATCAAAAATCTAAATACAAGGCAAAGAACCCCATATATTCAATTTTGTTGAAATCAAAAACTGAACGGTTTGGGCAATTACCCCAAAATGAATCCCAACCTTCTACTTGTGGTATTGAACCTTGTGGTACAATTTCAAAGCAGTCAAAATACTTATACACAACTTATTGTCCTGAAACTAGAAAATGCTTGTTTTGGGCCCTTATTGGCCCCTAATTCCTAAACAGTTAGGATCATCACCCCAAAACAATCCTAACCTTCCTTTTGTGGTATTGAACCTTTTGGTTAAATTTCATAGAAATCCATACACTTAAACTAAAGTTATTGTCTGTATCCAAATGTCTTCGGACGACGATGGCGTGATAGCAATATACAAACGCAAATTTTTTGCAGTCGTATAAAAAAATGCTTACTCGCTAGAACTGAACATTATAAAGCTGCAGGTCAAATATTTCAAATAATTCTGCCTCCCTATTTTTTTTTAATTCAGAAATTCAGCCATCCTATTATCAAAAAAATTAAAGAAAACTAACTTATATAAAAAATCTTCCAAAATCCAGTACATAATATATTTTTTGTCACCTACACTTTTTTGGACTCTCTCTCTGACATATTCTTCTTGTGTTACATCAAAGCCTGGTGGTGTTACAATACAGTCAGAAAAAATGATAGCCCTTGTTAAAATTTCATGTTCTTTAATCTTTACAACTTTAGCTGAAAGAAAAATCATAATGTTAATTATGAACTATAAGCTCTCTTTTTACAACTTTAGCTGAAAGAAAATCACAATTTTAATTAGGAACTATAAGCTCCTCTTCACAGTTGAAATTTTTAAAAATAAAAGAACAGAGTTCCAATGTCCTCCCGCGTTGCACATATTTGATCTATCCAAGGTTGTACATATGAGAGCGCTAAGGATGCAATTTTCCATACAATTAATGTTTTCAAGGGGCATAAATCTTTTAAAAATAATTGATTGGCACTGATTTTCAAATTCGTCCAAGACATTGCTGATATAAACCTATGATATAAGTTTCATAAAAATCTGGCAAGAATTGTACTCGTGAGAGAGCTAACAAGATCGGATGTAGGGTGCAACGCATTGGTTGCAAATCCTCAAACAAGGCTGACAGTAAATGATTTTGGTTATTCTATTTAATAAATTCTTTTTGATTTATTCTATCCCTCTTCAAGTCTACCAAAGGAGTAGGTTCAATAAGGTCCTAAAATGGCCCCTATTTCTCGCTAGAATTTGAAATTAGGATTAATTGACCAATACAAAAATAAATTATAGCTTATACAATGACAATATCGAAAATATAACTTTTTTTTTTTAATTTACGCACTTGCGCTCTGTTCATGACGTCACAAATAGCACTCATTTTGATTTTCGATGAAAATTCATTGAAAATGGATAAATTTCCATTGATTTCTTTGATAGGAAACATAGAGCGCAGGCGTCGACAAAAAAAATCTTTTAGCATAATCTTTGTTTCTGCATTTTACATATCTGAACAACAATATTTAGTTTGTTGATGCCTGCGCTCAAAGTTTCCTGGCCATTAATTTGGTTGAAATCAGTAAGATTTTGTCAAATTTTGCAAAAATCTCTGTTTTGACCTATTTGGGATGTAAAAATCAACGCTTCAGAATATAACTTTGACAAAAATACTTCTATTTAACTTCCTCACATGTCTTTTCATCAACTTAAAACATTTTTTATCCTGAAACATTGCACTCAATAATCGGGGCCAAATATGGCTCTTACCAAACCTAATCCTTTTGTTTTTGGCTCCTAATGAGGATGATTATCAATCCAGGTGATTTACCAGTACTTTGATTTGCTTAATTTGAAAATTGACTCCTGAGTCAATGATTCCTCTTGCCTGGTGAACTCTACCCAATATATCAACTCATGTGACTAAGGTCATATGCACTACCCCTCTTCCCCTCTTCAATCAATAAAATCATAAGAATCCCAATCCCCAACAATTGCTTTATTTATGATGTTTCTGATAATCAAACACAAAAGTCTAGTAAATTTAAATTTCGACATACTAGATTTAAATGGGATGTGACAAAATAAAATAAAGGGCTACCCAGGCAATATTAAAATGACAGAAATTTTCATAGTTGGACAGGGAAAAAAGAGTTTTCATTCATGTATGCACATCTACTGTGGATTCATTATTATTCGTTGGATACTAATTTTCGTGGGTTTCGTGGGTGCGGGTGAACCACAATTCAAATGTTCAACAATTACAAATTTTCAATAGGCTTTGTATGCAAAATTGGCAAAACCATGAATTCAAATATTCACGAAAATGAAAGTTTTCCTAAATCCACGAAAATTAATACCCACGAAAATAAATGAATCCACATGTTATATTTATACACAGGGTATCATCATGATAATGACTACAGATCATGATATAATTTTTGGAATGAAAACATATACATAATTACTGTCAAAACTGGTTCAAAGTGGCTAAGTAATTTCAAATAAATTTAAAACCAAGGAGCAAGAAATACTCACATGTAAAAATATGCCACATTGATATAAAATATTACTTTCACTTTCAAAATGAAAGTATTATTTCCAGATCTTCCTCCTCAGATGGAAGGACGGATATATATACTTAACTAATTCCACTGTTCACATTTATTGCCTATCCATAAGTATAATTGACCAAAAATATTTCATTACTTTATTTCATTAATGATGTAGAAGGTTAGCAACTATAGGCCTTCAACAATCACATACATAGAAGCTTTAAAGGCCTCGAATAATAATCGGTTGAAACAATGAGCAAAGCACAGACATACTGTATAGTTCAAAGCTTTAAGAAAAACATGCCTCTAAAAGTCAAATATCAATCAGTACATAATCAATAGATTTAGTGTAAAGTCAGTGAAACAAAATAAAGGTAAAAGAAAAAAATTATTGATTTTCTTTTAATAGGAAGTCTATGTTTTATAATAAAATTTAGCAATTCAAGTACTGCAAATTCAGAAATTATTGCATGCAATTATTATGGATTTGATAAGAATGAACAACTAGCAGCTCTAAAGAGTCTGTGTCATTCACCTAGGTGTTTGTTCATATTCAACAATAGACACTCTCTAACATTATGGACTAGAATAGAATTTCTGTTAACAGTTTCTCTCTATCTTCTTTTATTTTTGCCCAAAACACAAAAAGGGTAAAATATTGTCATTTAAGGCATGTAACCACTGCTATAAATAGACTACTAGCAATTTCTGCAAAATTTGACTAATTTGTAGATCTTGTCTTACTTCATTTTTACTATTTAAAGTGTCTATCTATCTTTTGTAAATTTCAGGATAATAGGCAAAACGCAAAATATGCGTTTCAATCTTAATTGTAGTGTATCAGTGATTTTTGGTCTCTGGTGGAGAGTTGTTTCATTGGCAATCATACCACACATCTTCTTATTTTTATATTTACTAAATAACAATGACTAAAGAAGTAAGAAGACTAACAAAACTAATGACACTAATTAATTTCAGTAAGTAATTTACATAAGAAAATAAAATGCTCTGTGGGGCACAGCTTGATACAACCGCAGACGTAAAAGCCTGAACAGTTGGGGCAAGTATGGACACTATGTTCAAGCTTGAATTTTGATTGAGATTAAATATTGATTTGAACTATACGGTAGTTTGTTCTAACTCACTGAATAGTATTTAAAGTGCTAGTTCACAAGGCAACAGTACGCAGGAAGACATGTCTCCCTCCCCAGACATGTTATTTCAACTCCAAGACGATTGCTTAGAAGAGATACAGCAATAAACAATTTTCAAGACATTAGTCCAACACTCGTGGGGGAGCATGCTATTACTAGACAACTGGGGTGGTTTTTAAAAATTGAGTGACATCATATAAATAATTATAATAATATGAAAATTACCTCTAGCAGCCATTCCCTGAATAACTGCAAGTGTCATTATCAATGGTGAGGATCCTCCAACATCTTCCAAATTGCCTAAAATATTTTAATTGAAGACATAATATATACCAGAATGTACCTCTCATTCTAAATCATGTTTGCAGTTTATATTTAGGAAAAACATTACAACAAGTTGCTTCTTTAAAAAAAAGAAATGCAATTGTGAACCTTAATGCCTCTATGGTATGAAAGATCAGATAATTGTTATATAAAGATGCATATATTTACTTAAGTTTTTAAATAAGATGTAGAAAAACTGACATGGATTCTTAATGAAACGCACTCAGCTGTTCAATGTTGGGCATAATTTTCTTGTTAAAGAAATCATTTCTCTCTCTTCCAATAGATAACATTACAACATTCTAAATAGGAAGCAACCACTGTATGTTCCATTCTGATGTGCTGTTTTGGAAATTAGCGGTTGATTCACATGCAAATGTGAAAACAGTCTTATTTTGAAGAAGTTTAATGAAATGAATAATGGTTCGTTTTTGAAGCCAGTTTGAAAATAGTTCAAAACCCTAAGCTATATTCTTCTTTGTTAATCCCGAACTAAAAACATTTTGGAAAACCAATTACACTAGTGTATCTGGTCTGGTCATTGGCTATCATATTCAAGCTATGCTTGATCTATATCTATTTATACCAAAGGCAGCTAGCTATCTCCAATCAGGCTTTTAGAGTAGAAACAGTTTGAAACCTCAACTTTATACTCAAACAATTTTGTTCAAACAAATCTGACTTTTTCATTTCATAACTTGTCCTTTTGTATTTCAGTATAGCTTATGTCCACTACACAATTTAAAATTCCTATTTTTGCAATTGAATGTCCGTTGAATATTGATAGACTTCAAGAAAAATAATTTGTTACTAAGTTGTGCTATTTTTTGCTTATGAATACAGATTTCCTCAACTCCTTGAAAACAAAATGACAGAATTCCCAGAAATTTGCACTGATTCTTCTTTAGGTGGGACATGAAGTTGTGCATCTGCTACTTCATCTTTAGTCTGATTTTGTGTGTATGTGTGGGGAGGGGGGAGAAGAATTCACCTACCACAAAGAATATCACTCAGTGTGTCTGTAAATCGTTTCATATCTATAGAATTATTTTAAGGACTCAAACGCATATTCATTTATGAACTGTTTCGATATGACATATAGTTTCTGCATCTAACACACCTAAAAGGTACCTTTAAATTTCGTCGTAATTTCCAGGGTACTTTGCCATTTTTAAATAAGATTAAGTATGGTTTATTTATATAAAAAGATAAAGATGTGGTATGATTGCCAAATGACTTAGAAATTAACAACAATATGTCACCGTACGGCCTTCAAAAATGAGCAAAACCCATACTGCATAGTAAGCTATAAAATGCCCGAAATGACAAATGTAAAAGAATTCATACGAGAAAACTAACTGCCTGTCATCGAGTTGTCTTCTATTATTGCTTTTGTTTCCTTATCTATATTTTGATAAAAATGTAGAGCTTTAATTAGTATAAACAGAAATTCATTATCTTATTGCTCACTGTATTTATCATTGCTCAGTCTCTATATAAAAGACATTCGTTATTTTATTTCTGACCCTGTTTTAGTATTTCACCACTGCTATTGCATATATGCATAATATTCGACATCACAGACATCAGCAAAAACATTTAATTATTCTTTCAGAATCGTCATCATACCGCAAAAAATAGTTTTATAACATAAAAAATAAAACGTTTCGTTGTAGCATCTTATATCTGCATTTTAAACATCTCAACAATTTTAAGGTTCAGTCTTTTTTTCTTTAACTTATTTTCTATTTATTTCAATTTGCATTTGGATAAGGATAAAGAATAATAATTCCATTTTTCCTATTGTAATAAAATTAGGAACAATTTTAGAAACTCCTTGTTTGTTTGCATCTTTCCTGGACGTAGAATTTTTAATTGCTGCTTAAACAGACTTTTCTCTTTTTTAGTAACACTAAAATGGCACAGTTTTAAAATCTTAAAAACACCCTATCCATTGACGGTCACTTTATCTTAAATATGAACACAGCTTGTATTTCAAAAAACTTAACATGTGCCACTATAATTTAACTAACTACTGATGTAGGATATCAATCAGCCTCGATTTACACTTTATCTCTATAGCAAATGTAAATTGCTAATACATATTCATTAGATCAATTAATTACCTATTAAGCAGGCAGCCAGAGAAAAACAACGGATGTATTTCGAAAGAAAATTGCTGTTATGAAACATATTTAAGCTTGAAGTTTATTTCACCAAGTATTCAAGATATTAATTTAAAGAAAGCTTTGTAAAAGACAAAGAAAAACGCTATTTAAGAAGTAATAATTCAAAAACTTTAATCTAAACATTTATCTTAACAATTCAAAATTACTACCTATCACCTTTTAACTTTATTTTGATAATAGCAAAGAAGTGGAATTAAAGTCTTATTATAAAGGATTGTAACTATGCTTTATTTTCATCACCTTGCACTTTGATGACTTGACTGTGGTTTTCCACAACACTTTGTTAAAATTTTTTGACCAGTTGAACAGTTTGGTTTTAGTAAAACAAATTGCAATTTGGTCATAATTTTGAATGAAATGCAACAGGTGGAGAGCAACACTTAGTCAAGTCACAGTAAGAAACTTAGGTTTCAACTCCCTCAGACAAATCTTACAATGTACAAGGTTTCACCTGGTGAAGCCTGAAGGAGAAGTTGCACCTACAGTTGCATACTGAATAGTTATAACCAAAATATTGAAACAGTACAAAAGACCACACCAACCCTTTTTCTAGACCATGTGTTGTAAAAGGAGAATTATATGAAATTGACAAGAGTGCACACTCTGAAATGTCTAGCCTGCTTTACTTATTATGATTGATTTTATGTTGTTAGTCCTAAAGATAAAGTTTACTTCAATTATCACATAAACATAACATTTTCAATGATTCCTCATGAAAAGAGGTCAAAGTTTACTTACAATCATTCCATAACACATAGTTGACCTACATAGTACATGAAACAGACTTAGCCATGAAAACTAAACATTGACCAATGAACCATGAAAAAAAGGTCAAAGTCAGATGAACACTGCCAGACAGACATGTACACCTTACAATCATTCTATATACCAAATATAGTTGACCTATGGCTTATAGTATCTTACAAGAGGACCTAACTACTAAAACTTAACAATGACCAATGAACATGAAAATGAAATCAAAGACAGGTGATACCTGCCAGACATGTACACCTTACAATCATTCCATACACCAAATTTAATTAACCTACTGTTTGAAATATTCAAAAATTGAACCAAAACTCAAAAACGTAACATTGACCAATGAACTATGAAGATGACATCAAGGTCATATGAAACCTGCCAGACTGACATATAATAAGAGGCTGTCAGAGTGAACCCCGGACTTCCCTATATTTTATTTGATTTGTGTTATTGTCCCATACAAGAATATATATAGTTTAGGGGGTAAGGATCTCGACCGTTAACAAGTTCTTAAACAGGAAAAGGGGGGTGACCCCCAGGGGACTCACCTTATATTTCATTTGATTTGTTTTATTGTCCCATACAAGAATATATGGTTTCGGGGTGAGGATCTTGACAGTTTACAAGTTTTCAAAAAAAAGGGGGTTGGGGGTTACCCCAGGGGACTCGCCTTATATTTCATTTTATTTGTGTTATAGTCCCATACAAGAATATATATGGTTCAGGAATGGGGATCTCGACCGTTTACAAGTTCTTAAAAAGGAGGGGGGGTGGGGATGACCCCAGGGGACTCGCCTTATATTTCATTTGATTTGTTTTATTGTCCCATACATGAATATATATGGTTTCAGGGTGGGGATCTTGACCGTTTACAAGTTTTCAAACAGATGGGGGGTGGGGGTGAACCCGGGGACTCCCCCAATATTTCATTTGATTTGTTTTATTGTCCCATACAAGAATATATATGGTTTAGGGATGGGGATCTCGACCGTTTACAAGATAAAAGCACATTCTCAAATTGAAGGGGGTTGGGGTAAGAATATATATGGTTCAGGGAGACTTAATTATCTTCAAAATGTCTAATAATGAACAGTAAATTTCAAACTTCATTTATACAGTCCTACTAGTAAATTTCAAACTTTATATATACAGTCCTACAGATCTTATCAGGAAACAGAAAATTTTCAAATTAATCTGTCACTCCAATGATTATCATATGCTAAGATATAACCCAGATCTAATTAATAATTAATAATGTAATTAACTTCAAAATGTCTAATAATATAGCTTATAATCATCACCACTTAGGAAATAAATAATTTTCAAATAAATCTGTCACTCCAATTTTTATTGTGAGATAAGACATTATGTTTAGTCATAAAATGATAGCAAGAGAAAAATATTTTAAAATACCACTTTTGGATATTAAAAATGGTGATAACTCAAAAAGGAGAAATACTAAAATCTTGAAAATTGAACTAGACCTTCATTAAGTCCCAGGAAACAACATATTTAAATTTGAAAAATATTTGTTAAAGCGTTTTCATGTTATTGTGGAGACACTGTTTGGCAGCCGCCTGTCCGCCCGCCCAGCCGCCCGCTGTACATTCCCATTTTAATAACTGATATTTCCTTCGAAAATCCGGTTAAAAATAAGATGTGGTATGATTGCCAATGAGACAACTGACATGTACACTTTTCAATCAATCCATACACCAAATATAGTTGACCTACTGCTTACAGCATCTGAGAAACGAACCTAATCAAGCAACTTTAACCTTGATCATAGAACTTTGAAATGAGGTTGTGGTCCGGTGAACCATTTCTGAGACACATAGACCTTGCAAGAAATACATATACCAAATACAGTTATCCTGTTATTCATAATAAGCAAGAAATTCACATGATTAAAAAACTAAACTTATTTCTCAAGCAGTCGCTGAACCATGAAAATGAGGTCAAGGTCAACAGAATATGACATTATTACAATTTTTTAAATTGAAGGAGGGCTTTTTTAATGGAAAAGAAAGTAGAAAATACAAGGAACTATATCTTTTTCTCAGTTGGAAAGCAGGTCACAGTTTGACCCCAAATCTATCAGCAACAACAGAGTCACGTGACCGCGAAAATTCTGTAAAACTACGGATGAGACAAACCTCATTTTTACTCACTAAAATACCACTGTCATGATAGAAACTTATTGATCAAAATAATCTTGAATATACGTAGTTTTAACTCGTCAAAACTTACACATCAACTCAAAGTCCATTTTTATTCATTTTATCTTCAAACTTGAATTTTGTTTGAAAATTGTGAAGTCTCCTGATCGAAAAATCTAATTTTTTTCGAGGAAACTAAAAATGATGGGTTGAATCTAAATTTAATAAAGCATCTCATTAAGACAAACACTCGATATAAATATCTAGGAGTCTGAGTAGGCAATAGAGTTTTTGATACGCAAACGTCAAGTTATTTTCAACACGAAGCGGTGGTTTTTTTGCCGACTGATATCACCAGTCAAAAATGAAAACCAAGCAAAATGAATAAAAAGGAGTTTACTTTACAAAAATCAAGAAGAAAATAAATGAAATTTGATTTACAACTATGTTATTATAATATTAAGAAGAGATACTTCCCTATTTTTCAGAGAAGGTTTAGAGGTAAAAATTAAGAGGTAAAAAATTGGTGAAAATTAAGAAATGTCACCTAAAAACCTAGCTGAATTGATAACTAGAGGCTCCCAAGAGCCTGTGTCGCTCACCTGATTCTACTTTGGTTTTGGAAATCATGTAAAAATAGACAAAAATCATAACAGATATCCTAATAATAATTGAGGCCAAATTTGGTTTAATATTGGCCCTATAATTTAATCAAAAGCAGAAGACTTTTGTAAAGTTTACAGAAATTACCAATAAATTCATTGAAATTGTAGAAAATGACTTTATAAGGACAATGACAAATCAGCTACAAAGTAACAAAACTTGGTCAGCACCTCAAAAGAAACATTCATACTGGTTACCTAAATTGCACAAAAAACCATTTAAATTCCGTTTCATCTCCGCATCTAGTAAGTGTTCTACTACCAATCTATCAGTTCTTCTAACTACCTCCTTACTACTATCAAAGAACTTGTTATTAACTTTTGTAATAAAGCTTATGAAAATAATGGTATTAATTATTTTGGAGTGCTAAAATTCTTTAGAGGTTTTAGATAAAATACATGCTTTTGATGGTCCTTTTAATTCTGTTGACAGTTATGATTTTTCTACTCTATACTACACTTCCACACAATCTTATCAAGAAAAAGTTTTCATATTTAATTAAATGGTCTTTTGAAAATCTCATTACAAATTTATTTGCTGTAACTGTTTAAAGCCTTTTTCTGTAACGAAAAGGAAAGTATGCTAGATACACTTACTGGAAATGTGAAGATATGATTGAAGCTTTAAATTTTCTCCTGGACAACATATATGTACGTTTCGGCGATAAAGTGTATCGACAGGTAGTAGGTATTCCTATGGGCACTAACTGCGCCTTTAATAGCAGATTTATTCCTGTATTGCTATGAATCTCAGTTTATGACCAAACTCAGTAAAGACACTTCATTGTTACATTTGGTTGATACATTCAACAATACCTTCCGTTATCTAGATGATATTTTTTCGTTAAATAATCCAGAGTTCTCTAAATATACTACCGAAATTTACCCAATAGAACTTACTTTAACTAAATCTAACATAAACAGCAATAGTTGTCCTTTTCTGGACTTGGACATTTCAATCTCTAAAGGAAAACTCCATAAGAAAATTTACGACAAAAGAGACGATTTTTCATTCCCTATTGTTAATTTTCCTTTTTTAGACGGCGATGTTCCTTTGGCTCCATCATACGGTGTGTATATATCCCAACTCGTTCGTTATGCCCGTGTGTGTAGTGATGTCATAGATTTTAACGAACGTAATCAATGCATCACTAGTAAATTATTAAGTCAGGATTTCGTTACCATAAATTACGTAAAACTTTTGCTAAGTTCTTTCATAGATACAAAGATTTGATTAGTAAATTTGGCTGTACCTGTAGAAAACTGATTAAAACGGTATTTCACATCCTAAATTTTACGGTAATATTGTACTTAAAGCGGAAATCACTATGTGATCCATGTAAACTCATCGAACCTTTAAATAAACTTATTAGTTCAGGTTATCTTACCAATGTTGTAATTAGATCTTTGAATATAGTTTACATTGGCACTAATATCGATTTTGTCATCAGCAAATTAAAACATAACTAAATTTGTATTCTTTTCAAACGGGATGTTTAAAGACACACCCACGTTCATTTTGATCTATAAAGAGGTTAAACTCCTAACTATCCTACTGTCTGTCGATACATCTATTTTTGGCATTGCACAAGTCATGTCTTCTTTGACTGTCCATGACGTTAAAATACTAAATCCCTGGGATGTGTTTTAGTTGATTTTAGTCTCTGATGCATGATTTTTTGTTATTGGTTGTTTTGGCTTTTGACTGGCTGTCAGTGGCTGCAGTGCTCTCGGGTCGTGCTTTCTTGTTTGTTTGACCTGTTGATACTAATTGTAGTGCTTTTTTGTTGTTTAATGTTATTCAGGGTTATGTCTGGTCTATGTGCCAGCTTTGATGGGTGTTTGGTGCTAATATAGATTTCCACTTCGTGCTATGAGCATCAAAGTTATTTGTTTTGTTAAAATGTTTCCTTTCTCTATTGTGGCTGTACACGTATGGCTAACGACAGACTTATTTTCATTTGCCTGTGTTTATGGTTGTTGCAGATGGCTGATGTTTTTGTTCGAGCATATTGTTTTTCTTAAATTGTTTGACATTTCATATCGATATGACATGTTGCTTTTGTTGTTATTCCCTTGGTTTATTTATTTTGAATTTGCATTGTATCATAGGTCAAATTTGTTTGTTCGGTGTATGTTCAATGGTGTTGGTGTGTCCTTTGATTGAGTTGAGCTATTTCGGTTGATGTTTTATAGTGTGTCTTTCTGTGTTGTGATGTTGCACTGTTGTTTCGGAGAGGGGGTGAGGGTTTGGTACCATTAAAACGTTTAAACCCGCTGCATTTGTTTGCACCTGTCCTAAGTCAGGAATCTGATGTTCAGTAGTTGTCGTTTGTTGATGTGGTTCATAAGTGTTTCTCGTTTCGTTTTATATAGATTAGACTGTTGGTTTTCCGTTTGAATGGTTTTACACTAGTAATTTGGGGCCCTTTATAGCTTACTGTTCGGTGTGAGCCTAGGCTCCGTGTTGAAGACCGTGCTTTGACCTATAATGGTTTACTTTTATAAATTTTGACTCGGATGGAGAGTTGTCTCATGAGGGGTGGGGATGACCCAGGGACCTCTTTATATTTCATTTGATTTGTTATATTGTCCCATACAAGAATATATATGGTTTCAGGGTGGGGATCTTGACTGTTTACAAGTTTTCAAAAAGAGGGGGGTGAGGGTGAACCTGGGGACTCCCCAATATTTCATTTGATTTGTTTTATTGTCCCATACAAGAATATATATGGTTTAGGGGTGGGGATCTCAACCGTTTACAAGATAAAAGCACATTCTCAAATTGAAGGGGTGGGGTAAGAATATATATGGTTCAAGGAGACTTAATTATCTTCAAAATGTCTAATAATGAACAGTAAATTTCAAACTTCATTTATACAGTCTTACTAGTAAATTTCAAACTTTATATATACAGTCCTACAGATCTTATCAGGAAACAGAAAATTTTCAATTAAATCTGTCATTCCAATTTTATTGTGAGATAAGACATTATGTTTAGTCATAAAATGATAGCAAGAGAAAAATATTTTAAAATACCACTTTTGGATATTAAAATGGCGATAACTCAAAAGGAGAAATACTAAAATCTTGAAAATTGAACTAGACCTTAATTAAGTCCCTTGAAACAACATATTTAAATTTGAAAAAAATTTGTTAAAGCGTTTTCATGTTATTGTGGAGACACTGTTTGGCAGCCGCCTGTCTGCCCGCCCAGCTCGCTGTACATCCCTATTTTAATAACCGATATTTCCTTCAAAAATCTGGTTAAAAATAAGATGTGGTATGATTGCCAATGAGACAACTGACATGTACACTTTTCAATCAATCCATACACCAAATATAGTTGACCTACTGCTTACAGCATCTGAGAAATGAACCTAATCAAGCAACTTTAACCTTGATCATAGAACCATGAAATGAGGTTGTGGTCCGTGAACCATTTCTGAGACACATAGACCTTGCAAGAAATACATATACCAAATACAGTTATCCTGTTATTCATAATAAGCAAGAAATTCACATGACTAAATTTGTATTCTTTTCAAACGGGATGTTTAAAGACACACCCACGTTCATTTTGATCTATAAAGAGGTTAAACTCCTGACTATCCTACTGTCTGTCGATACATCTATTTTTGGCATTGCACAAGTCATGTTCTTTGACTGTCCATGACGTTAAAATACTAAACCCTGGGATGTGTTTTAGTTGATTTTAGTCTCTGATGCATGATTTTTGTTATTGGTTGTTTTGGCTTTTGACTGGCTGTCAGTGGCTGCAGTGCTCTCGGGTCGTGCTTTCTTGTTTGTTTGACCTGTTGATACTAATTGTAGTGCTTTTTTGTTGTTTAATGTTATTCAGGGTTATGTCTGGTCTATGTGCCAGCTTTGATGGGTGTTTGGTGCTAATATAGATTTCACTTCGTGCTATGAGCATCAAAGTTATTTGTTTTGTTAAAATGTTTCTTCTCTATTGTGGCTGTACACGATGGCTAACGACAGACTTATTTTCATTTGCCTGTGTTTATGGTTGTTGCAGATTGCTGATGTTTTGTTCGAGCATATTGTTTTTCTTAAATTGTTTGACATTTCATATCGATATGACATGTTGCTTTTGTTGTTATTCCCTTGGTTTATTTATTTTGAATTTGCATTGTATCATAGGTCAAATTTGTTTGTTCGGTGTATGTTCAATGGTGTTGGTGTGTCCTTTGATTGAGTTGAGCTATTTCGGTTGATGTTTTATAGTGTGTCTTTCTGTGTTGTGATGTTGCACTGTTGTTTCGGAGAGGGGTGAGGGTTTGGTACCATTAAACGTTAAACCCGCTGCATTTGTTTGCACCTGTCCTAAGTCAGGAATCTGATGTTCAGTAGTTGTCGTTGTTGATGTGGTTCATAAGTGTTTCTCGTTTCGTTTTATATAGATTAGACTGTTGGTTTTCCGTTTGAATGGTTTTACACTAGTAATTTGGGGCCCTTTATAGCTTACTGTTCGGGTGAGCCTAGGCTCCGTGTTGAAGACCGTTTGACCTATAATGGTTTACTTTTATAAATTTTGACTCGGATGGAGAGTTGTCTCATTGGCACTCATACCACATCTTCTTATATCTATATACCATGTTTGGTTTCAATCCATTAAGCGGTTTTCTAGAAGAAGACATTTGATATATTTCCATAGGGTCCTTTGTTAAACTTAAAGTCCCCGTTGGCAGCCATCTTGGTTGATGGATTTGCTAAAAAGTAACAACACTTGGTCAGCACCTCATAAGGAACATTCATGCCATGTTTTATTTCATTCCATTTAGTGGTTCTCTAAAGAAGACATTTGTATGTATTTTCCATAGGGTCCTATGTTAAACTAAGTCCTCTCTGGCGGCCATCTTGGATGATGGATCGGCTTCAAGTAACAACACTTGGTCAGCACCTCGTAAGGAACATTCATGCCATGTTTGGTTTCATTCCATTTAGTGGTTCTCTAAAGAAAGATTTGTATGTATTGTCCATAGGGTCCTATGTTAAACGAAGTCCCCTGCTGGCGGCCATCTTGGATGATGGATGCCTACAAAGTTACAACACTTGGTCAGCACCTCATAAGGAACATTCATGCCATGTTTTATTTCATTCCATTTAGTGGTTCTCTAAAAGAAGACATTTGTATTTATTTCCCATAGGGTCCTATGTTAAACTAAATCCCTATCTGGCGGACATCTTAGATGATGGTTCGGCTTCAAAGTAACAACACTTGGTCAGCAATTCAAAAGGAACATTCATGCCATGTTTGGTTTCATTCCATTAAGTGGTTCTCTAAAAGAAGACATTTGTATGTATTGTCCATAGGGTCCTATGTTAAATAAAGTCCCCCCACTGGCGGCCATCTTGGATGATTGATCGCCTACAAAGTTACAACGCTTGGTCAGCACCTCATAAGGAACATTCATGCCATGTTTTATTTCATTCCATTTAGTGGTTCTCTAAAAGAAGACATTTGTATGTATTTCCCATAGGGTCCTATGTTAAACTAAGTCCTCGCTGGTGGCCATTTTGGATGATGGATCGGCTACAAAGTAACAACACTTGGTCAGCACCTCCTAATGAACATTCATGCTATGTTTTGTTTCATTCCATTCAGTGGTTCTCTAAAAGTCATTTGTATGCATTTCCCATAGGGTCCTATGTTAAACTAAGTCCCTCACTGGCGCATTTTGGATGATGGCGGCTAAAGTAACAACACTTGGTCAGCACCTTGTAAGGAACATTCATCTATGTTTTGTTACATTCCATTCAGTGGTTCTCTAAAGAATAATTTGTATGCATTTCCATAGGGTCTTATGTTAAACTAAGTCCAATGGCCATCTTGGATGATGGATCGGCTAAAGTAACAACACTTGTTCAGCCCATAAGGAACATTCTCCATGTTTGTATACATCATTTCGTCTCATAAGTCTATAAAATTAAACTTTAAGACAGCACAGATCTATAGGAAAAGATTGCCATTAACGTTAAATTTTTGGGATAGAATTATTTAGTAATTTTTATAAGGGAAGGAAAACTATAGAATCCTTTTTGGATATTAAAATGGCGATAACTCAAAAGGAGAAATACTAAAATCTTGAAAATTGAACTAGACCTTAATTAAGTCCCTTGAAACAACATATTTAAATTTGAAAAAATTTGTTAAAGCGTTTTCATGTTATTGTGGAGACACTGTTTGGCAGCCGCTGCCTGCCCGCCCAGTCATCGCTGTACATCCCTATTTTAATAACCGATATTTCCTTCAAAAATCTGGTTAAAAATAAGATGTGGTATGATTGCCAATGAGACAACTGACATGTACACTTTTCAATCAATCCATACACCAAATATAGTTGACCTACTGCTTACAGCATCTGAGAAATGAACCTAATCAAGCAACTTTAACCTTGATCATAGAACCATGAAATGAGGTTGTGGTCCGTGAACCATTTCTGAGACACATAGACCTTGCAAGAAATACATATACCAAATACAGTTATCCTGTTATTCATAATAAGCAAGAAATTCACATGATTAAATAAACAGCTGCGCCATGAGCATACGATACGCCGTCGTCTTGTGTGCTAATTTTTATGCAATAAGCATAAATAGTTTCTGACATACTGCGTGACATGCTAAAACCCCCTTTTTACAAAACTCAATATCCCTAAAATAAAATTTTGAATCAAAACCAAAAGTATACAGATCTTTAGATTAATATAACTAAGAAGTGTGAAATTTTAAGCAATAATCATAAATCGTTTTTGAGATATGCGACATGTGGAAAACCCTCCCCTTTTTACAAAATACTCAATAACTCAAAAATAAAATTTTGAATCATCACCAAAAAGTATACAGATCTTAAGGTTAATATATTTAAGAAGTGTAAAGTTTTAAGCAATAATCATAAACTGTTTTTGAGATACGGTGACGTGAAAAACCCTCCCCTTTTTAACAAAATACTCAATATCTCTGAAATAAAATTTTGAATCATCACCAAAAAGTATACAGATCTTGAGATTAATATAACTAAGAAGTGTGTAAAGTTTTAAGCAATAATCATAAATTGTTTTTGAGATATGTGACATGTGAAAAAAACACACACCTGTTTTAGTTACTAAGTCCCGTAACTCAAAAGTTTTAATCTTATTTTCACCAAAAGTATACAGATCGTTTGACCATCATAAGAAACAACTATGTTAAGTTTCATGAAATTTGGATAAGTCATTCTCAAGTTACTGTACGACATGTTTACGCGGGACAGACAGACGGACAGACAGACTTTTAGTTACTAAGTCCCGTAACTCAAAAAGTTTTAATCTTATTTTCACCAAAAGTATACAGATCGTTTGACCATCATAAGAAACAACTATGTTAAGTTTCATGAAATTTGGATAAGTCGTTCTCGCGGTACGCGTGCATATTTCGCCGGACAGACAGGCGGACAGACAGACTTTTAGTTACTAAGTCCCGTAACTCAAAAAGTTTTAATCTTATTTTCACCAAAAGTATACAGATCGTTTGACCATCATAAGAAACAACTATATTAAGTTTCATGAAATTTGGATAAGTCATTCTCAAGTTACGGTGCGACATGTTTACGCGCGGACAGACGGACGGACGGACCGGACATTTGTATACCATAATAAGTCCGTAAAAATTGACGGCGTATAAAAATAAACTTATTTCTCATGAAAATGAGGTCAAGGTCAACAGAATATGACATTATTACAATTTTTAAATTGAAGGAGGGCTTTTAATGGAAAAAAAGTAGAAAATACAAGGAACTATATCTTTTCTCAGTTGGAAAGCAGGTCACAGTTTGACCCCAAGTCTATCAGCAACAATAGAGTCACGTGACCATAAAAATTCAGTAAAACTACAGATGAGACAAACCTCATTTTACTCACTAAAACACCACTGTCATGATAAAACTTATTGATCAAAATAATCTTGAATATACATAGTTTTAAATCGTCAAACTTACACATCAACTCGAGTCCTTTTTATTCATTTTATCTTTAAACTTGAATTTTGTTTGAAAATTGTGAAGTCTCCTGATCGAAAAATCTAAATTTTTCGAGGAAACTAAAATGATAGGTTGAATCTAAATGTAATAAAGCATCTCATTAAGACAAACACTCAATATAAATATCTAGGCGTCTGAGTAGGTGATAGAGTTTTGGATACGCAAACATCAAGTTATTTTCAATACGAGTGGTTTTTTTTGCCGATTAAAACGTTTAAACCCGCTGCATTTGTTTGCACCTGTCCTAAGTCAGGAATCTGATGTTCAGTAGTTGTCGTTTGTTGATGTGGTTCATAAGTGTTTCGTTTCCGTTTTATATAGATTAGACTGTTGGTTTTCCCGTTTGAATGGTTTTACACTAGTAATTTGGGGCCCTTTATAGCTTACTGTTCGGTGTGAGCCTAGGCTCCGTGTTGAAGACCGTACTTTGACCTATAATGGTTTACTTTTATAAATTTTGACTCGGATGGAGAGTTGTCTCATTGGCACTCATACCACATCTTCTTATATCTATATACCATGTTTGGTTTCAATCCATTAAGCGGTTTTCTAGAAGAAGACATTTGTATATATTTCCCATAGGGTCCTTTGTTAAACTTAAAGTCCCCGTTGGCAGCCATCTTGGTTGATGGATTTGCTAAAAAAGTAACAACACTTGGTCAGCACCTCATAAGGAACATTCATGCCATGTTTTATTTCATTCCATTTAGTGGTTCTCTAAAAGAAGACATTTGTATGTATTTTCCATAGGGTCCTATGTTAAACTAAGTCCCTCTCTGGCGGCCATCTTGGATGATGGATCGGCTTCAAAGTAACAACACTTGGTCAGCACCTCGTAAGGAACATTCATGCCATGTTTGGTTTCATTCCATTTAGTGGTTCTCTAAAAGAAGAGATTTGTATGTATTGTCCATAGGGTCCTATGTTAAACGAAGTCCCCTGCTGGCGGCCATCTTGGATGATGGATGCCTACAAAGTTACAACACTTGGTCAGCACCTCATAAGGAACATTCATGCCATGTTTTATTTCATTCCATTTAGTGGTTCTCTAAAAGAAGACATTTGTATTTATTTCCCATAGGGTCCTATGTTAAACTAAATCCCTATCTGGCGGACATCTTAGATGATGGTTCGGCTTCAAAGTAACAACACTTGGTCAGCAATTCAAAAGGAACATTCATGCCATGTTTGGTTTCATTCCATTAAGTGGTTCTAATAAAAGAAGACATTTGTATGTATTGTCCATAGGGTCCTATGTTAAATAAAGTCCCCCACTGGCGGCCATCTTGGATGATTGATCGCCACAAAGTTACAACGCTTGGTCAGCACCTCATAAGGAACATTCATGCCATGTTTTATTTCATTCCATTTAGTGGTTCTCTAAAAGAAGACATTTGTATGTATTTCCCATAGGGTCCTATGTTAAACTAAGTCCTCGCTGGTGGCCATTTTGGATGATGGATCGGCTACAAAGTAACAACACTTGGTCAGCACCTCCTAATGAACATTCATGCTATGTTTTGTTTCATTCCATTCAGTGGTTCTCTAAAAGAAGTCATTTGTATGCATTTCCCATAGGGTCCTATGTTAAACTAAGTCCCTCACTGGCGGCCATTTTGGATGATGGAACGGCTACAAAGTAACAACACTTGGTCAGCACCTTGTAAGGAACATTCATGCTATGTTTTGTTACATTCCATTCAGTGGTTCTCTAAAAGAAGTAATTTGTATGCATTTCCCATAGGGTCCTATGTTAAACTAAGTCTCCCGCTGGCGGCCATCTTGGATGATGGATCGGCTACAAAGTAACAACACTTGTTCAGCGCCTCATAAGGAACATTCATGCCATGTTTGGTTTCATTCCATTCAGTGGTTCTCTAGAAGAAGTTCAAAATGTAAAAAGTTAACGACGACGACGGACGACGGACGCCAAGTGATGAGAAAAGCTCACTTGGCCCT
Organism: Mytilus coruscus; assembly: GCA_017311375.1. NCBI lineage: Eukaryota > Metazoa > Mollusca > Bivalvia > Mytilida > Mytilidae > Mytilus > Mytilus coruscus. The sequence goes on from CM029601.1 coordinate 58,406,576, forward strand.
TTGGGCCAGGTGAGCTAAAAATTAGCTCTGGCTGATGAAATTTACTTTGTAATTTTTATAATGGGATATGGAATCACTCCTAGTAGAATTTTTTTAAATACTTCTATTAGTTCTAACATTATGTTGAATGCCATAAAACATACTTTATACAATTTAAATAATCTTTCTGAAATAAAAATAATGAATAATACTGATCATTTGAATTTTATATTCTAAAAAGTGGGACCAAGAGTCACAATAGTTTCTTCAAAGTAAAAAAGCCTTTTAACTCAACCCTATTTTTCTTAGTTGAACAGTACAATACTGACTAGAAAATATCCTACAGAAAAAGGATAAGTTTACCAAAAATATTGACAGAAATTCTGTAAAAAATAATACTTACTAGAATTAAAAGTGACATAATTTTGAATTTTAAAATCATTTTTATTGTAAAATTCAATTATTAGATTAGCTTGCACAGCTAGTAGCCCTTGGGTATTTTATAGATTATGAAAGTAAACTTTTTGAAAAAACAAAATAGGGCTTCTACTCTTCAGGTTGCTGTATCAGCTGGAATACATATTTATAAACGACGTATTGTATATTTTACCTTAATAATTGGATATTTATACCATAAATGACAGTTGGTGGGACAAATCTTGTGCCTTTTAGTTTTACTTAATGATTGTAAAATTTGACAAGGATTTGCCATTTGAATAAATTTAATTTTGTAAGAAAACATATCTATGAATTGAATTTCTTGTTTGACTTGATAAGCTAGTTTTTACACTTATTACTGTAGCTTATTTAGTAAAGCAAGCTTTTAACTTATAAGTATAATTAACTGACCTTCATATCCTTTTTCATATGTTTTTTCCTCAAGAAATTTTCATTGCAAGGCATTTTCTCTTGCTATTTTTTTGTGTTTTTTCCATCCATAGGCTATCATTAATTTGTCAGATTTGTTTCCAGTATGAAAGAAATTTTCTCAGACGTATGTTTTCAAAAGCAATAAATATGATCTTTGTTTCACTTTTCCAATGTGTAAATTTTCACTATGCACATGACCCTGACACATTTTTTTGTTAACGTTATATGTATATGACGTATGTTGAAAAAGAAAACAATGTCACCGTCAGTTTGTGTAGGGGATCAAGAAGGGTTTTAGTTACTTTGAAATGGGGGTATCGTATGGAATTGTGAAAAACAAAAATTTTTAATCATAATTTCATTCATATTTCTAATAAAATCGGTATTTTGGAGTATGTTGGAAACAGGTACAAGGAAAAGGAATTAAACATTCACTGTTTAAAACTAGAAACGCAGCCAAAACCAGCTACAAATTGACATGACTGGTGGTCACTAAAATTTTTGTATTAAAGTAAAAAATGATGGCTTCATAATTGTGTAGAAATTTGAAACAGGTTACCCGGTTTCATTTAAGATTTTTAACGTTCTTTTCAGTATTTGGATACGTAAACGTCAAGTTATTTAAATTCGATGTTTTTGGCAAACAAAAAAGATGGCTGATAATTTTTTTAACGGACAGGATAAAGTAATAGCAAATAATAGTTATTTTCGACAATGCTGCTATGTCGTATTGAAACTATATTGTTCACAAAACCTACAAACTTTAAAAATCGATTATGATAAAAGCATGACAAGTTGAAAAAATTAGTTTAAACGTCGATTTTTTAGCCGATTGATTTTGCGGACTTTTTGATGTCACCGACGACTGTAGTGCCACTTAATTAATCCCCCCTGCAATTGTTGCTGATAGAGCTTGACCACAACGGACGTTTCCAAGGACTTGCTTTCAAACTGTCTAAGCATCCTAAATAAGATTTGATGCAACGTCATAGACAATGTCTTGACAATACCCATTGATGTATGATGTCAGAGGAGTGAAATTACCTGATTTATTTCACATGTGAAATTATCCATTTTTATTTAACTAGGAAATCACTGTATTTCATTGCAACCAGTGGAATAAACTCCCATTAATTACATTCTTACACAAAGTTATACATTGTATGTTACATAGTGTCTAAGACTTAAATCAATGAAAAGTAAAATATAGATTTAACTGTCATATGTAATTTTTTGAGCTGTCAAAAGATGTACCGGTATGTGTATTTAAATTTCAATCTTGAAGTGCTTTCCCCAACATCATTTAGTTTCTGGCAACCTGAATTAAATGTATGCTGATTTCTTTAGGACCAGTTCAGAAAGTTTGCAGTTTTCATAGATGATTTGTATGTAAGGTGAAAAGACTTCAATTGTTTCAAAATTGCAGATTATTCAGCATAGAGAGCAAGGTGGCATGATATAGTGGATTTACCTGATAAAAATGCGACAATTAAAATAATTTTCTTGATAACAATACATGTACAGATATCAAAATTCATGAAGATAAACTAAAGTTCACAAAATCAACATTTCTAAATGATCAAAAATTGGGAACACAAATACTGGTACAAGACTGACTGTCATAAAGAACTAAAAAACATTATTTGGTCAGCTATTATTATACTTCTTTTTCATAAAAGACCTCTGGGTCTTAGACAATGTTCAAGACATTTTTAAACTTTGAATTTCACAGTTTCCAGAATAGAGAGAGGAGTGTTTCAATATCAATGTCTAAGATTACTGATGTGTAATTATGTATTTTTTGTATTAGTCAGCAACACTTGTGCTTTCAAAGTACAGCAGCATGAATTTCTGATAATTACTTTTAATGATTATATTTAAGGTAGTTTATATAAACAATATAAAGTTAAAAAAAGATGAATTGAGATATCATGATGGTCTACCAAAAAAGTAACATACTTATAACATTCCTGATTCTACTGTAATCACTTGTAAGGTGTGTAACTTCAAAGGTGTCACCATGAAATACAATTAATCCCAAGTTCTCCTCTAAACCATAATCTGTCTTATTCTGCTCCAGACCTGAAAAAAAGCAGCTGATATGAGTCATAACCTATTATGTTATCTTGCTTCATTTCCCCATCTAATTTTATTATATATCAAACTATAGGACCTATGAGGGGCCTGATGGGGGGGTGTCTCATCACAATTCACAAGTTGATTTTTTTGTCAATCACAATTCACAGAAAATAAATTTCCATGATCACGGATCACAAAAATATAAAAAAAAATAAATCTGTAGAAAAACGGATCACGATAGCGAAAATGCACCGATCACGAAGAACGAAAATAACCCATCAGGCCCCTCACCTATGCAGGTATAAATGAATGAATCTTAATGAGCATGCAATCTCACTTATTTTCAAAAAAGAGACTTATCTAAATGTGGTGAAGAATTTTGATACTAGAAAGCCCCTTACACAAATGTGAATTAATTCTCATAATATAGCTATTGAGCAGGGTTGTTATATTCAATTCAATTCAAAGTTTTATTGCCATATAAACTTTACAGTTTGTGACATATAACAACAACAAAAACAAATGAAGACAATAACTAAGTAACTCAATATATATATACAAATTCAGGAAAATATTAAAGGGTCCCATGTCCTCAGTTCCATAGAAAGATTGACAAAGATAAATAAATCTGTAAATTTTTGTTTGTTTTTCTAAATTCAATTGAAGATGAAATTCATTTTCTGATGGAATGTCTGGCATTCATACAACAACGACAAGTAAAGTTAGATTAATCTGCTTTAAAAAAATATATAATAATTTGAAAATTCCAAAATATAGATAACAGATTTATTTAACTTCTTTCATGTGAACATAAAAAAATATGCAACAATGTGGCTTTGATTTGTTATAAATGTTTTACAATAAGAAAACAACTGCTACAGTTATAACTACAATAAGCATAATCATAATTGTTCCTGTACTTATGTCTATTTGTAATCATTATATGTAACATGTCTTTATCTGAAGACATTTTCAAACATCAAACTTTATTTTTAACTAAAATATTTGGTACACCAGATGTCCAATTTTTAAGACTCATCAGTGCGCTTGAATCAAATAAGTGTATATTTGAAATGCTGTATCTTTGCCTTTGGCTTAGATATAAAGACAAATGAGGTGTCAAAAGAAAGAAGAATCATTGAGCTTCTGCATAAACACACTAGTACTGTTAGCCATATTACAAATCAGAAAATATTAAAAAGGTGCCATATTAGGAGAAAATTTGAATATTTTTTTTAACTTCTTATTTTCACAACTAGCATTTTCAGTTTAGTAGCAACCAAGTAGTTTTATTTTGCATAAATATCAGCATAGGATACAAGCACCTAAACAGTGTCTCAGATTTCTAATATCTTAACCTATTACAGAATAATAGCTGGATCTATTATTGTTTTGACCTTATAAATCTTAAATATTCAAAATTACTTAATTTTTTAAATAAACCTTATATAAAAACAAGAGTAAACACTCTGAAATGTCTCGCCTGCTATACTGACCATGATTGATGTTATATTGAAAGCCTTAAAGATAAAAGTTTTACTCACATAAACTTACTACAAGTATCACAAAACATTAATACTGATCCATGACAATAAGGTCAAGGTCAGATAAACCCTGCAGACAGACATGTACACCTTACAATCATTCCATACACCAAATATAGTTGATATATTGCTTGTATATGCTTGTCTATTGGAAAACAGACCAAAACACAAAAACCTAAACATGGACCAAAAAACCATGACAATAAGGTCTAAGGCAGATAGATACCTTCCAGACAAACATAATTATACCTTACAATCATAGCATACACCAAATATAGTTGACCTAATGCATATAGTATATGAAAATGAGGTCAACATCAGATCAAAATTGCCAGAATAACACCAGACATACTATTTCTTCTCCATTTTTTTTCTACATTAAGTGAATTTTGATGGAAAGACCTTCAATTGGAGACCAATTGGTTTTTAATTTTGTTTATAGATTTCTCTGGAATAGTTCAAATCTTTGTTCTTCTGTCTTAATGGACAGTTGTCTCATTGGCAATCATACCCCTTCTCCTTATTTTTATATTTCAAATGTTATAGGAAATGCTCTGGTAGAACAAAACTTTGAAAATTACAGAAATGACAACAGCTTAAAAAATAGATATTAACAACATATGTGTTGTTCTGATTTATTAATTTTCTTCTTTTGATCACTCTTGGAGTTACAAACTGATTTCACTATGTACTGTCAATATAAAACTTTAACTATCCATATTTGTATACAGAAAATTATAGTATCCAGTATTTTTCATTACTGGTATACATGTAAAAATAAGGAGATGAGGTATGATTGCCAATGAGACAACTATCCACCAAAGTTCAAATAAAGTGGATGTAAGCAACAATGAGAACAGGAGGCTGTCAGAGTGACAGCAAACCGGATTTTCCTACAGAGGTCGAAACCCTGAACAGTTGAGCAAGTATGGACACTACATTTAAGCTTAAAACAGCTCTGAATTTGGATTGTGATTGAATATTTGACACAGCATAGGTTTGTGACACAAAATGAATGTGGTCAAAGAACTGAAATATTTGAACTTGGACATTTACCTATTATGGTCCAATATCCAAAATCTAAGTACATATTAAAATCAGCATATCAAAGAAACCCAAGAATTCATTTTTTGATGAAATCAGACAAAAGTTAAATTTAGGACCCTTTGGACCTCAATGTGGACCAATTTGATAAAGGAGTCCACAATCCAAAATCTCTCAATACATGGTTAGATTCAGCATTTCAAAGAATCTCATAAATTCAAATTTTGTTGAATCAAACAAAGTTTAATTTTGGACCCTGATTTGGAACAACTTGAAAACTGGGCCCAAAAATCTAATATTTAAATACAGGTTTAGATTCAGCATTTGAAAGAACCCTATATATATTTATTTTATGTTGAAATGAAACACAGGTAAATTTTATCCATAATATTTTCTGTGCAAAGGGAAATAACTCAAACTGAATAAATAGCTCTCTAAAATAAGATATGATGCAATTTTTCAAATTATAAGCAATAATATAATAATAACAACATGTGATGACTAAGTTCTCTAAAATTAGATATGATTTAACACTCAAACATTGTTAGAATCAGTATATCAAAGAACCAAAGAATTCAATTTTTGATAAAATTAAACAAAAGTTTAATTTAGGACCCTTTGGACCTCAATGTGGTATTATCTTATTAATAATGAAAAGAAATATAGGTTTAGATTAAGCATTTCAAAGAACCCTATATTTATTCAATTTAGGTTGAAATCAAACACAGTTTAATTTTGGACCCCGATTTGGACCAACTTGAAAACTGGGCCCAAAATCAGAAATCTAAATATATGTTTATTAATAAACAATATAAGCTTAGTTTTTAAAGGAGTTCACTTCATAAAAAAAAATATATAGCATTCAGAAAATTAGTTTTACAGAATAACAAACAAACTTGCCACAAAATTCTTCAATCAATTTACCAAAGAAAAGAAGAAAAAAATCCAAAATCTTATTTATTATTAATACAATGTCTTTTCAAAATCTATAAAACTTATCAGTTACAAGAAATAATTGTAACAGGATGCTGTAACGAAGTCTCCCGAACAAAGCTCCAATAATTTGTCATTCCCATGGTCGCCTGACATCAGGCAAAGTCCAGTACAAATTGGTTTGTGATATGCATTAGTGACGCCTATGGATTGACCCTGTATGTCATTCAAATCATTTTGAAATGACAAACAGGAATATATATATTGTTGTTTAGGGGTGGAGATCTCGAGATCTCAAAGGGGTGATCCCCGACTCACCCTTTATTTCATATGATTTTTTTTGTCCCATACAAGAATATATATGGTTTAGGGGTGGGATGACCATTTACAAGTTCTTAAACAGGAGGGGTGGGGTGACTTTATTTCATTTGATTTGTTTTATTGTCCCCAGGGACTTGCCAAGTTTTCAAAAGAACATTTCATTAGATTTGTTTTATTGTCCCATACAAGAATATATATGGTTTCGGGGTGGGGATGTTGACCGTTTACAAGTTTTCAAAAAGAAAGGGGTGGGGGTTACCCCAGGGGACTTCCCCTGAATTTCATTTGACTTGTTTTATTGTCCCATAGTAGAATAAATATGGTTTTGGGGTGGGGATCTCGACTGTTTACAAGTTTTCAAAAGAAGGACTTCCTGAATTTCATTTGATTTTGTGCAGGTTATCTCGACTGTTTACGTCAAAAAGAAGGGGGACTTCCTATATTCCATTTGATTTGTTTTATTATCCCATACAAGAATATATATGGTTTAGGGGTGGGGATCTCGACTGTTTACAAGTTCTCAAACAGGAGGGGGTGGGGGTGACCCCAGGGGACTCGCCTTTTATTTCATTTGATTTGTTTTATTGTCCAATACAAGAATATATATGGTTTAGGGAGCCTTAATAATCTACAAAATGTCTAATAATGAACAGTAAATTTCAAACTTCATTTATACAGTCCTTCTAGTAAATTTCAAACTTTTTATATATAGTCCTACAGATCTTATCAGGAAACAGATAATTTTCAAATTAATCTGTCACTCCAATGATTATCATATGCTAAGATATTTCCCAGATCTAATTAATAAAAATCTGTCACTCTAATGATTATCATATGCTAAAATATTTCCAAGATCTAATTAATAATGAAAATAAATGATTATCATATGCTAAAATATTTCCCAGATCTAACTGAACAGAACTATGGTTTAACATAGTACTCTAACATTACATATATAATAATTAATAATGTAATAATCTTCAAAATGTCTAATAATATAGCTCATAATCATCACCACTTAGGAAATAAATAATTTTCAAATAAATCTGTCACTCCAATTTTTATTGTGAGATAAGACAAGTCACAACATGATAACAAGAGAAAAATATTTAAAAGTTCCACTTTTGGATATTAAAAATGGTGATAACTCAAAAAGGAGAAATACTAAAATCTTGAAAATTGAACTAGACCTTCATTAAGTCCCAGGAAACAACATATTTAAATTTGAAAAAAATTTGTTAAAGCGTTTTCATGTTATTGTGGAAAAAGTAAAATCATGTTATTGTGGAGACACTGTTTGGCAGCCGCCCGTCCACCCGTCCGCCCGCCCGCCGTACATCCCCATTTTAATAACTGATATTTCCTTCGAAAATCCGGTTAAAAAACCATACCGTATTATCGGCTATAAAATGCCCCGACATGAAAAATATGTAACAATTCAATTGAGAAAACTGATGGCCTAATTCATAACGAAACAATTAACGAAAAACAAATATGACAGACATGAACCAACGACAACCACTGAACTACAGGAATACCAATTTTCATACAATGTAGTTAATAGTAAACACTGAAATAATTGAGGGAATTTTGGTGTATAATGTATGTAGTAAATAAATAAAATGAACATGATTAGAGCAAATAAAAATAACATTGTACAGTACTATAGTCGGGTTCATTTGTATTTAGTTAGTGAATTACATTAGTATCTAGTTTATATACAATATTGAATACATTTGTATTTAGCCAATACTGTGGATTCATTATTTGTGGGATACCAATTTTGTGGATTGTGGGTATCGTAAACCATGAATTTAAATACTCAACCGAGTACAAATGGTCTATACATTTACAGCTTAAACAAAACCACTTGATCAAAGTTTCCACAAAATAAGGTTTTACTCTACCTACTAAAATTGATATCCAATTCTAATTGGAATCGTGAAAATAAATGAATCCATAATACATTAAGTATTTAGTTAGTGAAAACAATATTATTTAGTTATTGAATACATACGGCATGCGGAACCACATAAATGAGATAATCACAGTTTATCTGGGATAACGATAGATTATCAGCCGATCATTATAGATGAACGCCAGAATTTACCTTAACTATAATTAACGGTCATAAATGCATTTACGAAATTATCAGAGACAATCTATTATTATCGATCATAAATGCATTAACGGTCAATAATTTATAATAAAGGAACACGGGAACCACATTATTGGATAATAACAGTTTAACGGGCGATTCGTAAATGCATTTACGCCCTGTTTTCAATAGCAATTCATATGTACCCAATCACAATGGGTTATCGACCATGCTAAATAATGTCGTCCAATTATATCCATCGATTCAAATGACAACACATTCAAGCCAAATGGATCGTCTAGCTAAATCTCACCAACCGTCAATTGATAGTGTTTAAGAATTGAATACTCAGTTTTTTTTGTAAAATTAATACGAAATAAGTTAGATGCAAGTTTAAAGTTATTAATTATTTTTACGTTTGCAACAGACACGAATCCTGGGAATATTATACTAATAATAATATTACTATTAAAGTAAATAAGTTATAACTGGCACTAACGCCATATATGGCAAGCCATGGGAATTTATTCTCTATTTTTAATATTAAAAAAATTTTAATATCAATAAATCTAATTTTTAGAATTACAAAATAATTTTTAATATCAATAAATCTTATTTCTAATATTAAAAATCGTGTCATTTATTGATGTTAATAAAGGAATTTTAATATCAAAAACATTTATTAATATTAATAAATCATTCAGTCTGATTTATTAATATTAATAAATAATTTTAATATTAGATAATATGCTAATTTTTAATATTTAATAATATGCTGATTTTTAATGTTAAAAATCATTTTTAATACTAAAAATCGACATCAATGTTATCTTAGCGTTTGATATAGGGCAAACTAGATTAAAACATGATCTGCCAAAAGCTCTAATGATGAATATAGGACATGTCGGTCCAAAGAAATTTTGGACCGATTATGTTTAGTCAACTCGGACCATTTTATATCGACCAGACAAGTATTTAAAGAAAGTTTGAACTATTTAATGATTATAAAATTAAATTTTAAATTTTAAGTTAACGCATTCTTTAAATTTGCTAAATTAGCCCTAAAAATGAAATTAATAACTTGACCAATATGAACCCTATGGGCGTAAAGGGACATAGTAAAAAAATGGCATTGACCGACATTTGTAGGTTCCCAGAGGCAAACATAGACTATCTCGTATGGCAAGCTATTGTGGAATTTATTATACCACTGAATGTTTAATTTTAACTCTTCTGGTGCTAGCCACATGGTTAAATATTCTGCACTGCCCCATCAGAGCTTTTAAACAGATCCATTCATATCAATATTAAAGTTCAGGAAAAATTCAAAACGCAGTTTCTCATTCATGTTTACCACCGACTGAATTGCCGATCTATTTTTTTTTTTTACTTGGGCCAAAACCAATTTGTAGGTATTTTTTATTAGTCAAATGAGACATGGAATTTCAATCCTTCAATTGTAATTACATTCAAATATTTGTACGACGATTTCCTAACCTGAGTCAGGACTATGCAATACAAGCTATTAGTCCCATGCACAGTTCTCCTATCCAAAACTTTAATGTGTCAAAGTTAAACTAGTAGTAACAGTGAACGATATTTCTTCATAGCAATATAGAGAAAAGGAGATGTGGAATGTTTGCCAATGAGACAACTATCCACCAAAGTCCAAATGAAGTGGGTGTAAGCAATTAAAGGCAACCATATGGCCATCAACAATGAGAAAATATAGGGACATAGTAAAAATAAGATAAGTCTTTAAAAACTCAAAATTTTGATTTTTCCTAAGTATTAAAACTTTGATATTAGAATTCAAACACAGTTATTACATTTTTAGAAGGAGGAGACATGGATGCAATTTATTAAGAGTTATCCACACATTTTGTCAATTCATATTCAATAAAATGCTCCGCAGGGCGCAGCTTGATACGACCGCAGAGGTCGAACCCTGAATAGTTGGGACAAGTATGGACACAACATTCAAGCTTGATACAGCTCTGAATTTGGATTGTGATTAAATATTTGACACAGCATAGGTTTCTGACATAGAATGAATGTGGTCTAAGAACTTAAAATTTTATTAAATTGGACATTCACCTATTATGGTCCAATATCCAAAATCTAAATACATGGTTAGATTCAGTATATCAAAGAACCCCAAGAATTCAATTTTGAGGAAATCAAACAAAGTTTAATTTGGACCCTTTTGACCTCAATGTGGACAAAGTTGATACGGGGCCCAAAATCAATAATCTAAATACATGGTTAGATTCAGCATATCAAAGAACCCTCAAAAGTTCAATTCTTTTGATGAAATCAAACAAAGTTTAATTTTGGACCCTTTTGACCTCAATGTGGACAAAGTTGATAACAGGGCCCAAAAATCAAAAATCTAAATACATGGTTAGATTCAGCATATCAAAGAACCCCATATATTCAATTTTTGTTGAAATCAAACAAAGTTTAATTTTGGACCTCGATTTGGACCAACTTGAAAACTGGGCCCATAATCAAAAAATCTAAATACATGTTTAGATTCAGCATATCAAAGAACCCTAAGAATTCAATTTTTGTTAAAATCAAACTAAGTTTAATTTTGGACCCTTTGGACCTTAATGTAGACCAATTTGAAACGGGACCAAAAATTAAGAATCTAAATACACGTTAGATTCGGCATATCAAAGAACCCCAATAATTCAATTTTTGTTGAAATCAAACAAAGTTTAATTTTGGACCCTATTTGGACCAACTGAAAACTGGGCCCATAATCAAAAATCTAAATACATGTTTAGATTCAGCATATCAAAGAACCCTAAGAATTCAATTTTTGTTAAAATCAAACTAAGTTTAATTTTGGACCCTTTGGACCTTAATGTAGACCAATTTGAAAGGGACCAAAAATTAAGAATCTAAATACATGGTTAGATTCGGCATATCAAAGAACCCTAATAATTCAATTTTGATGAAATCAAACAAAGTTTAATTTTGGATCCTTTTGACCTCAATGTGGACAAAGCTGATAACGGGGCCAAAAATCAAAATTTTAAACATGGTTAGATTCAGCATATCAAAGAACCCCATATATTCAATTTTTGTTGAAATCAAACAAAGTTTAATTTTGGACCCGATTTGGACCAACTTGAAAACTCAGTCCATTATCAAAAAATCTAAATACATATTTAGATTCAGCATATCAAAGAACCCTAAGAATTCAATTTTTGTTAAAATCAACTAAGTTTTATTTTGGACCCTTTGGACCTTAATGTGGACCAATTTGAAAACGGGACCAAAAATTAAGAATCTAAATACACAGTTAGATTGTGCATATCAAAGAACCCCAATAATAAATTTTTTGATGAAATCAAACAAAGTTTAATTTTGGACCTTTTGACCTCAATGTGGACAAAGTTGATAACGGGCCCAAAATCAAAAATCTAAATACATGGTTAGATTCAGCATATCAAAGAACCCTAAGAATTCAATTTTTGTTAAAATCAAACTAAGTTTAATTTTGGACCCTTTGGACCTTAATGTAGACCCAATTTGAAAACGGGACTAAAAATTGAGAATCTAAATATACAGTTAGATTCAGCATATCAAAGAACCCCAATAATTCAATTTTGATGAAATCAAACAAAGTTTAATTTGGGACCCTTTGGACTCAATGTGGACCAATTTAAAACGGGCCCAAAATCCAAAAACTTAATACACGGTTAGATTTATCATATTAAGGAACCCCAAGAGTTCAAGAATAAAACACCATTGAAATTGGTCAAGAAACAAGCAATTAATACAAAGTATCTTCTTTGCACAATACTGTGCAATTGAATATTTCTTGCAATTGCATAACACTGTGCAATTGAATATTTCTTACATTGCGCAATACTGTACAATTGACAATTTCTTGCTATTGCGTTAATATTGTGCTATTGGATATTTCTTGCTATTGCGCTAATACTGTTCAATTGAAAATTTCTTTATGGTGCACAATACTTATTATGTAATAATTTACACATCCTGTTTGGTGTGTATCTCCTGCCACATCATTATTATTTGATTTTAAATATAAATCAGAAATAACCAACTTAAAATGGAAAATTTTAAAGAAAAAAAGGAAAAAAGGAAAAAAATTCTCTCCCAAATTTTTGAACCCCTTATGATTCATCACCCCAAACTCAATCCCAGCCTTCCCTTTGAGGTATGGTACCTTGCAGTATAATTTCAGAGAGAGATCCATACACTTGAACACAAGTTATTGTCTGGAAACTAGAAAATGCTTATTTTGGCCCTTTTGGCCCCTAATTCCTAAACATTTCAGGCTACTACCTCAAACTCAATTCCCAGCTTTCCCTTTGTGATATGGAACCTTGTAGTACAATTTCAGAAATATCCATACACTTTCACACAAGTTATTGTCATGAAACTAGAAAAATGCTTGTTTTTTGCCTTTTGGCCCCTAATTCCTAAAATTTTGAGGCAATTACCCCAAAATCAATCCCAGCATTCCCTTTGTGATATGGAACCTTCAGGTACAAAGTCAGAGAGATCCATACACCAACACACAAGTTATGTCTGGAAGTTACAAAAATGCCCCCCTTTTTGGCCCCTAATTCCTTAACTGTTGGTACCATAACCCCAAAATCAATCCCAACCTTCCTTTGTGATATTGAACCTGATGGTAAAATTTAGAGATCCATTCACTTAAACTAAAGTTAGAGTGCGAAACCAATGCGTCTTCGGATTTATTTACGATTTACTAACGTCATTAATATACGACCACAAAATTTTTATGGTCGTATAAAAATGTATTTTTTCCTTAAATTATGATATGGATTAGCATTTAATATAGAGTTTAATTCGGAAACAACATGAATGTTGACAGATAAAAATGTTATATTCCCATATTCCATGTTGTACTTTCCACGACACCGTCATATGATCGTCAGATCTAAGTACATTTTGCATCCCATGTTTTATGGTTGGGTTCAAAGGCCCGTTTGGTCTCCCAGAAGCAAGTCATGGACTTTGCGTTGTTTAAACAATGGCAAATCAAGTGGCAAATGTGCCATACATATTCAGGGCGACTCACGAGCTGCTCAGTTTTCTAGTTTTCGAATTTTGAAATGTTGGTTCTTTTTCTGGAACATTGATTACACTCTACATGTTGGCTTTCCTATGACACAATTATTTACCCTCGCCTTTATATATCAGACTGTTGAATAAAAATATGGCGAATATAGGTGTGTCTGAATAACGGGTGGTCTAGATAGATAATTAGATACTAGGGATGTCAAAAGATCTGAAATTTAATACTCGAATACTCGGTCCTGATACTCACGAGTACTCCAGTACTCGGATAAATGTTTAATGTCTTAATTTGAGAAAAGTTTTGATTTTTGGGATGCAGTATTTTTTATTATTATCTTCATAAACCTTATTATAGTATGATGACATTGCTTTGACATCTTAACAAAAGACATACATATTATTATAGGTCATTGATGAATATTCTATAGCTATGGTAGGTACTCAATGAATGTCTTAATAGTTATATCAGGTACTTGTTGAATGCCAAAATATCATACCAGGTACTTGATGAATGTCTTATTGTCAAAGCAGGTACTTGTTGAATGTACTTTAGTCATAGCAGGTACTTGTTGCATGTCCTATTGTTATAGTAGGTACTTATTGAATGTCCTATAGTCATAGCAGGTACTTGTTGGATGTCCTATAGTTATAGTAGGTACTTATTGAATGTCCTATAGATAAAACAGGTACTTGTTGAATGTCCTACTGTTATAGGAGGTACTTGTTGAATGTCATTTAGTTATAGCAGGTCATTAATAAATATCCTTTAGATATAGTAGATACTTGTTGAATGTCCTTGAGTTATAACAAGTACTTGTTGAATGTCCTATTGTTGAAGTAGGTACTTGTTAAATGTCCTTTAGTTAAAGTAGTTAGTTGTTGAACGGCTAATAGCATGTACTTGTTGAATGTCCTATAGTTATAGCAGGTCATTGATGAATATCCTATAGCTATAACAGGTACTTGTTGAATACATTATAGTTATAGCAGGTACTTGTTGATTGTCATAGAGTCATAGTTGTACTTGATGAATGTCCTATAGCTATAGCAGCTATTTGTTGAATATTCTATTGGTATTGTAGGTACTTGTTGAATGTCCTATATAGATATAGCAGGTACTTGTTGAATGTCCTTTTATTATGGTAGGTACTTGTTGAATGTATTATTGTAATAGCTGTTACTTGTTGAATGTCTAATAGCAAGTACTTGTTGAATGTTAAATATCCTATTGGTATAGATGTGGACAAAATTGATAACGGGCCCAAAATCAAATTCTAAATACATGGTTAGATTCAGCATATCAAAGAACCCCATATATTCAATTTTGTTGAAATCAAACAAAGTTTAATTTTGGACCCCGATTTGGATCAACTTGAAAACTGGGCCCATAATCAAAATCTAAATACATGTTTAGATTCAGCATATCAAAGAACCCTAAGAATTCAATTTTGTTAAAATCAAACTAAGTTTAATTTTGGACCTTAATGTAAACCAATTTGAAAACGGACCAAAATTAAGAATCTAAATACGGTTAGATTCGGCATATCAAAGAACCCCAATAATTCAATTTTTGATGAAATCAAACAAAAGTTTAATTTTGGACCCTTTTGACCTCAATGTGGACAAAGTTGATAACGGGCCCAAAAATCAAAAATCTAAATACATGGTTAGATTCAGCATATCAAAGAACCCCATATATTCAATTTTGTTGAAATCAAACAAAGTTTAATTTTGGACCCGATTTGGACCGCAGAGGTCGAACCCTGAACAGTTGGGGCAAGTATGGACACAACATTCAAGCTTGATACAGCTCTGAATTTGGATTGTGATTAAATATTTGACACAGCATAGGTTTCTGACATAGAATGAATGTGGTCTAAGAACTTAAAATTTTATTAAATTGGACATTCACCTATTATGGTCCAATATCCAAAATCTAAATACATGGTTAGATTCAGCATATCAAAGAACCCCAAGAATTCAATTTTGAGGAAATCAAACAAAGTTTAATTTTGGACCCTTTTGACCTCAATGTGGACAAAGTTGATAATGGGGCCCAAAATCAATAATCTAAATACATGGTTAGATTCAGCATATCAAAGAACCCCAAAAGTTCAATTTTGATGAAATCAAACAAAGTTTAATTTTGGACCCTTTTGACCTCAATGTGGACAAAGTTGATAACAGGGCCCAAAATCAAAAATCTAAATACATGGTTAGATTCAGCATATCAAAGAACCCCATATATTCAATTTGTGTTGAAATCAAACAAAGTTTAATTTTGGACCCGATTTGGACCAACTTGAAAACTGGGCCCATAATCAAAAATCTAAATACATGTTTAGATTCAGCATATCAAAGAACCCTAAGAATTCAATTTTGTTAAAATCAAACTAAGTTTAATTTTGGACCCTTTGGACCTTAATGTAGACCAATTTGAAAACGGGACCAAAATTAAGAATCTAAATACATGGTTAGATTCGCATATCAAAGAACCCCAATAATTCAATTTTGTTGAAATCAAACAAAGTTTAATTTTGGACCCCTATTTGGACCAACTTGAAAACTGGGCCCATAATCAAAAATCTAAATACATGTTTAGATTCAGCATATCAAAGAACCCTAAGAATTCAATTTTGTTAAAATCAAACTAAGTTTAATTTTGGACCCTTTGGACCTTAATGTAGACCAATTTGAAAGGGACCAAAATTAAGAATCTAAATACATGGTTAGATTCGCATATCAAAGAACCCCAATAATTCAATTTTGATGAAATCAAACAAAGTTTAATTTTGGATCCTTTTGACCTCAATGTGGACAAAGCTGATAACGGGGCCCAAAAATCAAAATTCTAAATACATGGTTAGATTCAGCATATCAAAGAACCCCATATATTCAATTTTGTTGAAATCAAACAAAGTTTAATTTTGGACCCGATTTGGACCAACTTGAAAACTGGGCCCATTATCAAAAATCTAAATACATATTTAGATTCAGCATATCAAAGAACCCTAAGAATTCAATTTTGTTAAAATCAAACTAAGTTTTATTTTGGACCCTTTGGACCTTAATGTAGACCAATTTGAAAACGGGACCAAAAATTAAGAATCTAAATACACAGTTAGATTCAGCATATCAAAGAACCCCAATAATTAAATTTTGATGAAATCAAACAAAGTTTAATTTTGGACCCTTTGACCTCAATGTGGACAAAGTTGATAACGGGGCCCAAAATCAAAATCTAAATACATGGTTAGATTCAGCATATCAAAGAACCCTAAGAATTCAATTTTGTTAAAATCAAACTAAGTTTAATTTTGGACCCTTTGGACCTTAATGTAGACCAATTTGAAAACGGGACCAAAATTAAGAATCTAAATACACAGTTAGATTCAGCATATCAAAGAACCCCAATAATTCAATTTTGATGAAATCAAACAAAGTTTAATTTTGGACCCTTTGGACCTCAATGTGGACCAATTTAAAACGGGCCCAAAATCCAAAAACTTAATACACGGTTAGATTTATCATATTAAGGAACCCCAAGAGTTCAAGAATAAAACACCATTGAAATTGGTCAAGAAATAAGCAATTAATACAAAGTATCTTCTTTTGCACAATACTGTGCAATTGAATATTTCTTGCAATTGCGCAATACTGTGCAATTGAATATTTCTTGCTATTGTGCAATACTGTACAATTGACAATTTCTTGCTATTGCGCAATATTGTGCTATTGGATATTTCTTGCTATTGCGCAATACTGTTCAATTGAAAATTTCTTGCTATTGCACAATACTTATTATGTAATAATTTACACATCCTGTTTGGTGTGTATCTCCTGCCATATCATTATTATTTGATTTTAAATATAAATCAGAAATAACCAACTTAAAATGGAAAATTTTAAAGAAAAAAAAGGAAAAAGGAAAAAAAATTCCCCCAAATTTTTGAACCCCTTATGATTCATCACCCCAAACTCAATCCCAGCCTTCCTTTGAGGTATGGTACCTTGCAGTACAATTTCAGAGAGATCCATACACTTGAACACAAGTTATTGTCTGGAAACTAGAAAATGCTTATTTTTGGCCCTTTTGGCCCCTAATTCCTAAACATTTCAGGCAATTACCCCAAACTCAATTCCAGCTTTCCCTTTGTGATATGGAACCTTGTAGTACAATTTCAGAAATATCCATACACTTTCACACAAGTTATTGTCATGAAACTAGAAAATGCTTATTTTTGCCCTTTTGGCCCCTAATTCCTAAAATTTTGAGGCAATTACCCCAAAATCAATCCCAGCATTCCCTTTGTGATATGGAACCTTGTGGTACAAAGTCAGAGAGATCCATACACTAACACACAAGTTATGTCTGGAAGTTACAAAAATGCTTATTTTTGGCCCCTTTTTGGCCCCTAATTCCTTAACTGTTGGTACCATAACCCCCAAAATCAATCCCAACCTTCCTTTTGTGATATTGAACCTTATGGTAAAATTTCATAGAGATCCATTCACTTAAACTAAAGTTAGAGTGCGAAAACCAATGCGTCTTCGGACGACGACGACGACGCCAACGTCATACCAATATACGACCACAAAATTTTTTTGCGGTCGTATAAAAATTGTATTTTTTCCCTTAAATTATGATTTGGATTAGCATTTAATATGGCAGAGTTTAATTTGGAAACAACATGCATGTTGACAGATAAAAAATGTTATTTTCCCATATTCCATGTTGTACTTTCCACGACACTGTCATAGGATCATCAGATCTAAGGACATTTTGCATCCCATGTTTTATGGTTGGGTTTAAAGGCTCGTTTGATTTCCCAGAAGCAAGTCACTGACTTTACGTTCTTTAAACAATGGCAAATCAAGTGGCAAACATGCCATGCATATTCAGGACGACTCACGAGCTGCTCAGTTTTATAGTTTTGGAATTTTGAAATGTTGGTTCTTTTTTCTGGAACATTGATTACACTCTACATGTTGGCTTTCCTATGACACAACTATTTACCCTTGTCTTTATATATCAGACTGTTGAATAAAAATATGGCGTAATATAGGTGTGTCTGAATAACGGGTGGTCTAGATAGATAGTTAGATACTAGGGATGTCAAAAGATCTGAAATTTAATACTCGAATACTCGGTCCTGATACTCACGAGTACTCCAGTACTCGGATAAATGTTTAATGTCTTAATTTGTGAAAAGTTTTGATTTTTTGGGATGCAGTATTTTTATTATTATCTTCATAAACCTTATTATAGTATGATGACATCGCTTGACATCTTAACGAAAGACATACGTATTATTATAGGTCATTGATGAATATTCTATAGCTATAGTAGGTACTCATTGAATGTCTTATAGTTATATCAGGTACTTGTTGAATGCCAAAAAATCATACCAGGTACTTGATGAATGTCTTATTGTCAAAGCAGGTACTTGTTGAATGTCCTATAGTCATAGCAGGTACTTGTTGCATGTCCTATTGTTATAGTAGGTACTTGTTGAATGTCCTATAGTTATAGGAGGTACTTGTTGAATGTCCTATAGTCATAGCAGGTACTTGTTGAATGTCCTATAGTCATACCAGGTACTTGTTGAATGTCCTATAGATATAGCAGGTACTTGTTGAATGTCCTACTGTTATAGGAGGTACTTGTTGAATGTCCTTTAGTTATAGCAGGTCATTAATAAATATCCTTTAGATATAGTAGATACTTGTTGAATGTCCTTGAGTTATAACAAGTACTTGTTGAATGTCCTATTGTTGAAGTAGGTACTTGTTAAATGTCCTTTAGTTAAAGTAGTTAGTTGTTGAACGGCTAATAGCATGTACTTGTTGAATGTCCTATAGTTATAGCAGGTCATTGATGAATATCCTATAGCTATAACAGGTACTTGTTGAATACATTATAGTTATAGCAGGTACTTGTTGATTGTCATAGAGTCATAGTTGTACTTGATGAATGTCCTATAGCTATAGCAGCTATTTGTTGAATATTCTATTGGTATTGTAGGTACTTGTTGAATGTCCTATATATAGATATAGCAGGTACTTGTTGAATGTCCTTTTATTATGGTAGGTACTTGTTGAATGTATTATTGTAATAGCTGTTACTTGTTGAATGTCTAATAGCAAGTACTTGTTGAATGTTAAATATCCTATTGGTATAGTATGTACTCCTTCAATGTCCTTAAGGTATAGCAAGTACTTGATATATGTCATGAAGTAATAGCAGGTACTTGTTGAATGTCCTTCAGTCATAGATGATTTTGTTGAATATCTTATAGTCATAGCAGGTACTTGTTGAATGTTCTATAGTTACAGCAGTTACTTGTTGAATGTCCTATAGATATAGCAGGTACTTATTGAATGTCCTATTGTTATTGTAGGTACTTGTAGAATGTCCAAATGTTATAGTAGGTATTAGTTGAATGTCCTTTAGTTATAACAGGTACTTGTTGAATGTCCTATAGTTATAACAGGTACTTGTTGAATGTCCTATTGTCATAGCAGGTACTTGATGAATGTCCTATACTCTTAGCAGGTACCGGTATTTGTTGAATATCCTATTGTTAAAGAATGTAATTGTTGAATGTCCTATACCTATAGCAGGTACTCAATGAATGTCCTATTGTCTTAGCTGGTACTTGTTGAATGTCCTTTTGTTATTTTAGGTACTTGTTGAATGTCCAACTGTTATAGTAGATATTTGTTGAATTTTTTTTATTTATAACAGGTACTCGTTGAATGTCCTTTAGTAAAAGCAGGTACTTGTTGAATGTCCCATAGTCATAGTGGGTACTTGATGAATGTTTGATACTCTTAGAAGGTATTTGTTAAATATCATATCGTTAAAGAAGGTAATTGTTGAATGTCCTAAATATCATATTGTTAAAGAAGGTAACTGTTGAATGTCCTATACTTATAGCAGGTACTCAATGAATGTCCTGTTGTCATAGCAGGTACTTGTTGAATGTCCAATTGTTATAGTAGGTACTTGTTGAATGTCCTTTAGTTATAACATGTACTTGTTGAATGTCCTATAGATATAGCAGGTACTAGTTGAATGTCCTAAAGTTTTAGTGCATGTGGTTACTTGATGAATGTTTGATACTCTTAGCAGGTACCGGTATTTGTTGAATATCCTATTGTTAAAGAAGGTAATTGTTGAATGTCCTATACTTTTAGCAGGTACTCAATGAATGTCCTATTGTCATAGCAGGTACTTGTTGAATGACCTATAGTTATTACAGGTACTTGTTGAATGTCCTATAGCTTAAGCAGATACTTGATGAATATTCTATAGCTATAGCAGGTACCCGTTGAATATCTTTTAGTTAAAGCAGTTACTTGTTGAATGTCTTATAACATTTATTTCTAAAAAACATGTCTTTGGTCGCCACTTGTGTGATCTAACCTTGAAAACTTGTATATTTTGCATACATCTGAAGTTTTTACATTTTACCTATTATGTCTTATATATAAGAATACTGTTTAATAGATTTTATATTAATATGTAGTTAAAAAATTATACAGGCATATGCTAATAAAATGCTCCGCAGGGCGCAGCTTGATACGACCGCAGAGGTCGAACCCTGAACAGTTGGGGCAAGTATGGACACAACATTCAAGCTTGATACAGCTCTGAATTTGAATTGTGATTAAATATTTGACACAGCATAGGTTTCTGACACAGAATGAATGTAGTCTTAAGAACTTAATTTTTTCAGCATAGGTTTCTGACACAGAATGAATGTAGTCTAAGAACTTAATTTTTTTTAATTTACCTATTATGGTCCAATATCCAAAATCTAAATACATGGTTAGATTCAGCATATCAAAGAACCCCAAGAGTTCAATTTTTGATGAAATCAAACAAAGTTTAATTTTGGACCCTTTTGACCTCAATGTGGACAAAGTTGATAACAAGGCCCAAAAATCAAAAATCTAAATACATGGTTAGATTCAGCATATCAAAGGACCCCATATATTCAATTTTTGTTGAAATCAAACAAAGTCTAATTTTGGACCCGATTTGGACCAACTTGAAAACTGGGCCCATAATCAAAAATCTAAATACATGTTTAGATTCAGCATATCAAAGAACCCTAAGAATTCAATTTTTGTTAAAATCAAACTAAGTTTAATTTTGGACCCTTTGCACCTTAATGTAGACCAATTTGAAAACGGGACAAAAAATTAAGAATCTAAATACATGGTTAGATTCAGCAAATCAAAGAACCCCATATATTCATTTTTTGTTGAAATCAACAAAGTTTAATTTTGGACACCGATTTGGACCAACTTGAAAACTGGGCCCATAATCAAAAATCTAAATACATGTTTAGATTCAGCATATCAAAGAACCCTAAGAATTCAATTTTGTTAAAATCAAACTAAGTTTAATTTTGGACCCTTTGGACCTTAATGTAGACCAATTTGAAAACGGGTCCAAAAATTAAGAATCTAAATAAAGTTAGATTCGGCATATCAAAGAACCCAATAATTCAATTTTGATGAAATCAAACAAAGTTAATTTTGGACCCTTTGGACCTCAATGTGGACCAATTTAAAACGGGGCCCAAAATCCAAAAACTTAATACACGGTTAGATTCAGCATATTAAAGAACCCAAAGAATTCAAGAAAAAACCCCATTGAAATTGGTCAAGAAATAAGCAATTTATACAAAGTATAGAAAATGAAAGGATATGGAGTAAATGTACATGGGACAAAATCGCACACAATACATAGAAAACATAGAAAATTATCAATGAACAGGGCTTTTATTCCTGTTCTTCATCTTGACAGTTGATGTAGGGCCTTCAACAATGAACAAATCATTCATACCCTACAAAAAAGTATCTTCTTTTGCACAATACTGTGCAATTGAATATTTCTTGCAATTGCGAAATACTGTGCAATTGAATATTTCTTGCTATTGTGCAATACTGTACAATTGACAATTTCTTGTTATTGTGCAATACTGTGCTATTGGATATTTCTTGCTATTGCGCAATACTGTGCAATTGAAGATTTCTTGCTATTGCGCAATACTGTGCAATTGAAAATTTCTTGCTATTGCACAATACTTATTATATAATAATTTACACATCCTGTTTGGTGTGTATCTCCTGCCATATCATTATTATTTGCTTTTAAATATAAATCAGAAATAACCAACTTAAAATGGAAAATTTTAAAGAAAAAAAAGGAAAAAAAAATCCCCCACAATTTTTGAACCCCTTATGATTCATCACCCCAAACTCAATCCAAGCCTTCCCTTTGAGGTATGGTACCTTGCAGTACAATTTCAGAGAGATCCATACACTTGAACACAAGTTATTGTCTGGAAACTAGAAAATGCTGATTTTGGCCCTTTTGGCCCCTAATTCCTAAACGTTTAGGCAATTACCCCAAACTTAATTCCAGCTTTCCTTTGTGATATGGAACCTTGTAGTACAATTTCAGAAAGATCCATACACTTACACACAAGTTATTGTCCTGAAACTAGAAAAATGCTTATTTTTGCCCTTTTTGGCCCCTAATTCCTAAAATTTTGAGGCAATTACCCCAAAATCAATCCCAGCATTCCCTTTGTGATATGGAACCTTGTGGTACAATGTCAGAGAGATCCATACACTTACACACAAGTTATTGTCTGGAAGTTACAAAATGCTTATTTTTGGCCCTTTTGGCCCCTAATTCCTTAACTGTTGGTACCATAACCCCAAAATCAATCCCAACCTTCCTTTTGTGGTACTGAACCTTATGATAAAATTTCCTAGAGATCCATTCACTTAAACTAAAGTTAGAGTGCGAAACCAATGTGTCTTTGGACAACCACGAAGACGCTGAGGCAACGACGCCAACGTCATACCAATATACGACCACAAAAATTTTTGCGGTCGTATAAAAATATGTCTCTGTCGTATGGAAAAGTCACAGGATAATTATTTGACCTGAATTTGATTGTAGTATTATAACTGAATAGAGTTTTCAAATATTTCAACATCTGTTGATGTAACAATAAAATGCTCCAGGGCGCAGCTTGATACGACCGCAGAGGTCGAACCCTGAATAGTTGGGGCAAATATGGACACAACATTCAAGCTTGATACAGCTCTGAATTTGGATTGTGATTAAATATTTGACACAGCATAGGTTTCTGACACAGAATGAATGTGGTCTAAGAACTTAAAATTTTAAATTGGACATTCACCTATTATGGTCCAATATCCAAAATCTAAATACATGGTTAGATTCAGCATATCAAAGAACCCCAAGAGTTCAATTTTTGATGAAATCAAACAAAGTTTAATTTTGGACCCTTTTGACCTCAATGTGGACAAAGTTGATAATGGGGCCCAAAAATCAAAAATCTAAATACATGGTTAGATTCAGCATATCAAAGAACCCCATATATTCAATTTTTGTTGAAATCAAACAAAGTTTAATTTTGGACCCCGATTTGGACCAACTTGAAAACTGGGCCCATAATCAAAATCTAAATACATGTTTAGATTCAGCATATCAAAGAACCCTAAGAATTCAATTTTTGTTAAAATCAAACTAAGTTTAATTTTGGACCCTTTGGACCTTAATGTAGACCAATTTGAAAATGGGACCAAAAATTAAGAATCTAAATACACGGTTAGATTCGGCATATCAAAGAACCCCAATAATTCAATTTTTGATGAAATCAAACAAAGTTTAATTTTGGACCCTTTTGACCTCAATGTGGACAAAGTTGATAATGGGGCCCAAAAATCAAAAATCTAAATACATGGTTAGATTCAGCATATCAAAGAACCCCATATATTCAATTTTGTTGAAATCAAACAAAGTTTAATTTTGGACCCGATTTGGACCAACTTGAAAACTGGGCCCATAATCAAAAATCTAAATACATGTTTAGATTCAGCATATCAAAGAACCCTAAGAATTCAATTTTGTTAAAATCAAACTAAGTTTAATTTTGGACCCTTTGGACCTTAATGTAGACCAATTTGAAAACGGGACCAAAAATTAAGAATCTAAATACACGGTTAGATTCGGCATATCAAAGAACCCAATAATTCAATTTTGATGAAATCAAACAAAGTTTAATTTTGGACCCTTTGGACCTCAATGTGGACCAATTTAAAACGGGCCCACAATCCAAAAACTTAATACACGATTAGATTCAGCATATTAAAGAACCCCAAGAGTTCAAGATTAAAATCCCATTGAAATTGGTCAAGAAACAAGCAATTTATACAAAGTATCTTCTTTTGCACAATACTGTGCAATTGAATATTTCTTGCAATTGCGCAATACTGTGCAATTGAATATTTCTTGCTATTGCAATACTGTACAATTGACAATTTCTTGCTATTGCGTAATATTGTGCTATTGGATATTTCTTGCTATTGCGCAATACTGTGCAATTGAAGATTTCTTGCTATTGCTAATACTGTGCAATTGAAAATTTCTTGCTATTGCACAATACTTATTATATAATAATTTACACATCCTGTTAGGTGTGTATCTCCTGCCATATTATTATTATTTGCTTTTAAATATAAATCAGAAATAACCAACTTAAAATGGAAAATTTTAAAGAAAAAAAAGGAAAAAAGAACCCCCAAATTTTTGAACCCTTATGATTCATCACCCCAAACTCAATCCCAGCCTTCTTTTTGAGGTATGGTACCTTGCAGTACAATTTCAGAGAGATCCATACACTTGAACACAAGTTATTGTCTGAAACTAGAAAATGCTATTTTTGGCCCCTTTTTGGCCCCTAATTCCTAAACGTTTCAGGCAATTACCCCCAAACTCAATTCCAGCTTTCCCTTTGTGATATGGAACCTTGTAGTACAATTTCAGAAAGATCCATACACTTACACACAAGTTATTGTCATGAAACTAGAAAAATGCTTGTTTTTTGCCCCTTTTTTGGCCCCTAATTCCTAAACGTTTCAGGCAATTACCCCCAAACTCAATTCCAGCTTTCCCTTTGTGATATGGAACCTTGTAGTACAATTTCAGAAAGATCCATACACTTACACACAAGTTATTGTCATGAAACTAGAAAATGCTTGTTGTTTGCCCTTTTTGGCCCCCAATTCTAAAATTTGGAGGCAATTACCCCAAAATCAATCCCAGCATTCCTGTGTGATATGGAACCTTGTGGTACAATGTCAGAGATCCATACACTAACACACAAGTTATGTCTGGAAGTTACAAAATGCTTATTTTGGCCCCTTTTGCCCCTAATTCCTTAACTGTTGGTACCATAACCCCAAAATCAATCCCATCCTTCCTTTTGTGATATTGAACCTTATGGTAAAATTTCATAGAGATCCATTCACTTAAACTAAAGTTAGAGTGCGAAAACCAATGCGTCTTCGACGATGACGACGACGCCGACGGCGGCGACGATAACGTCATACCAATATACGACCACAAAAATTTTTTGCGGTCGTATAAAAAGTAAAATAACAAAAATACTGAACTCCAAGGAAAATTCAAAACAGAAAGTCCATAATCAAATTGCAAAATCAAGAGCTCAAGCACATCATCTGAATCGATAACAACTGTCATATTCCTGACTTGATACAGACATTTTCTTATTCAGAAAATGGTGGATTAAACCTAGTTTTATAGCTAGCTAAACCTCTCACTTGTATGACAGTCACATCAAATTCCATTATATTGACCACAATGTGTGAACAAAACAAACAGACATAACAGGTAAAAATGTAAAAAATTGGGGTATAACAGTCAACATCGTCTTATAATCTTAATCACTATAAAAACAAACAAATCTGTGACAAAGAAAAACAAAAAGGCAAACAGACAAAGCACACTAACAAAAAACAAGAATACAAAAATTTACCATAGCACAGCAACAAAGTCAAAATGACGGGATGCATAAGTACAGAGCCACGTCACATGTAACAAAGAAACACAAAAGGCATATAGACAAAGCACATAATCTAAAATGAAAGAAAAGAATAAAATACAGGGCTATGGTATTATGATGTTTGTATTTATTACAATTTAATAAATTTTCCAAGATTAAATCAAAATGTTGTCCATGAAAATGAAGTTTAAAAAACAATCTAACAGACGGTTATTATCCGTCCTTAATTTTACTATTTTCTTGTCAATAACAGGAACTGTCTGAACAGATTAACTATTAAAACTTAGAGAAATGATTTTTTTTTTATAATATGTCATTAATTTACCATTAAAAGAGAAAAATAATGAAATATAATCAAACATTTGTACAAACATGGAGATTATTTCTTATCAGATTTGAGACTTTTATTCCTACATTTATCAAAGTGTGACTTTTTTCCTGTGACTTTTTTACTACCAAATCTGTGACTTTTTTCCTGTGACCTTTATGTTTACCATTTTTTTCTATTAAATGTCCAGCTTTATGTTAAGTACTATTTTTAACAGTAATTTCATAAAATATTATTTAAAAAATGTTTATAGATTTCAGTATAAGAAAACCCAAATAATTGTAAAAAAAAAAAGTTTTCTCAACACTGAATTGTGATTTTATGTCATAAGTGATTATCATAATAAAAGATTAGAGAAAAGATAAAACAGCAACCATAAGAGTATAAATCTTTAAAGATTTCTTGTTCATGAATGTTGAAGATTTTTTATCTTGCTGTTGAACAGTCAGGAATTAATTTATTGTTTTGAACATTCTTCCAAAATAACTTTTATTACTTTTTTCCTGTTATGTCAACATTTATTGGGGCAGTTGTTATAGAAATCTAACTTCTGACACCTATTAGCAATATAACAGGTAAAGCTGTGATAATCTGGTCACCTGTAATTCTATTTACCTGTAAAACTCAAACCTTTTAGAGAAAAAATACATTCTTTGAAAGTTCTTCCGATCAAACGTCAAATAAAAAAAAAATATTTGGGTAAACCAGACATATATATATATCTTATATTAATTTGTAGGATCCTTTACAACAGATAATTCAGCTAATCTGTAACAATTCCATCTTCATGCCTTATATATCAGGTACTGTGTTACGACACTAGATTAAAACTGACGAGGAAAGGTAACATCCGGCCACTGAAAGCTTTATTATTGTAGAGCCTAGGTGGTCGAGTGGTCTAGCGTGTCGGGCATAGTGCAAAGGCATTTTGGTGCCACGATATCTCAGTAGCATGAGTTTGAATCCCAGCGAGGGAAGAACAAAAAATTTGCGATAGCAAATTTACAGATCTAACATTGTTGGGCTGATGTTTAGACGAATTATATATTACTGGGTAACCTTAAACAATAGAGAAAACAAAACTTTTATGGGTGGAACTTTTGCAATTTATTCTTCAAGTAGTTTCAATATTCGTGGATTGAAAATTGGAAACTATGTTCCTCTTGTGTCCATTCTGTTGCATGAATAGTCCGAGGAACTTTACCATCATAGTTAATACAAGGATGTTCCAATTTGTGAAGTCCGAAATTTAATTTTTCAAACCACCTGTTGAACATGTTTTAGAAAGAGTTACTATTGTTTTAAGGAATTAACTTCCATCCACCCTCTTGAAATGTCGTTTTCGTCAATTCGCAAAAGCAAAAGTAGAAAAAAGTTGACCGCCAATCAAAATCGATTTTACAATCGGCAAGCATTTCCGGTTTTAGTTAAAATTATCGAATTTACGACTCATGTTTTAATTCACTTGGTCGAGGTTAACTATCATTCTCGAAACAATTCACCTTATCGACTGTTAATGCATTATCAAAGAAGTTACTATCATTATCTGCGCGCGAGTCACATTAATTAGATCATCTATGATGATAGTCCGTAAAGTATACTTTACGCCAACTATCTATAATGAGCGACCGATAAACTATCATTATCCCTGATAAATTGTGATTATCTATTAATGTGGTTCCGCATTCCATAAATACATGAGTATTTAGTGATTACAATAGAATTCTGCTACCAAGTTTCCCATCCAATTTCAGCATATCATAAATGTTACTCACTACATCAAAAGTTTGGTAGAAATTGTGTTGAAAACATTTAAAAATTGTAAAAAGAAACATTTTTTTCAACTTTTTGTGATTTTATTTACTTGCCATCAATAAATTCCTCAGCTGCTTCTACAGCCTGTCTGATAGGTTCTCCTCTCATGCTTTCTGACACATCTAGAAGAAGAATTGTACTAGGTCCTGTGCATAGTGGGTCACTGCATTCTACAGCTTAAAAATAAATGTAAACAAATAAAAAGCTGGCATTGCCAACCCAATGATAAAATCTATTTAAAGTAACAGTGACCTTAACCTTTGGCCTGTTGACCCTAAATTCAAAAGGTATTTTTCCTTCCCTAAATTGGGTTAAATTATTGTGATTTGGTCCAGTTGCAAAAGGTAAAATATGAGTAGGTCTGAAGCTGCAAAACTGAATTAGAATTGTCCAAATTTTGAGTTGAAGCTGACGAAGTTTTCTAAAATTTGATATAATATTAATGTGTCCCCAAAGAAGTAGATAACACTTTTTCAGATACCTTCTTAATTTGTTTTTTCGTGTTGTATGCATCATATATATAGAAAGCATATGGGAAAATTACGCTAAATACAAGACCAATACTTGGTCCTGACCTGTGTCGTTTTTATGTTTACTGAAATTTTGGAGTTAACACTGAGTTAAACAGGGTGTTTACATGAGTGCATGTGACTGAACGCTGCGTTAACTTTTTCCACCTATTTACATGTAGTTCATGGGTTTGCACCCAACTGTAAGTTAGAGTCAGGAAACGGCAAACTCAGCAATTTCTCAACTTATAAAGGGACATAAGTCAAGAACAGTTAAATTGAGGCCATCCAAATATGAACATGATCTGTGTTTGGTGGAAATAAGCATTGTATATAAGTTTCATAATATTTGTATGAGGCAAACTAAAGTTAGAGAACGGAAACCAATTTGTGACGTACAGAAGGGTAAATCTTAATGCCCCCCTCGCCTAGCGGCATGCGCATAAAAACATAGTTTCATATGAAATATTTAGCAAATAAAAGAACAGAGTTCCAATGTCCCCCGCGTTGCACTTATCTAATATTTCCAAGGGGCATAGGTCTTTTAAACAAGAGGCTGTCAGAGTGACAGCAAACCGGATTTTCCTGCAGAGGTCGAACCCTGAACAGTTGAGCAAGTATGGACACTACATTTAAGCTTAAAACAGCTCTGAATTTGGATTGTGATTGAATATTTGACACAGCATAGGTTTGTGACAAAAAATGATTGTGGTCAATGAACTGAAATATCTGAAATTGGACATTTACCTATTATGGTCCAATATCCAAAATCTAAGTACATATTAGAATCAGCATATCAAAGAAACCCAAGAATTCAATTTTTGATGAAATCAGACAAAAGTTTAATTTAGGACCCTTTGGACCTCAATGTGGACCAATTTGATAAAGGAGCCCACAATCCAAAATCTCTCAATACATGGTTAGATTCAGCATTTCAAAGAATCCCATAAATTCAATTTTTGTTGAATCAAACAAAGTTTACTTTTGGACCCTGATTTGGACCAACTTGAAAACTGGGCCCAAAAATCTAATATTTGAATACAGGTTTAGATTCAGCATTTGAAAGAACCCTATATATATTTAATTTATGTTGAAATGAAACACAGGTTAATTTTATCCATAATATTTTCTGTGCAAAGGGAAATAACTCAAACTTGATAAATAGCTCTCTAAACTAAGATATGATGCAATTTTACAAATTATAAGCAATAATATAATAACAACAACCTGTGATGACTAAGTTCTCTAAAATTAGATATGATTTAACACTCAAACAGAATCAGTATATCAAAGAACCAAAGAATTCAATTTTTAATGAAATTAAACAAAAGTTTAATTTAGGACCCTTTGGACCTCAATGTGGTATTATCTTATTAATAATGAAAAGAAATACAGGTTTAGATTAAGCATTTCAAAGAACCCTATATTTATTCAATTTATGTTGAAATCAAACACGTTTAATTTTGGACCCCTATTTGGACCAACTTGAAAACTGGGCCCAAAATCAGAAATCTAAATATATGTTTATTAATAAACAATATAAGCATAGTTTTTAAAGGAGTTCACTTCATAAAAAATATATATAGCATTCAGAAAATTAGTTTTTACAGAATAACAAACAAACTTGCAACCGCAACGCGTTACGCGGAGGACAAAAAAGTGAAGGTGATGAATACATTTTGCTTAACACTGTAGTACAATCAAGGATTTACCATACTTACCATCTTTAGACCATTTATCGATCAGATGTTTGTAATAACCTTCTAAATCAATGCTGGAACCATGAGCTAATGAAATAAATTTAAAAAACTAAATCAATATCATTCAAATGTTCATAAAATTTACATGGATACAATGCTGGATGCTTATAAAAATCCCACAACCCAAGACTGGAAAGACAAATGGGAAAACAGAATGGTATATGGCATACCATATGGCCCAGTTGATTGGCACAAACAATTGTTTTTAAAAATCTAGTCAAATACATAAACAAAAGCAGCTATTAATGATCTTTCAAATTTAACAAAAAAGATGAATATGTTTTATTTATAGTTCTTTTTTGTTTGTTATAAATTAGGCCCTTGGTTTCTCCTTTGAATTATTTCTCATTTTGTCATGTTGAGGCCTTTTTTTTTACATTATTGGTTTTGCTCATTGTTGAAGGCTGTATGGTGACCTTTAATTCCTTATAACAATGATCTACTCCATTTGGACTCTAGTGGATAGTTGTCTCATTGGAAATCATACCACATCTCCTTATTTTTATAAGACATTGCTAAGAATACCCTTTGAAATAAATTTTATAAAAATCTGAAAAGAAATGTAGGCATGAGAGCGCTTTTTTACAACACAGTTTTCCATATAGTTTACATTTCAAAGGGATATAACTTCCTAAAATTTTTTTTGATCGGCATTGATTTTTGAACTTATCTCAGACATTAATGGCAAGAAATGTAGGCTTGAGAGCACTTAAATGCAAATTCCATATATTTTTACATTTCAAAAGGACCGATTCTGATTTTCAAACTTGTCCCATACATTGCCGATATAAGTTCTATAAAAATCTGACAAGAAATGTAAACTTGAGAAAGCTTACACTGCAATTTTCCAAAATTTACATTTCAAAGGAATGCAACACTTGTAGCAATAGTATATTGGTGCTGATTTTTTAATTCTTTTTCAATACATTGTGTTTCCATCAAGCAGAACCAGTTCTAACTATTGAGAATTATATTCTTAAAAAAACATCAATTGAAAAATATTAGGTGTTAGAATTGACTCTAATCTATCATGGACAGGTCATGTTAATTACTTATGTTCATCAATATCATCTAGATTTCATTTACTCTCTAAGATCAAGAAATTTATTTTATAATGGTTATATTCTCCCACTGATTGATTATTGTTATATTATTTGGAGTGGTTGTGCTAAAAATGAGCTAGTAAGAATAATAAAACTGCAGAAAAGTGCTGCAAGACTAATTTTAGATGCTGATCGGGCACTTTCAGCATCAGCACCAAAGTTTAAACAGCTTAGGTGGATGACAGTAGAGAACAGAATCTCATACCATAAATCTGTTTTGATGCATAAATGCATTAAGAATAAGTGAATATTTCAAGCATGATGACAAAAAGTGTGGAAAACTGATTAAGTGAATTTTCTAAGTCCAAGGACCATAACTCTGCACAAAATCATCAGACCGGAACAAAATTCGAACTTGGTCTGTAACTTGTCATGATAAAACTATATACCAATTATCAAATCAATATCTTCAAGCATGATGACAAAAAGTGTGGAAAACTGAATATTTGAGTGAATTTTCTAAGTCCAAGGAACATAACTCTGCAAAAAATTATCAGACCGGAACAAAATTTAAACTTGATCTGTAACATGTCATGATAAAACAATACACCAAATATCAAATCAATATCTTCAAGCACGAAGAAAAAAAGTGTGGAAAACTGATTTGCCGGACTGACAGATGGATAGACAGACAGACGGACGGAGTGCAAACCTAAAGTCCCCTTCAACTTCGTCGGTAGGGGACTAATGAAGCCCCTGTATACTAACTGAAAAATTTAAAGACATGCCAGAAATAAACCAATATTGTTTGAGGAATATTTCTTCCAAAAAATTGCAGGTTCCAAAAGCCAAAACAGAGCAGTATAAGAAATCTTTTATATATTCGGGATCTATTTTTAAAGGATAACTTACCAATATCCCTGAAAAAATCTACCTCGAGTACAAGTTCATTCAATAAAGATTTAAAAAATTACTTGTTGGAACATTAAGAAGCTCTGAATTTTATATGCATAATAACTTTTTACACATTTACTTAAACTTTAAATATTGTTGAAGTTATTTGAATGATGCCATTACTATATGAATTCATCAATTTTTTTACCTGTTTTGAAAACTGTATATTTCATAACAATTTCTCATTTGATTTTTCTTATGTGTGTGTTTGTTTGATTATTTTGTATTTTTTTCTTTGTTATATTTCAATGTATTTCATGAGGGCCTCAGGGAAGATTAGTTTTATAGCTGACTGTGTAACCCTCTTTAAATAAAGAATTATTATATTATTATTATTATTATTGCATATATAAAAACTGACATGAAATTTATGTCAGAGAGTGTTAACAATGCAATTTTCTATATAATTTACATTTTAAAGAGACAACTCCTGTAAAAACTAGAGCTGTCAACATAGTTGGATTAATACTTCCTGTACATGCATTTTAATTGCTACTGTAAAATTCAGTATTAAGATTTCGCCATATGGGTCAATGGTCAAAGTCAAGGTCAGAGTTATCTGACTTTGGTTCATAACACACCCAGCCCATGATGCAACTGCATACCAAGTTTGGTAAACCTAAGTTTAACAGTTCAAAAAATATGTGTCATAAAATTGAGAATGGAAATGGGGAATATGTCAAAGAGACAACAACCCGACCAAAGAGCAGACAACAGCCGAAGGCCACAATGGGTCTTCAATGCAGCGAGCAAATCCCGCACCCAGAGGTGGTCCTCAGCTGGCCCCTAACTAAAATTGTGTGCTAGTTCAGTGAAAATGGACGTCACACTAAACTCCAAAACATATAAATGAACTAAAATTAAAAAACATACTAGACTAACAAAGGTCAGACAAGATATTTACTATAATAGGGGTCAAAGGTCAAGGTCAGAGTGACCTGACTTAAATAAATGACCCCCGTTTCCAAGCCCATGATGCAACTCCATACCAAGTTTGATTAACCTAAGTATTACAGTTCAGAAGTTATCCGCCAGATACAAAACAGGATTGACGGATGGACAGAGACAGAAGGACATGGTGATTCCTGTATAATAAAAAGTGTATCAAGTCTGATATTTTAACTCATCAGAGACATTTATTGATATAAACGATTGATATAAATTTCCTAAAAATCTGACAATAAATGTAGGCATGATATTGCTTACAATGCAAATTGATTCCTGCAAAAATAGTTTGTGATCATTTTCGAACACTGGACATTGTTGTAAAAAGCTTGTTTTTTAAAACTCATCAAAGACACTGCTGAGATAAATCTTTGATATAAATTCAACAAGTGAAACTGCAAGCTACTGCTCACTGATGATACCCCCGCCCGCCCAGGAAGTTGTTGAGTGATGAATCTGAAAACCCATCACACGGTATAGCTGACTTATATAAACCCTGAAACCAAGTTTCAAAAATCTGTATGATGCAGTTCCTGAGAAAGATGCGACGAAAAATATTCATGGGACGGATGGACGGACAGACAGAGGTAAAACAGTATACCCCACAAGCTGGGGTATAATTTTTTTAAGCGGGGTATAATAAAATTTTAAAGAATCCTAGATGTGCCTCTAAAAGACATGTGACACAAATGAAAGAGGAATTCTGATGAACATTCATCTAGTAAACAGCCTAACTGAGGAACTAAAGAATGTAAAACAACATACTTGACAGATGAAATATAATAACAGATATTTGGAAGAAATAGTTATTTACTTATATTTTATTTTTTCATTTTTCCTATTTAGCAAAAAGTGTTTTCCTGCAAACATATCAGTCTTAAAACATAACACTGTTCTACAGCTTGCTTCTTTTATCCCTCTCATTCACCAATAAAAATACTGTAAATTCAGAAATTTTTATGATGTTATGAATATTGCCAAAATTGCAAGGGATATGTTTTTCAACTAGAGGCTCTAAAGAGCCTGTGTCGCTCACCTTGGTCTATGTGCATATTAAACAAAGGACACAGATAGATTCATGAAAAAATTGTGTTTTGGTGATGGTGATGTGTTTGTAGATCTTACTTTACTGAACATTCTTGCTGCTTACAATTATCTCTATCTATAATGAACTTGGCCCAGTATTTACAGTGGAAAATACTTTGTAAAAATTTACAGAGATTTACAAAATTTATGAAAATTGTAAAAAATTGACTATAAAGGGCAATAACTCCTTAAGGGGTCAACTGACAATTTTGGTCATGTTGACTTATTTGTAGATCTTACTTTGCTGTACATTATTGCTGTTTACAGTTTATCTCTATCTATAATAATATTCAAGATAATAACCAAAAGCTGCAAAATTTTCTTAAAATTACCAATTCAGGGGCAGCAACCCAACAACGTGTTGCCTGATTGGTCTGAAAATTTCAGGGCAGATAGATCTTGACCTAATGAACAATTTTATCCCGTCAGATTTGCTCTAAATGCTTTGGTTTCAGAGATATGAGCCAAAAACTGCATTTTACCCTATGTACTATTTTTTAGCCATGTTGGCCATCTTGGTTCGCGGGCAGGGTCATCGGACACATTTTTTAAACTAGTTAACCTAATGATGATTGTGGACAAGTTTGGTTAAATTTGTCTTAGTATCTTCAGAGGAGAAGATTTTTGTAAAAGATTACAAAATTTACGAAAAATGGTTAAAAATTGACTATCTATAATAATATTCAAGATAATCAAAAACGGCAAAATTTCCTTAAAATTACCAATTCAGGGGCAGCAACCCAACAACGGGTTGTCCCATTCATCTGAAAATTTCAGGGCAGATAGATCTTAACCTGATAAACAATTTTACCCCATGTCAGATTTGCTCTAAATGCTTTGGTTTCAGAGATATAAGCCAAAATCTACATTTTACCCCTATGTTCTATTTTTAGCCATGGCGGCCATCTTGGTTGGTTGGCCAGGTCACCGGACACATTTTTTAAACTAGATACCCTAATGATTATTGTTGACAAGTTGGGATTACCGTTAAATTTGTCTGAGTAGTTTCAGAGGAGAAGATTTTTGTAAAAGATTACAAAAATTTACGAAAAATGGTTAAAAATTGAATATAAAGGGCAATAACTCCTTAAGGGGTCAACTGACCATTTTGGTCAAGTTGACTTATTTGTAGATCTTGCTTTGCTGAACATAATTGCTGATTACAGTTTATCTCTATCTATAATAATATTCAAGATAATAACCAAAAACAGCAAAATTTCCTTAAAATTACCAATTCAGGGGCAGCAACCCATTAACGGGTTGTCCCATTCATCTGAAAATTTCAGGGCAGATAGATCTTGACCTGATAAACAATTTTACCCCATGTCAGATTTGCTCTAAATGCTTTGGTTTCAGAGATATAAGCCAAAATCTACATTTTACCCCTATGTTCTATTTTTAGCCATGGCGGCCATCTTGGTTGGTTGGCCAGGTCATCGGACACATTTTTTAAACTAAATACCCTAATGATGATTGTGGCCAAGTTTGGTTAAATATGGTCAAGTAGTTTCAGAGGAGAAGATTTTTGTAAAAGTTAACGGACAACGGACGACGGACGCCAAGTGATGAGAAAAGCTAAAAATGAAAACTTGCATTTAGAATTTTTAAAGCATTACATGTAATTGTATCTAGCATTTTCTAAAATCTGAATAATTAATCTCACATTTTCATCCTTTGTTCAAGAATGACAATAATAAATGCATGCAAAACTTTCTGAATCTGTGACATAAAATTGAGAATGGAAATGGGGAATATGTCAAAGAGACAACAACCTGACCAAAGAGCAGACAACAGCCGAAGGCCACCAATGGGTCTCCAACGCAGCGAGAAAATCCCGCTTGAAGGTGGTCCTCAGCTGGCCCCTAAATAAAATTGTGTACTAGTTCAGTGAAAATGGACGTCACACATATATTTGTTCCGCATAATACTTGTTCCCCCTTGAACAAAACTATGGATAATAAAAGTTCTTGGGAACAAACATTACATAACATTATTTCCACCTTCATAAGATATTTTCCTAGACCTAAACATCATATGGTTTCATAATATTTGTTCCTTTAAAGAAAGAGTACGTGTCATTTGATTTTTTACACCTGATTACATCTTAATTAATGTTCACCTCACATGACATTTACCTGTACATGTAGTACATACAAAGAACATGTAGTACATACAAAGAACATGAAGAATGGAGTCTGAGGAATACAACACAATGTTTACATATTTAAACGATGGCTCTTATTCTAAACAAGGTAAGAATATATATTTTTAATATTTTATTACTGCATGCTCCACTGTGACTTACTTAACTAAATGGTCCATTAGTCTATACCACTGAAGAAAGTTTACATAACATTATTTCCACCTTCAGCCTTTTATAGCTGACTATGCGGTATGGGCTTTGCTCATTGTTGAAGGCCGTACGGTGACCTATAGTTGTTAATTTCTGTGACATTTTGGTCTCTTATGGACAGTTGTCTCATTGGCAATCATACCACATCTTCTTTTTTATATTAGCTTATACTTTAGTAAGCATGAAGTTAGCTACAAATTTCAGATGAAAATGCCTGTACTCTATTATTGGAAATTTACTTCCATACATTTGTAGCTAAAAATAATTATGGATATTGTAGTATATATTCCTACAACTTTGATCATATAATAAATATTTCTAGAATTTTAATTATCTAATAACCATGATAACTATTCCTGGAACATTTATAATATAGCCAATATTCCAATATGCCTGGAACTTTTATAATATAACAAATATTCCTGGAACTTTTATAATATAACAAATTTTCCTCAGAACTTTTATAATATAACAAATATTCCTGGAACTTTTATTATATAAAACATTGTCCATAATATTTATTCAAAAGAACTTTTAGCATATAACAAAAGTTCCATTGGGAACTTTCCTTATATCATTGGATAAAATACTATATAACGAAAGTTCCCAATGGAACTTTTGTTATATGCTAAGTTCGTTGGAACAAATATTATGGGGGAACTTATATTCTGTCACACATTGAAATATGATTATGACTCACTTCTGACTATTACCCTTTCACCAAATCTTCTCTTCCGTCGACTCATCGGCATCATGCAATCCATTTTACGGCGACTTTCAGCACCTCCGCTATGTATAGGTAGTTGAAGAGGTTGCCTACGGTGGAACTGATACATTCCTGGGCCTGTTGGTTCATAAGGCTCAGGTGGAGGTTCATAGTTCTTATACCTTTGTTGTGGGGCATCGTTAGTGTCTCCTTGAGTGCTTGTACCTAAATTGCTTTGTTGAAGTATGTCAGGGTCACTTCCCAAAGCTTGTAATGCTGCTTTTTTGTCCTCTTCACTTAAATTTTGCAATCCTTCCAAGGTTTTGGCATCAATTTGTCTATGGCGAGTCCCCTGACCACCAGACTGCCCTCTTCCTCCAGAACCAAAAAGTCCTCCTAAATTTCCCTGACCTCCATGTCCAAAAAGGTCTCCTGTATTTGATCCACCACCCATCCCCCCACCACCAAGCATTCCACCTAATCCTGAAACCCCTGGACCAAACATTCCTCCTCCACCTCCACCTGCAGTCCCAGCTCCAAACATTCCTTGAAAACCTCCTTGACCAATCCCTCCTGCACCCTGACCCATACTACCTCCACCTGCCAAGGAATTTAGTGAACCACCTTGCCCCATCCCCATTTGTTGCATTAAGGGTGCTATTTTTTCACTGTACATCTGAACATATTCTTGCCCTCCCATTGCCATGAGAGCTTCTTCTTTGTCCTTAGCCGACATTGACTCAAGCATCTGAAACTGTTGAAGCATCTGCATCACATTTTCTTGATTCATTTCGCCATTTCCCCCATTCCCTATACCAGGAATCCCTCCAAGTCCCATTCCTGGTATCCCTCTACCACCAATTCCTGGAATCCCTCCACGTCCCATTCCTGGTATCCCTCCACCATTCATTCCTGGTATCCCTCTACCACCAATTCCTGGATTCCCTCTACCATGCCCTTGTCCTCTTCTGTTTTGATAAGATGACATGCCTCTTCCTCCAAGCATTCCACCTCCTCCTGGTACTCTCTTCTGTCCATTTTGTAGCATTCCTCCATCTACTGGTATATTTCCCGATCCATTTAACCCACTGACTCCTGATCCCATCATCCCTCCTCTTCCGGATCCCATCATCATTCCACTTCCAGGTTCAATTCTCATTTGCTGCATAGTTGGTCCAATAGATTGGTGATATTGCTGGAGTAATTCTGGTCCACCCATTGCTAAAAGGGCTGCTTCTTTATCTTTTTCTCCTAAATTTTCTAAGCCCTTAAACATGAGCATTTCTTCTTGTGACATTTCAGTTTGCTCTTGCTGCCCTCCACTTGGGGACTGTATTCCCATATTTTCAAACCCTGAAAATCCTCCTTGCATTCCCTTCATTCCTGGTGTTAAATTTTGCACTCCATCCATTCCTGGAATTTCATTTATCCCTGAGAAATTTCCTTGCATTCCTCCTCCTTGTCCACTTCCACTTGCCCTCAAACCTCTTCCTTGTCCGGTTTCCCCCTCAAATGAATCATCTTCCATACTACCATTAGGATTTCTTACTCCTTCTCCAACACCTAATTTCTTCATTAATTCAGCAAGTTCCTCCTTGCTGCGACCTGCATGATTGGACCCAGCTCCATTTACACCTTGTCCAGCAGTCTGTAATGATTCTGGCAACTCAAAATTTGCTGCAGAACCCAAAACTGACTCCATGTCAAGACCCTGTGTATATAAAGTGTCTCTTAAAACGTCTTCCTCATCAGGCTTTGGAGGAGTAATGGAATCTGAAATTACATTAATTGATCAATAATTTAAACTATCACAAGAACTTACTTCATCAGTATTTTCTACTTTGTTTGCAATGCAGTGCAGTGTACTGCAGACACAGGACAGGACAAAACAGGACAGACTACCAAGGATCTACATCAACATCAACATCGAATTCCTAAATGTGAAAAGAACTCAAAGCATTGTTGTTGCTGTGAGGTAAACAATATGACTTGACTATAAAAATAGCAGCATGTCAATCGACGCTAGTGGCCGTCTTGACCTTGTTGTAGGGTATGAATGATTTGTTCATTGTTGGAGACCCTATGTCAACTGTCAAGATGAAGAACAGGAACAAAAGCCCTGTTCATTGATAATTTTCTATGTTTTCTAAGTATTGTGTGCGATTTTGTCCCATGTACATTTACTCCATATCGTTTCATTTTCTATTGATTCTAGAGTTTGTCTCTAGTGCTGTGTGGAAGCAGTAGAACGTTTCTCCGTGCTTGAGGTGTATGCTCTTATAATATTTACAGTTATGGTGTGCTTGTTCCTGTGAGAATTTCTCATATTAATACACTATCAAAATTTCATGTTTGGTTAAATTTCTTCAAAATACTGGTCTGGTCATCTGTTTTGTATATTGCCCTTTCATACTATTTCAAACTGCTAGGTTTTCTTACATATATTTCGATGTACCCTGTGCTGTCTATCATTTGTTGTTTAGTTTTATATGTATTGTCTATCATTTGTTGTTTTGAAATTATTGGTCTTTTGTTGGGCAATGTATGACAAATATATGTTCAAAAACCTCGCCCATAATTATAAATTATGTAATTCATTGACTGCTCCCGACATGTGTAACTTCAAGGCATATTTTAGCGGCGATCGATGTCTTTCAAAATTACTGCACTTTTCTTGTATCCCTGGTGTTTTCGACTGGAGAACCGTTATACACAAGCATCGCACAAGTTGGCACTCCTAGGCGGGCGGGGAGCAAGAAGGTGAACTGTGGTTTATTTATATCAATAGTACCGCTTAAGTCAATGCTAGGGGCCGTCTTGACCTTGTTGTAGGGTATGAATGATTTGTTCATTGTTGGAGACCCTACGTCAACTGTCAAGATGAAGAACAGGAATAAAAGCCCTGTTCATTGATAATTTTCTATGTTTTCTACGTATTGTGTGCGATTTTGTCCCATGTACATTTACTCCATATCCTTTCATTTTCAATGGATGTAAATTATCACATGTAATACCACTACAATAATATATACAGAATATTCTGGATGGATGCAACTACAATTGATGCCAAAAATACCTTTTTTTATATATAATCAATTTTGAGACAGGAAGCTTTTTAGAAAAGCTAATATTTGTGCAATAATAAATTTATCACTTGAGCAATTACCCATGATGCAATGCTACCCACATTGCAGCACAATGTATACCTTCTTTTGTTGATGTCCGCTTAATATTGTGAATTGTTGGCAATAACTCTAATAAGGAAGCAATTAATGGTTTCAATCAATTGATAAGCTTGTAGACCTTATATTCTTCATTATTTTTCCTTTTACAGTTTTCAGTTTCTATCCATCTATTATAGTATTGACTAAAAGGGGTTAAAAACCTCAAAAGTTGTAAAAAATGTAATTTAAGGTTGACAAATCATGGAGTAAGTTGATGGTTTCAATCATATAATATAAAAATAAGGAGATGTGGTATGACTGCCACTGAGACAACTATCCAACAGAGTTCAAATGAAGTGGATGTAAGCAATTATAGACAATGTACGGGCTTCAACAATGAGAAAAACCCAT
Source organism: Mytilus coruscus (assembly GCA_017311375.1). NCBI lineage: Eukaryota > Metazoa > Mollusca > Bivalvia > Mytilida > Mytilidae > Mytilus > Mytilus coruscus. The sequence continues at coordinate 58,448,526 of CM029601.1, forward strand.
ACCGTATAGTCGGCTATAAAAGGCTCCGCCATGAAAAATGTGAAACAATTCAAAAGAGAAATCAAACAGCCTAATTTATAACAAAACAATTTACAAAAAACAAATATGACAGACACAAACCAATGACAACTAATGAACTACAGGCTCCTGACTTGGGGCCAGCACATAAAGAATGTGGCGGAGTTAAACATGTTTCTGACCCCTAACCTAAGACAGTGGTGTAACAGCACAACATAAGAACAAACTGTAAAAATCTGTAGAAAGTTTTTATGTAGAAATTACATTGTTGAATATCTTAATTTACTTTTTGTCTATCTACTATACTTTTCAAGATAAAAAGTAAAAATTTCATTGATGTAACATCTCCTTTTATTCATATGTAATGGCATTAAAGCCTATTATATGCCAATGGATGCTTTCAATGAAATTAGCATTTTGTAGATTTTGTTTTCCTGATCATTTTTCCAATTTCCATTTGTTTTTTAGAATTTGAAGAAAAAAACTGTGTACTACAGAAGCAACAAAGACCAACAGCTGGACATGGGCTGATGGCTTAGGACAGCACACAAAGGATGTGACAGGGTTAAACATGTTTAAGCACAAACTTACCCCTACCTGGGATAGTGGTGTAACAGCACAACATTTGAACAAACTCAGTTGAAAAGGGTTTGACTCGTCAGATTGGTATTTTGCACAAAAACTATAATGATACTAAACTAACGGAGGGATTGTGTGATATTCATATGATGAAGACATAATCTTTCAATCAGTTTAATTGAGGTCTGGAGCTGGCATGTCAGTTAACTGCTAGTAGTCTGTTGTTATTTATGTATTATTGTCATTTTGTTTATTTTCTTTTGTTACATCTTCTGACATCGGACTCGGACTTCTCTTTAACTGACTTTAATTGCGTATTTTTGCACATTGGCTAGAGGTAAGGGGAGGTTGAGATCTCATAAACATGTTTAAATTTTGCGCCTGTCCCAAGTCAGGAGCCTCTGGCCTTGTTAGTCTTGTATTATTTTACTTTTACTTGTGTATAATTTGGAGTTTAGTATGACGTCATTATCACTGAACTAGTATATATATTTGTTTAGATGCGGAATTTCGCTGTATTGAAGACCTATTGGTGACCTTCTGTTGTTGTCTGTTCTGTGGTCGGGTTGTTGTCTCACATGCCCATTTCCATTCTCAATTTTATAAATAAGAAAAACGACACAAAGTACTGATCTAAGAGTACTCATAGATACTGAAAGCTTGTTCAATGCCCAATTTCAATGAATAATGGTATCATATTTTCTCAAACTAAAATATCAGTTCAGTCATCACACATATTAAATGTAAAGATTTAATAAGCTGTTTGAGAAATCCACGAACTTGTGCAATCCCAAAATACAAGTATTGACCAGGGACATAATGTTTTGTCAGTATTACTATTCCCAGGTGTTGACAGGATTCAGGTCCATTACTAGTGAAAAATATATGTTATTATTCTATTAAAAATAAAATCAAGGTCAGTACAGAAGAAGGAAGATATTTATTTGCAATCAAAGCTTCCATTAAGTGGCAAAGATATTTGCACAAAAGTTAAAAGATATAATGTAACCTAGCTCTCCATTTTTTAATAAGTTTTGTATTTTCAAATATTTTGTCCTCCAGCATCTCTGAAGAGACATTTATTGCCAAAATATGCATCTGGTGCAGAAAAATTGGTGCCTTTAATGTTGTTTAACTACAACAAAAGTCAATGTACTGAAAGTTTTGTTTTTGAACAGATGGCAACAATTATAACATCAATTTGCAAACTTGATGTGTTAGTTGCCACCACCTGCAGTCGAGACAGCCGTTAAAACAAACTCCATCTTTAATGTCAACATTCACGCTAAGGTACCAAAAATCAGTTCCAGATCTGCAGGCATTCAAAAAATGTCAGAAGAAGAACAATTTTCAAGAATTATTGAGTCATAGCGAATCTGTGAAACTATACAATCAAGTCAAACTCAATCTGTCAAGCCACCATATTTTCTACAAAAGGAAATGCCTGTACCAAGTCAGGAATATGACAGTTGTTTTCCCTTTGTTTGATGTGTTTTAGCTTTTGAGTTTGCCATTTGATAAAGGACTTTCCGTTTTGAATTTACTTGGAGTTAGCCTCAGTTAGGTATATTTATTATTTTACTTTTGTTATGGTGACTAAATCAGCTAGGAATCTGCAAGCATTCCATTGATACAGTAAACTGTTCTGACAAGTACAATTTTCATGAAATTTAAAATGAAGTGCAATAAAAAGCATAATTCTGCAAAAGTTTATGTCATCATTATATACCATTTAACAATCAAAGTGCTTGTATTAGACCTGAAGGGTGAAGATTGCTTTCATTTTGCAATTTTGTGAATTTTTAAATAAAACATTGAATTGTATTTTGCTAGGCAAATTAAAAATTTGAGTTGGTGTTATCTTCCTTTGTTCATGGTTGCACATTTGCAGTTGAACCTATTTTTATAACAGATTCATACACCATGCATTACTTATGTAATTTTTAATAAAAATCAAATTTCTCGACAAGTATGGGTAGGTTTGAGCACTCACAAACATGTTTAACCCCGCCAAATTCTTTATGTGCCTGTCCGAAGTCAAGAGCCTGTAGTTCAGTGGTTGTCGTTGGTTCACGTCTGTGACATATTTGTTTTTCGTACATTGTTTTGTTATAAATTAGGCCGTTACTTTTCTCAATTATATTGTTTCATATTTTTCCTGTCGGGGCCTTTTATAGACGACTATATGGAATGGGTTTTTCTCATTGTTGAAGGCAGTACATTTGCCTATAATTGCTTACATCCACTTTATTTGATTTTGGTGGATAGTTGCCTCATTGTCAATCATACCACATCTCCTTATTTTTATATGGTAATTCAAATACACATCATATCATAACTTAAATACCAAAGTTTAACATATCATCAATAAATTGCATGAAAACTGCTCAAAGCATTAATGAGTTATTGTCTAAAAAATTGGAAATACCCCCTTTTTTAATGGATAAAGTCCTAATACTCCAAAGCATAAAATCAGAATTTTTTTAGAATCGAAAGGTCAATAAATATATAATTATACAATTAACCAAAGTTTCATAAAAATTGCTTAAAAGCATTTTTGAGTTGTAGTCAGAAAACTGGAATTTTTATCCCCCATTTTCTTATGAATAAAATCCCATAACTCAGAAACGTAAAATCTAAAATTTATAAAAATCAAAAGGGAACTTACGTCAATAGATATAAACAATTCACCAAAGTTTCATGAAAATTTGTGAAAGCGTTTTTGAGTTATTGTCCGAAGTTTTGATAGACGGATGAACAGAGGTATACCATAATACGTCCGTAAATGGGTATATAAAATGGCAGACAGCTTTTGATTTAAAAATGATAGAGCAACGGACATGGTTGACACTATAGCCCTGACCACTATGTGGCAGGAACATAAAATTAGAATTTCAATCAAATCTAGTTCTTATAATTTAAGTTAACTTAAACATGGAACAATATTAAATCAATAGATATAAGAAGATGCACTGGTATAAGTACCAATGAGACAACTCTCCATCCAAGTTACAATATGTAAAAGTAAACCATTATACGTCAGTCATCACACATATTAAATGTAAAGATTTAATAAGCTGTTTGAGAAATCCACGAACTTGTGCAATCCCAAAATACAAGTATTGACCAGGGACATAATGTTTTGTCAGTATTACTATTCCCAGGTGTTGACAGGATTCAGGTCCATTACTAGTGAAAAATATATGTTATTATTCTATTAAAAATAAAATCAAGGTCAGTACAGAAGAAGGAAGATATTTATTTGCAATCAAAAGCTTCCATTAAGTGGCAAAGATATTTGCACAAAAGTTAAAAGATATAATGTAACCTAGCTCTCCATTTTTTAATAAGTTTTGTATTTTCAAATATTTTGTCCTCCAGCATCTCTGAAGAGACATTTATTGCCAAAATATGCATCTGGTGCAGAAAAATTGGTGCCTTTAATGTTGTTTAACTACAACAAAAGTCAATGTACTGAAAGTTTTGTTTTTGAACAGATGGCAACAATTATAACATCAATTTGCAAACTTGATGTGTTAGTTGCCACCACCTGCAGTCGAGACAGCCGTTAATACAAACTCCATCTTTAATGTCAACATTCACGCTAAGGTACCAAAAATCAGTTCCAGATCTGCAGGCATTCAAAAAATGTCAGAAGAAGAACAATTTTCAAGAATTATTGAGTCATAGCGAATCTGTGAAACTATACAATCAAGTCAAACTCAATCTGTCAAGCCACCATATTTTCTACAAAAGGAAATGCCTGTACCAAGTCAGGAATATGACAGTTGTTTTCCCTTTGTTTGATATGTTTTAGCTTTTGAGTTTGCCATTTGATAAAGGGCTTTCCGTTTTGAATTTACTTGGAGTTAGCCTCAGTTAGGTATATTTATTATTTTACTTTTGTTATGGTGACTAAATCAGCTAGGAATCTGCAAGCATTCCATTGATACAGTAAACTGTTCTGACAAGTACAATTTTCATGAAATTTAAAATGAAGTGCAATAAAAAGCATAATTCTGCAAAAGTTTATGTCATCATTATATACCATTTAACAATCAAAGTGCTTGTATTAGACCTGAAGGGTGAAGATTGCTTTCATTTTGCAATTTTGTGAATTTGAATTGTATTTTGCTAGGCAAATTAAAAATTTGAGTTGGTGTTATCTTCCTTTGTTCATGGTTGCACATTTGCAGTTGAACCTATTTTTATAACAGATTCATACACCATGCATTACTTATGTAATTTTTAATAAAATCAAATTTCTCGACAAGTATGGGTAGGTCTGAGCACTCACAAACATGTTTAACCCGCCAAATTCTTTATGTGCCTGTCCAAGTCAAGAGCCTGTAGTTCAGTGGTTGTCGTTGGTTCACGTCTGTGACATATTTGTTTTTCGTACATTGTTTTGTTATAAATTAGGCCGTTACTTTTCTCAATTATATTGTTTCATATTTTTCCTGTCGGGGCCTTTTATAGACGACTATATGGAATGGGTTTTTCTCATTGTTGAAGGCAGTACATTTGCCTATAATTGCTTACATCCACTTTATTTGATTTTGGTGGATAGTTGCCTCATTGTCAATCATACCACATCTCCTTATTTTTATATGGTAATTCAAATACACATCATATCATAACTTAAATACCAAAGTTTAACATATCATCAATAAATTGCATGAAAACTGCTCAAAGCATTAATGAGTTATTGTCTAAAAAATTGGAAATACCCCCTTTTTTAATGGATAAAGTCCTAATACTCCAAAGCATAAAATCAGAATTTTTTTAGAATCGAAAGGTCAATAAATATATAATTATACAATTAACCAAAGTTTCATAAAAATTGCTTAAAAGCATTTTTGAGTTGTAGTCAGAAAACTGGAATTTTTATCCCCCATTTTCTTATGAATAAAATCCCATAACTCAGAAACGTAAAATCTAAAATTTATAAAAATCAAAAGGGAACTTACGTCAATAGATATAAACAATTCACCAAAGTTTCATGAAAATTTGTGAAAGCGTTTTTGAGTTATTGTCCGAAGTTTTGATAGACGGACGAACAGAGGTATACCATAATACGTCCCGTAAACGGGTATATAAAAATGGCAGACAGCTTTTTGATTTAAAAATGATAGAGCAACGGACATGGTTGACACTATAGCCCTGACCACTATGTGGCAGGAACATAAAATTAGAATTTCAATCAAATCTAGTTCTTATAATTTAAGTTAACTTAAACATGGAACAATATTAAATCAATAGATATAAGAAGATGCACTGGTATGAGTACCAATGAGACAACTCTCCATCCAAGTTACAATATGTAAAAGTAAACCATTATACGTCAAAGTACAGCCTTAATTACCATTATCATTTTTCTTTCTTCTTGGTCTTTTAGCAGACATCTTCTTGTACAAAGAATTCTTTTTCTACAAAAAGAGATATACATACAGCATGTCATCATAAAATAGAAGAATGTGTCTGAGGATACGAATGCCCCCGCTCAAGCTTGCTTATAATATGTGAAAATACGGACGGAAAGACGGACAGAAGGTCAAGGGTAACACTAAATGCCCCCATAAAATTCATACAATCATTATATATTTTGAGACCTATCCTTGTGCAAACTAAATTTGGAGAAAATTATAAGAAATCAAAAGGTGTACCTGTCCACACTAATATAATTATCTATTTGTTTTAATTTCACCATAAACACACATAGTTAACATATTATATATTTATAAACAGACAACCTATTCATGCATTTGTTATATCAATTATACAATAACCAAAATAATTTTGTATATATAATGTATAAAGTTTGAAAATATAAATTTGTAAATTTTGAACTTCCTGATCATTTGGCTGTTTACAGTTTTTGTCTTTCTATTTAGTGCCCTTTTAAAGGCAATAACTCTTATAAGGAATCAATAATTGTTTTATTAATATTATAAAGTTCCCTCGACCAACATACATAGCTAAACTCAAGACTTTATAAACAAGACTTAGTTCCCTCAACCAACACATAGCTAAACTCAAGTCTTGAGTTTAGCTAATTTAGTATGTTGGTTGAGGGAACTCTTGTTTATAATGATGTTAGTACATGTACCAATACTGAATAATGACACATATTGTAAGAGCAAGTTATCTGGTATGCTTTTTATAAATTTTAGGCAATATTTAAACTTACAATTTATGCTAAAAATATATTCTTAATAATGGCATCCATGTAGGTTAATCCACAGAAACACCAGGAAAATATTATAAACAAGACAACCTAATGATGATTGTTTGGTTTCAAGAGACCTGGTTGTTTCAAAAGTTAATTGATTGTTAATTGCTTAATGTCCATTGCCAATTAATTTTTGAATGTTGAGTGGTGATATTCAAGAGAAGAACAAATAAACAATTAATACAAAAGGCAGGTTATGCAAGGTGGGACAACCAGGATGAAGGTCTGAGTGAGGAAATTAATTGTGAGTGCAGCTGGATAATAAGGGTATAATACTGTATTGGGCATACATTTTGACTTGCAAAAACCCAGCAAAGGACTCCTCAGAAAAGTGAACCAAAAAAGACCAAATTGCAGAGCCACAAGATCAAATTTTTCTCACTCAGTATTTTGACTATGACCACCAAAACTTAACAATTTGACCAATGAAAATGAAATCAAGGTCATATGAACACTGCCAGATGGACATGTACAACTAATGATCATTCCATACATTAAATATCAAGAAGTTGAACTATTGCTTATAGTATCTGAGAAAAAAAAAAAGTTTGTTTAAGTAGCAGTCACTAATTGATTGATTGATTGATTGGTGTTAACGCCACTTTCAGCACTATTGTGCTTTTCGTGGTGGTCAGTTTTTATTGGTGGAGGAAGCCAGCATGCCTGTAGAGAACCACGACATCCGGTAGGAAAACTGAAAATCATAGTCAATTAAAATTGAAGTAGAGCGCACCTGCCATTCAAAATTACAACCTCAGTGTTGACTGGCTAGTGATACAGCAGTTCGACTACTTAGACCACTCGGCCACTGAACAATGAAAATGAGATCAAGGCCAAAGGACATATGCCTGACAGAAACGTAAGAACATAAGGCACCTGTATACAATGTATGAAGTATCTAGACCTTCTACCTTCTGAAAAATAAAGCTTTAAACAAAAAAATTAGTTTCTACTGCTCTAGATTTAGCTTCCTCATGATGACTAATATTTATTGTAGATCTTATATTGCAGATCTTTTTTGCTATTTACAGTTTCTGCAAAAATAGGTAAAATATGTCTTTCAAAGGCAATACTCCTATATTTTCATACTTACAAAAGACTTTTGACTTATTTGCAGATCTTAACCGGAAAATTCCTATTACATTTGTACTACCAAGAATGGTAAACATCTTCATTCAAAAGCTAAAAAAAATCCTATAAGGAAATAACTGCATGATGATTTCCATCAATTTATGACTTGTTGTAAATACTAATTAATGTCCTGCAAATAAAGTTTTTGATGTTTGCAGTTTCTCTCTATCTATTATAGTTTTCAAGATAAATCGATCTAGGTGAAATTTTTAAAAAAATAGGTAAAGATTGTCCAATAAGGAGTCATCAAATAATTTCAGTCAAAATGGATTCATGACATTCTGAAAATTTCTCCCCTGCCAACCAGGATTTCTCTATTGAGGTTTTCAAGATAAAAGACAATATTTTAAGCTTGGAGGCCATTTTGGGTTGCAGGCTGGATCAGCAGACACATTTTAAATATTAGGGTTTTTAATATTATGATTTAATTCCTTCTAAGTCAGGAACCATTAATTTAGTGGTTGGTGTTGTTGCTGTATATCATTTTTGTTTTTTCATTTATTGTTTTGTATATAATCAGGCCGTTTTCTTGTTTGAATTGTTTTACATTTGTCGTTTCAGGGCCTTTATAGCTTACTATGCGGTAATTGTGTAGCTCATTGTTGAAGGCTGTAAGGTGACCTTTAGTTGTTAACTATATAATCATTTGGTCTCATTGTGGAGAGTTGTCTCATTGGCAATCATACCACATCTTCCTATTTATATTCAGATTGTTTTTGAAGAAATAACCCACTCCCCTATTTTTTGCACTGATAATCGGCCAGGCATTGGATAAAAAGCATCTATAAAATTAAATAAATCTATTATCACATTTAAAAGTTTGAAATGCCTTATTGGCCATAATTATCCTTCCATAAATATAAGGGAAACTTGATATTATTCTTTTTATTAAGATAAAATCACACACCTAATTAAATGGACATTTAAAAAAGTCAGAATGCGAATATATATGTTCAAACTCTAGGTCATTTTTTAGTAACAACAAACAAAAGAACTATGTCAATTACACACACCTAATTAAATGGGCATTTAAAAAGTCAGAATGCGAATATATATGTTCAAACTCTAGGTCATTTTTAGTAACAACAAACAAAAGAACTATGTCAATTGGACCTGCTTTGATACGTCATAACTGCACTTTTTCACTAGATAACATTTTTGTTCGCTATGGAGATTCCGAATATCGTCAAGTTATCGGAATTCCAATGGGAACTAACTGTGCACTACTTATTGCAGACCTTTTTCTGTATTGTTATGAGTTACAATTTATGACTAAAATCAGCAAAGACCCATCGAAACAACATCTGATACAAAAATTTAATAACACTTTTGGATATTTGGATGATATATTGGCTCTTGATAATGACGACTTCAGTATGCACACTAAAAGAGATTTATCCTGCTGAACTGACTTTAAATATAAAGCTAATACTAACAATGAACACTGCCCTTTCCTGGATCTGGATATCTATATCTTTAACGGGAAGCTTAATACCAAAATTTACGATAAAAGAGATGATTTTTCATTTCCTATTGTTAATCATCCTAATTAAGATGGTGACGTTCCCTTGTCACCATCTTATGGTGTTTATATATCTCAACTTGTTTGATTCGCTCATGTTTGTAACAACGTATTTGATTTTAACGAAAGAAATCTCTGTATTGCTGAAAAATTATTACACCAGGGATTTCGATATCACAAACTAGTCAAAACATTTACTAAATTTTATCATCAGTTACAAGGACATCATTCGTAAATATAAATCAACATGCAGACATCTTATACGTTCAGGTATTTCACATCCAATCTTTTATGGTAATATTCTATACAAAGCACAAAAATGTCTTCATTTACCTCAAAAGCTAACCAAACCTATAAGGTGGTACATAACACTACAGGGAGATAACTCTGTAAAAATCAGCTGAACGTTTTAATCATGTTCTATTGTTAAGGAAATATTAAGCTTCTCAATGATCAAAATTAGTGTTTGTCAAACTGCTATATATCCAATGAAATTTTTCCGATAAAGTGTGTGGTTCAAGTTTTTTGAACTTTTTATATTTTTGTCAAAGGGTCAAAGTAAATATTTTGTCCAAATTTTATGAAAATTAAACGAGCAAAATTTGGTACCACCTTAAACAGACTTATTCAGAAGGGATATAGTTACGATACTGTTGTCAGGTCATTAAAGATAGCATATTTTGGTATTAATATTGATTCACTCATAGGGTCTTTGCATTGAAAAAAAAAAACACATTTATTTTAAAACAAGTTGTTGGCATTATACAGGTTATGTTCTTCTCATATATTTATGATGGTATGATACTAAACCCCTAACGGGAGGGATTGTGCTTGATTTTTATATGATGAAGACATAATCTTTCAATCAGTTTAATTGAGGTCTGCAGCTGGCATGTCAGTAACTGCTAGTAGTCCTTTGTTAATTTATGTATCATTGTCATTTTGCTTAGTTTCTTTTGTTACCTATATTCTGACATGGGACTCAGACTTCTTTTAAACTGAGTTTTACTGTGCTTATTGCTGTGTGTTTTTATGTACATTAGCTAGAGGTATAGGGGGAGGGTTGAGATCTCCAAAAACATGTTTAACCCCGCCGCATTTTTGCGCCTGTCCCAAGTCAGGAGCCTCTGGCCTTTGTTAGTCTTGTATGTTTTTAAATTTTAGTTTATTTATCTGTTTCGGAGTTTAGTGTGACGTCCATTTTCACTGAACTAGTACACATTTTTGTTTAGGGGCCAGCTGAAGCCCGCCTCCGGGTGCGGGATTTTCTCGCTGTGTTGAAGACCCATTGGTGGCCTTGGGCTGTTTTCTGCTCTTGGGTCGGGTTGTTGTCTCTTTGACACGTTCCCCATTTCCATTCTCAATTTTACTGAACATAATGTTACCATTGAGAGAAAAAGTTATCCCCAGACTAATCAATTTGTGTCATTACTATTGGAGGTTTACATTTCCTGCTAATGTCTTCTCTATAAGGAAACATAATAAAGAAACCCCAATTCTATTTCCTTATTGTTTATTTTTTGCTTATGTGTCAATTTAGCAAAGTAAACGTAAAACAAATGATTTATTGAGAATCTAATATATATTGGAAAAAATCTATGCACAATTAAATATTACAAGTCTAGAAAGAAACATAAACTATATAATGTTAATCTATGGAAGGTAGCAATATACAAAGATTTGTTCACCTCCAATCAGACAACTTTAAACTGGCGTTGTTATTACTGTCATATGATAATTAGCTTCAAATTTATAAATAAATAAAATTGCATTTACTTTTGTAATTGATAAATTCAACAACACTTACTGATTTTGACAATATTTTTTCGTTAAATAATCAAGAATTTTCTAGATATACTGCTGAAATTTACCAAAAAAAGAACTTACTTTAAATAAATCAAATATAAATGGTAATAACTGTCCTTTCCTAGATTTAGATATTTCAGTTTTACACAGGAAACTCTACACTAAAATTTACGACAAAAGGGATGATTTTTCATTCCCTATTGTTAATTTTCCTTTTTTGGACAGTGATGTTCATTTGGCACCATCTTACGGTGTTTTTAAATCACAACTCGTTCGCTATTCCCTTGTCTGTTGTGATGTTTTGGATTTCAGTGAACGTAATCTATGTATTACTGGTAAATTATTAAGCCAGGGATTTCGTTACCACAACTTATTTAAAACCTTTACTAAATTCTTCCATAGATAAAAGATTTGGTTTTGAAGTTTGGTTGTACCTATAGAAAACATATTTCAAACAGGATAGCACAACCTAAATTTTATGGTGATGTTGTTTACCAAGCCCGGAAGGCTAAGGGCTAATTTTGGACTTTAAGTACTTCTGATGAAAGATTTTTGACATTTTTCAAACACTTAAGTGTCTACTTCATTTGATTCAATTATTTTATGTAAAAAATTTGAACTGATTTGATCATTAAAGACGCTCAAATTCAAACTTCACTATGAAAAATCTATCAAATATGCCATGAAACCTCACTATTCAATTGTTTTTTGTCTAAAATGTAAGTGGCTGTCTCAATCTTTATATAGGTTATGTATTATCATCAAATACAACATTTATTTAAATATTTAGACTGAATACAAGTGCAGCAACTCCCATTTTAGACAAAAACCGTCTGAAAATAAACACAAATTTATGCTTAAATTGTGAAGATTTTAGAAATTTTACATGAATTAATGATGCTAGTACGTGTTGAATGTGCATAGTATTGTCAAAAAACAGCCTATATCTATGTAATTAAAGTATTCTACTTTCCAATAGCAGTTGTTGTTTGGTGTGTATCATATTTGTTTTTCATTCATTATTTTGTACATTTTTCAGGCCGTTAGTTTTCTCGTTAGTTATTTTACAATTGTCATTACAGGGCCTATTATAGCTGACTATGTGGTATGGGTTTTGCTCATTGTTGAAGGCCGACGGTGACCTATAGTTGTTAATTTCTGTGTCATTTGATCTCTTGTGGAGAGTTGTCTAATTGGCAATCATACCACATCTTCTCATTTTTTTATCCACAGGGTGCAGCTTGATACAACCACAAAGGTCCAACCCTGAACAGTTGGGGCAAGTGTAGACATAACATTCAAGCTTGATACAGCCCTGAATTTGAATTGTGAATAAATATTTGACACAGCATAGGTTTCTGACACAGAATGAATGTGGTCTAAGAACTTTAAAATTGGAAATTGGAAATTTACCTATTATGGCCCAATATCCAAAATTTTAATACATGGTTAGATTTAGCATATCAAAGAACCCAAATAATTCAGTCTTTGATGAAATAAAACAAAGTTTAATTTTGGACCCTTTAAACCTCAATATGGACCAATTTACAAACGGGGCCCAAAATCCAAAATCTGAATATACGGTATGATTCAGCATATTAAAGAACCGAGAATTCAAGACTGAATGAAAACCTATTGAAATTGGTCAAGAAATAAACAATTTATACAAAGTATTTGAAAAGTATTCTTTTTGGCCCCTTTTTCCTAAACAACTAGGGCCATAACCCCCAAAATCAATCTCAACCTTCCTTTTTTGGTATGGAGCCTCTTGGTACAATTTTATAGAGTGTGCCCAATTTGTGAAAAATTGCCTTATCTAGGGTCAAAATTCCCTAACTCTGAAATTTGTCCCTACACCTTCAGTCATGGACCATGAATGTTTTATAAAAATCATGAAGAAGATGTGGTATGTTTGCCAATGAGACAACTCGACCAGAGACCAAATGACATAGAAGTTAATAACTATAGGTCACAGTATGGCCTTCAACAATGAGCAAAACAGATACAGCATTGTAAGCTAAAAAAGGCCCCTAAATGACAAATGTAAAACAATTCAAACGAGAAAACTAAAGGCCTGATTTATGTACAAAACAATAAACAAACAAGCATTCTGAGAGTATTGCATGGCAATACATAGTCCCCTACCGGGTAAAAATTCATTATACTGGAACAAAATGCTAACTTGTTCTATAACTTGTCATGGTGTAAACAAAAAGAAAATATCAAGTCAATATCTTCAAGCATGACTAAAAACAGTGTGGAAAACTGAATATATGAGTGAATTTTTTCAAGTCCAAGGACCATAACTCTGCACAAAATTATCAGACTGAAACAAAATTTGAACTTGATCTGTAACTTAATCATGATAAAACTATATACCAATTGTCAATCAATATCTTTAAGCATGATGAAAAAAAAGTGAGGAAAACCTATAACACTCTAACATTAGATATGATTAATAGTTCTCTAAAATCAGATATGATGTAATACAATATATATCTATTTTCAAATTACAATCAACTATAATTAATAGTTTAAAATATTTTTCTGTCATTTGTCACAAACTAATAAAGATTTGTAACTTATCTATAAAATGTCAACAACTTTTATCTACATAATGCAATGTAATGAAATATATACCTTAATAAAAATAGATTATTATCTAATTAAAGGATTTCACTTCATAAAAAAATATATATATATATATACATGTAGCATTCAGAAAATTAGTTTATACAAAATAACATATAAACCTGCCACAAAATTCCTCAAACAATTTACCAAAGAATGTCTTTTAAAAAATTAGTTATCTCCCTTTGTACAGATATATGGTTTAACATAGTACTCTTAACATTAGTTTATATGGAGTTTTTTTATGGACCATAACTCTGGACTAAATCATCTGACCGAATTAAACTTCGAACTTGATCTATAACTTGTTATGATAAAACTATATACCAAATATCAAATCAATATCTTCAAAGAACGAAGAAAAAAGTGTGGAAAACTGAGTTGCCGGACTGACGGATGGACAGACAGACAGACGGACAGACAGACAGAGTGCAAACTTAAAGTCCCCTTCGACTTCGTCGGTAGGGGACTAATAAATGGGGAATGTGCCCATGGGACATAGTTGATGCTCCAACGCATACAACGTCATAAAGGGACATAACTCAAGAACAGTAAAAGTGACGCTACCCAAATTCTTACTTGATCTGAGTTTTGTAGTAATAAGCTTTGTGTATAAGATTCATAACATTTGGTTGAGGCAAACTTAAGTTAGAGAACAGAAACAAAAAAATCAGTAATTTTTCCATTTGTAAAGGGGCATAACTCTAGAACAGTAAAATAAATGGCACCAAAATTCAAACGTGATCTGTGTTTTGTGGTAATAAGCATTGTGTATAAGTTTCATAAAATTTGTTGAGGCAAACTAAAGTTAGAGAACAGAAACCAATTTCAGGACATATGGATGTAAAGACGGACGGACGGACGGACAAGGGTAAAACTTAATGCCCCCTCCGCTATGGTGGGGCAAAAAAAACAAATATGATATACAGCGCCAACCACTGAATAACCAGCTCCTGACTTGGGAACGGCACATACAGAAAGTGGCAGGGTTAAACATATTTATAATTAGCTTGCCATTGTTTATTCTATTTTTTTATCCTTGCCAATAGACTATTTTCATATAAACGACTTTTGACTCCAGAGTTCATATTTTTCGACAGGTTACCTACCCTGTGGTAGGAAATCCTGTTATTCTGTCAAAGAAGAGCAGTTAAAGAAGTAACAAGAGGCTGTCAGAGTGAGTCAGCAAACCGGATTTTTTTAACATTTATTTGTGTCCTGGCATTTTTCAATATCACAAGGACCATAACTGCTGAACGGTAAAAGTGACAATCATCAATATTGAACTTGACCTCCTTGGGGGAGAAATTAACTGTCTCATGTTTTTTATACATGACAAAATCATCGGAAAACAGTAAACTTTCCACCGAAATTGCACTGATTATATGTTTGATTTGACTTCTTTTGGTTGCTCTTACTTGAACGAGTACCAGGATGTCCTAGCGCGGAGTAGGTAACCTGTCGAATAATTATATAATCCGGAGACAAAAGTCTGTAATATGAAAAAAGTCGATTTCTTTTTATGTTATCACAACTTCCAGTTAAGATTTAACACGTGTATACCCCAAAAGTGTCAGGTAGAATCTTTAATATATCTTGTCGTGCTGATCCTTTTGCAATTTACACTTTAAACTTTGCTCCTGTAGTTTTCAAAACAACAAACAACTGCTAAAAATTTTTTTAAAAAGTCAATATTTCAGGGGCAATAGCACCAAAATGAGTAGTAAGATCAATCTTTAATTTTCAGGATGGGCACATCTTGTCATATGTTCTTCATTTTCCAATTTACAATTGGAACCTAGCTGCTATAAATTTTGAAACAACGGCAAGGAAATGCAAAAAAAGTTTAAAAGAAATAAACATTTGAGGGGCAATGATCACTACTAAATATTTCCATAATTGTCAGGGTAGATAGAACTTGTTGTGATGGTCATTTCTTCCCTTGTCAGTTTTTCTCTAATTACTATATAGTTTAAGAAGGCGTCAAACTGTCATTTTTGGCTACCGTTAGCATCAAATTGGTTAAAATGTTATTGTGATTCATCGTAATATCCTTATTGTTATTCGTCAGAGGTTCCAAATAATTATCTGTTACCATTGTTTAAAAAAAAAAATTTAACGTGATTGATAAAAATCAGTCGATTTTTTTATCGTCATAAAGAAAATGTTCATTTTATCATCATGCACCAAAAATTACCTTTAACTTCATTTATTTGGCAAGATTTTTTACCGTTATTCGTCCTGAAGGTACCTCCAATACGACCCTCGTTTAAGAGATATAAGCCAAAACTGTAGTTTGACCCTATGTTCTTTTTTTTATTATAGTAATGCTAAAAGCTCAAATGAGCAGACCAGGGGGCATACTTTCATTTTTGTAATGTTTGGGATTTTCCAAGCAACTCTTGAATGATCTTGCATGATCATCAGTGGCAGATCCAGAGGGGGGCGTAGAGGTTGTAACCCCCCCCCTTGCTTGCACTTTTTTTTTCTGGTAAAATGATTAATCAGACTTGACTTCGTGAACTTTGCCATTTCCCGTGTATTTAATTTTTATGCGACAATTCTTTACTTATAAAGATATTTTTCTCTCGTATTTACTGTAAATTCACTGTAATATATTATTGAATATGTCAAAGTCCTGTGATTCACTACGGTGGAGTTGACCAGTGCGTTGGAAAAAAAAGGCGGAGGATGACAAGCATGACATCTTCAAAGCGAGTAAGGATCGAGCAAGAACGTATTGACGTCTATTTCACAATTCCACCATACAGAAAGTAATACTCTATTACACTCTCATGAAAAAAAAAAGTTCCACAGCAATATTATAATACCTACGAAAACATGTTTAACCCCACACGCTCCAGCCCATTTATAACATTGCTGAATAATAATCCCCAGTCAGTAAGCTCTAGATAGATTTAAAATCTAAGGTACGGACCATCTGATTTGAGGGGCAATCTGAGATATTTTAGAGAAAAAATTCTGACCCTGATTTTTGCCTTAAACAAAAATTCTGGCCGTATCTGGATTGAAAACAATACTGGTAATCTTGTCCACTTTTTTGCTATTAGAAACAAA
The DNA here is from genome assembly GCA_017311375.1 of Mytilus coruscus. NCBI lineage: Eukaryota > Metazoa > Mollusca > Bivalvia > Mytilida > Mytilidae > Mytilus > Mytilus coruscus. The sequence goes on from CM029601.1 coordinate 58,465,523, forward strand.
GATTTTCAACAGAATTATTGAGCATTAAATGAACATGATGAATGAAAAACAGGCATACTTTTTTTGGGGCCGGGGGTTTACATGTTGTAAATCCCATATCTGACCGGAATGTCTGTTTCGCCGAACCGATATGCTGAATACTTTTTTCAAGGCCTGACTTCAACCTGCCTGCTCGGCGTGGCCTTTATGTCTCCATTTGTCGACTGTCATTCACAACTTCGTTGTCATTTCAGACTCATTCGTAGCCTTTGGTTGATTTGGAACCCCTCACTTCCCTTGTTGGGTGAAACATTTCAACCAAACATTTGGATAAAAATTGCTAGTTTGTCTTTGTTCGTGTCTGTCGTATTGTAAATTTCATTGAATGGCCGTATATCTTGTTTTCAACAAGAAATCTGTGAGGTTTTGCTAACTAACCTTACAACAAAAGAGAATTTTCCATGTCCATTTTTTACTGACAAATCCCACATTAAATATATTAGTGCATAGCTTTGGATCCATCCAATCATTTTATAATAGACAATTAATGGGGAGAATACAGCATAAAAAATGTCCAACCCTTACACTTTAACTATAAAATATACAGGCACCACGTTAGGAACTGTGAAAAAAGTGCATTTTACACTTATTTTATGTTTTTTAGCCAAAAATAGGTCCAAAAAATTTTACATACTCCACCCCCTTTCCAAAATCCTGGATCCGCCCCTGATTATCACAGGCACTTGTGTTTTCTATCCATGGGTAGGTCGACTATCCATATTTTGAATACACCTAAATCTGAATATTTATTTCAACAGAATATTTTTTGGCCAATTCTGCTATGACATATTAATTTTTCTTCCCTTTGGATTCAGAATATATTTTCTTAAAAATACATTACCCCCGACCACTCTAAGGAATCAAATATATTTTCTAAACCCCCCCTTTTTCTAATTACTTTTGGGATTCTGTTTCCGTAGCGATTTTCTTATTTATCCCACCCAGAGGACACAGAATCCCAAAAGGGATTATATTTCTATATATATTATCCCCCCGGTTATTGAAATATGAGTAAATATAATATCAAATCAAATTAAAAAAAATAAACCGAAAGCGAAAGTTAAATTATACCTTACTAAGTGTTCCGAGTTCTTTGCTGTTCTTGTGTTCTCATGTTCTGAAGGTGACAATACATATTACATTGTAAATGCCATAAACTTCTTAATATTCTGTAAATATTTCCTTAATTTCTAAAATCCTTTTAGACAATTAGAAAACTTCCCTAAGAAATAAGTTGTCATAAGTGTGTGTAGGAAATCCCGAAATGTAAGATTAAACATTTTATAAAATTAAATACCACAATCTGAAGTTGTCCAGACCCAGACAGAAACGAACCGGATTTATTCTTCTTAACAATGTACGGTGAATTTTTGACGAAAGTTTGCATACAAGCTATTTTACACCTAGTCAATTCAAATATGTAATAAAAAATATACCTTCATGTACTACTTTTAGAGATAAATGGGGAAATTTTGGACATTTACTGGAAATTTTGATTTCTTGGACATATCTATTCTTTTGGAAAGACATATCTAACTTTTTTGTTGCATAAGATAATCTCAAACGGATTTTTGTAAAAACATTTGGAATTTTTCTCTACATAACTGTGCTCTGTATTTGTGTAACAATTTTTTGGAAACAATAAATTTTTATCACATTTTCATGATTTCAGTAGTCAAGAAACGGCAATTTTTATCTAACGTTATACATCGGTGAAATATTCATAAAAATTGGCACAACTAATCTTTACACATAATCAAATCAAATTTCAATTTTAAAAAGAGGGGTCCATACACTTGTTTTCAAGTTAAATCGGTCTGAATGATAAAAATCAGTCGAAAAATGCACCTTTTCCCGATAAGTCGCAGTTTGACGTCGCGAAAAATAACAGAAGTAAGACGTTAGCAACGTCATTACCTCCCCTGTTACTGTATCGTATGCCCTTTAATATTCCGTTTTCGCGAATTACGCCGCCCCCTTTAAAAAAAATCCTTGGTCCACCCCTGGAGGGGGTGCACTCAGTGGGGCTCGTGTAAAAAGTAACTTCAATTTTACTAAGAAGACTTCATGAGTGGTTTTCGTTGGTTCATTTCTATCATATTTCTTTTTCGTAAATTATTTTGTTATAAATTAGGCCGTAAGTTTTCTCAATTGAATTTTTTCATATTTTTCATGTTGGGTCCTTTTATAGCCGACCATATATACCGTGTATGAGTTTATATATCAACCCCGCCTGCTTCTTATAATAGAAAAAACAAAGGATATGGGATATCCATCCATGACACAAAATCCGTACATGCACAGCAAAAAACACATGCACAAAAAGCAAAGGAACAGTGCTTTTTTTGCTGTTATTCATTTCAAAGTCACAGTGAGGCCTTCCAACACGGAGCAAAAAAACTCACTTCACTGCAAATTTAAGACGGCCCTAGCACCGGGTTGAGCGGAATTCTTTGCAAAATAATTCGGATAGACTTTGTAAGATGTAACACCACCAAATCGGGCCCTGTCAAAAAGAACATACTAGAAAGTAGTACATATTTAAAACAAAATAGTTCCTACGCATAGGTGTTAATATTAAACTATGTAGAAAATAGTTTGGTAATTTAGGTATCAAATGAAAGGTGAAGGACCGGTGATCCTTGTAGAACATATTTTGACTGATAATTTTCAAAAATACAAAAATGTATATGGCCTTGGGCTGTTTTCTGCTCTTTGGTCGGGTTGCTGTCTCCTTGACACATTCCCCGTTTCCATTTTCAATTTTATGAATGAATTCTAAAATTGAGGGCATATATTGCCTGTCCCAAGCCAGGAACCTGTTATTCAGTTGTTACCATGTCTGTCATGTGTGTTTTTGTTCATTACTGTAGTATATGATTTTTCGGGCCATTTTGTGTTCTCCTTATAATTGTCTAACATTGGCGGATCCGGGGGAATCCGGGGATCAGAATCTCGTTTTTTTCTTTCATTATGTTAACGTTTTATGGTGTTCCGGGGGTTGGACCCCCCCCCCCCTCTTTTTTTTTTATCAAATTGCTGGATCTGGTTTAACATGTTGTCTTACCGGGGCCTTTTATAGAAAAAGAAAAATAACACTTTATAAATGTGTTGCGTCCGAATCGCTTGTTTGGATTTACATTCATCAGGAACGCTAATACCAAAAAATGTGTTAGCAAAGGATTTTTTTAAGTATGTACACATAGCTTACTATATATGGTTTAGGTTTTGCTCATTGTTGAAGGAAGGATAGTCTTCGATAATTGTTCGCTTCTTTGTACTTTGAATTTGCCCTTTACAAATAATATCTCATTTGCAATCATACCACATCTCATTTTTTATGAGTACGTATTGCCTACATATTTGTTCTTTAAAATGTGCGCAAATGTTCGGTGGAAACGTCGTTGTGCATAATGAAAATTACCAAATTGTGAGCAAACAGGTTTTAACTTATATATTTGTAGAGAAAAAAAAAACTTTTAGAAAGTAGTTGAATCTTTCTTTATTTATTATGTGTTTTCCTAATTTAATGAAAGTTGATCTTTAGTTGTTCTTACACCCAGAGGCAAGATAAATCGATACATCGAAAAATAAAGTGATACTGTCCCATAGTAAATACATATACTGCTATGTATAGACAATTTTAGGCATTTTAGATAGATAACGTTCAGTAATTGTTGTCAGTATCTAAATATCTAGATTTGTCCGCCAATTTGGAATCTTATTTCTTTATGAGATCAGATTTGGACGTCCATTTGAGTTTAACATATATATGGATAATTTTTTTTTTATTTGCAACCATATCATATCTACTCACATGCAAGTCGAAAATACAATGACAACGCCATGGCCAAAAAAAAATACCAACAGACGCAAAACACAACATAGAAAACTAAAGACTGAGCAACACGAACCCCACCAAAACTGGGGGCGATGTCATATGCTCCGGAAGGGTAAGTATATCCTGCTCCACATGTGGCACCCGTCGTGTTGCTCATGTTAGTACAAACCCGGTAATAAGTCTAATTCGGTAGAACACATTCGGGAAAAGGGGGCGAGGTTGTAGTTACGACATTAGGAACATATCCGCTATCATCTGTGAAACGGATATTCCATAACGGTCAACCAACTCGTGATGGCGTCCGTAAAATTTACAAAGGGATGATTTCAACTTCACCACTTGGAACTCTTGGTTTAAAAGGCGTGAACTAATATTGGTGTATTTGTCACACTAGGTGTTTCTTATTTATGCCCGTATTTTTCAGCCTATTTTTACCTTATTGATTTTAAATTCTGTTTTCATTTTCTTCTGTCAAAATTGACATTATCAGAGAAAAAAAAAATTCACGGGTGGAGATGATAACAAATATTTTAACCGTTGAAAAATATTTATAAATTCCGTACCTTTTGCAATGTCGTACTTTTAAATATATATAATGTGATGTGTTTGGAAAATGCCGGCCGAAAACAAACTTTTCTAATATATATATAATGCACTTTATCTCTCATCTTGCAATAGTATTAAAACATTTGACTTTTCTACACTTTACACAAGTATTCCCAATTCCAAACTAAAAGACAAATTGAAAGAGTTGGTATTACTTTGTTTCATTAAAAAGAATGGCGAACGTAGATACAAGTATCTTGTCTTGGGGAGGGATAAATCCTACTTTGTAAAGAATCACTCTGATTCAAATAAAAAATTCTCTGAAACTGACATTACCAAGATGCTTGATTTCTTGATTGAGAACATATTTGTTACGTTTGGAGGACGTGTTTTTCAACAGACTGTCGGATTTCCAATGGGAACCAATTGTGCCCCTCTTCTTGCCGACTTGTTTCATTATTATTATGAGGCTGACTTCATACAACAACTTCTTAGGAAGAAAGATAAGAAGTTAGCAATATCCTTTAACTTTACGTTCCGCTATATAGATGATGTTCTCTCACTAAATAATACAAAATTTGGTGACTATGTTGAACGAATCTATCCCATCGAACTAGAGAAAAAGGATACTACAGATACAGATAAGTCTGCCTCATATCTTGACTTACATCTAGAAATTGACAATGAGGGTCGGTTAAAAACAAAACTTTACGACAAAAGAGATGATTTCAGCTTCCCAATTGTGAACTTTCCATTTCTATGTAGCAACATTCCAGCAGCGCCTGCATACGGAGTATATATCACCCAATTGATACGATATTCCCGGGCTTGTATTTCCTATCATGATTTCCTTGATAGAGGATTGCTGCTCACAAGGAAGCTATTAATCCAAGAGTTCCAAATGGTGAAGTTGAAATCATCCCTTCGTAAATTTTACGGACGCCATTAAGAGTTGGTTGACCGTTATGGAATAACCGTTTCACAGATGATATCGGATATGTTCCTTATGTCATAACTACAATACCCTTCCCTTTTCACGAATGTGACCTACCGAATAAGACTATTTACCGGATTTGTAATAACATAAGCAACACGACGGGTACCACATGTGGAGCAGGATCTGCTTACCCTTCCGGAGCACCTGAGATCACCCCCAGTTTTTGGTGGGGTTCGTGTTGCTTAGTCTTTAGTTTTCTATGTTGTGTCTTCTGTACTATTATTTGTCTGTTTGTCTTTTTATTTTTAGCCATGGCGTTGTCAGTTTGTTTTCAATCTATGAGTTTGACTGTCCCTCTGGCATCTTTCGTCCCTCTTTTATAATGCACTTTATATATATATCTGGATGGCTGCACGCGCCTGATGAAGCTAATTTGTTTTAATTGTTTGAATTGCGTTTTCTATGTACAAGCACCTGTACTTTCATAGCACTCTGATATTAAAATCTGAACTAAAATATAATTACATTATTGTTTAGGGGCCAGCCGCTGAAGCCCGCCTCCGGGTGCGGGATTTTCTTGCTGAGTTGAAGACTCATTGGTGGCCTCGTGCTGTTTTCTGCTCTTTGTTCGGCCAAGTTGTTGTCTCTTTGACACATTCCCCGTTTCCATTCTCTATTCTGATTTAAAGGATGTATGTGTGGGTACACAACAACTCGTACCGTCGCCAACTTGTACTCAACCACCTCATACCCTTTTTTTACCAACTTGTACCCACTATTTTTTTCAGCATGATTGTGTTTCATTTATTAGGTTATATTGAAAATTTAATTGTTATTTTCATTTTGTAATTGATCTACTGATATGATTTTTCTAAATGCTTTTTTTTTACATTTTTTTTAAATGCAGCATTAGTCTTTAATTGTGAAGTAATGAATTCATTAGTTTTAACCCCTGTTGGTAAATAAGAACATCATTTCAAGCTTGAACGATCCATAGAATATTGGAAAAGAATATTTTTTACTGATTTTTGCGTTGGACATGTGAGTTTTTTTCGTGTAAGTGTATATATACAGGGGCGGATCCAGCAATTTTTAAAAGGGGGGTTCCCAACCCAGGATAAAGGGGGGGTTCCAACTATATGTCCCCATTCAAATGCATTGATCGTCCAAAAAAAGGGGGTTCCAACCTCCGGAACCCCCCCTCCCCTCTGGATCCGCCACTGATATAATAAATACCTTTCTAATCCTTTCGAAACCATAAAGCCGGCACACGAATTAAACAAAGTCCAAATGTTTTACATATGTTTATTAGATACTATAAGTACAGCTGAGACTACTATAACACAGTATAGTAGTCTCAGAGTACAGATAAGAATAACAATACATTATCATTTAATGCATTCGATTTACCTGAATTAAGATCTCATGTGCCATGATAACTGTTCATCACAAAATATTTACATGTTTAATCAAATTAAATAACTGTTCACATTCACATTTAATGTTCAATATACTTTCTGTTGAATGACACAATTAACCAATGATTGGTTTCATCAGAGACATATAATATTTTATGTCTCTGGTTTCATTCAAACAAGCGTACGTAATGTATTACAATTAGATAAGAACTCGTCTTTCAGTCAGCCGACGGACCATTCATCCACAAGGACTTGGTTAGCAAATTAAAATTTTGTTAATCAATGTTTTTCATTTTTTTTTCGTATCTCCTGTCTATTTGTATTACATTATTATTATTGGGTACGAGTTGGTAGAAGAACGAGTTGGTAGAAGTACGAGTTGGTAAAAATAGCGTACGAGTTGGTTGAGTACGAGTTGGCGAAGGTACGAGTTGACATGTATTCGTATGTGTCCCTAAAAAATACCGCCACACATAAAAAAACCAACATTGTATTGGCTCAGCTATGATGCAATTAAGCCTTAATTTCTTAACAAAGACGGAATCGGCTTAAATGCAAACACGGTCACCACATACAACTATTAATTGTCTAAATGTTTGAACATCCGCCCTTTAACCCCTTTTTGTTCCCCCGGAATCATTTTTGCCCCCTCCCTAACCAGGTAAAAGAGTTTCTGGGTCCGCCTCTTGGGGAAATCCACCCATGGCAATAAAAAGGAAAGTTGGCAGGTATATATCGGGAATACAAAATATTTGCAAGCGGATTTTCTGTTAAACAATAATCTAGGAAAACTGAACTTCTGGCGGTAACAGGTACTTTACGAGTACAATTGTTATTCGTATTCTTCATCAAGTACTTTTTCACTTTATTTTTTTCCGTTTATAACCAAAAATAGACAAGTGTTAGTATGCTTGTTTGAAATACATAATTGCTCAAATCTTGTAAAACCTTTCGATGCCTCCGCCAACACTGAAGTGTTGACAAATAAGAAACCCCTTTTTCAGGTTACAAATTATCAGTCTCGTAATGATTTTGGTTCATAGCAGTACTATGTATTTTTAGAATATGCGTTGGTTCCTGAAAAGAATAACTTCCGGGTCTTGCACTAAGGGTCCATATGAGGGAGCTTATATCCACTTTCCCCTGCGAAGAAACAATCATTTAAAACACACCGATGCTTATTAACTATTATCAGATTATACAGAATTCTAAGTTTTGTTTCCATGAAACAAGTTTCAAATTTATTATCATTAATCTTAGCATCCAATTTGAAATTTGTGATATTTTACCCAACTTCACCTGTTCACTGTTGTAACTAAGGAAAGTTGTTTACAAGATGTCAAGGAAAGTTTGTTACAGGGAAACGTTTCCATAAATTTAAATGTACGGTAAGTGTTATATGACCCACTGCATTTTCTCGTCTCCTATGTTGAAACAAACTGAAACTGAACTTATTTGAAGCGAAATTCCTCATTGACATTGGACAATCATCATTTTATCAGTTTGTGGAAGATCTTCATAAATGGGTATTATCCCCATTTATGAATATTATACCAAAATAAGTATCAATTTTCAGTAATAAAAATAGAAACTTTGAATTTCAATATATTTGCTCTCATGGCGCAAACATAATATTCAGGTTTCACAGATGACAACTCTACTTCTACCACTAACAGTCCTTCCCAAGGTCCGTCAGACATGTGGCAATGTCCAGTAAAATGTCGTGAATTACTGGACCAGATGACCAGTGTAGATGTAAGAATTTTGTAACGGTCATTATGTAAAAGACTGCTAAAACATAGACTGGACCAGTAATGCTTGAACAATTAAACTGGACCAAAAGACCACTCAGAGGTCCAAAAAACCTTCGGAACCTCTGCACTAAGTGAGCACCGGTGACTATCCTGTCACTGTTTGGTGTGCGCTTGCATACTTATATTAATTTTAACAGAAAAGAAAAATGATCGTTTTGCCCAAAGGTAACTTGCCAGGTACCCTCGCATTATATGTTTAATGTAATTTATTTTAATAGACATTATAGAATATAATTGAATAGAATAGAATAATAAAAGTGCCCAATATGCAAAGCTAAGCTGAATAATTCAAAACCCCTGAGAATATTAAATTCTGATATAATTCATAGTTACTTTTGTTTGCTGACAACCTTACACCATATATTATTATCTTAATTAAAGCAAAGGTCTTCAGAATAGTTTATCAAATTATTGTGAAAATGGCAGTTATAAATTATGTTTTAATACCAAAAAATTTACTAAAACAATGATCATCAAGCAAAGAACTACAAAATTGGATTTTATATATATTATTAGTAAGGTTCAACAATGAAAAAATAGATGATGGCATTGATGTTACAGAATATAAATTTCTGGGCACCTTAAGGTGGTACCCAACACCTTGACTAATATTAATTTGGCTCGTTTAATTTTCATAAAATTTTGACAAAATGTTTACTTTGACCCTTTGACAAAAATATAAAAATTTCAAAAAATTTGAACCAACCACTTTATCAGAAAAATTTCGTTGGTTATATAGCAGTTTGACAAACACTAATTTTGACCATTGAGAAGCTTAATATTTCCTTAACAAAACAACGTGATTAAAACGTTTAGCTGATTTTTACAGAGTTATCTCCCTGTAGTGTTAGGTACCACCTTAATAAAAAATAATGGAAATGTGAAAGCGAGCTTAACAGCTCTGTAATATACCTGACTTAATTTCGGGGACTAAAAGTAAGGCATAAAAGAAATATAGAAATCAGAAACATTGAGCTACAAATTATTACATCACATTACAAAAAGAGGCTGATACAATATAAATAGTAACATCGATAATGAATAAGACAGATCAGTTCCAAATATATGAACTCAACATACTCAGATATGCAACATCCCTGCCCCAAAACGAAAAATTCCCATATTTTTTTTGATTTTTTGATTTAGCAGAAAAAGCAAAGCAAAGTCTTTTTTCCATTAAAACAAATCCTGCTTTTTGGGGCAATTTATCTCTTTGATTCTCTTGTTAAGCCAATTTTGACATCATTTTTTAATGCAGAAATATTGTACATGGATACATATCAATTCTTATTATAAAACAAAAGGCAGAATAAAATCCTGAAATAATAAAGATAATTTCCAAAATTGGACAAGACTCCTTTTGAAAAGGTACAGTCTGACTGATTTGAGCTGGTATGATACTCAAACTGCTATTTATTTGGGATGTGTAAATCGCAGCCTCTGTTGTAATTACTTTACCATCGTCAAATTTGAAATTTGAGTATTATACCAGCTCAAATCGGTCAGTGCTGTTCATTGGGAATGTATTTCACACAGTCTTTGTTGAAATATCATAACTTTCGTCACCTGTGAATTTAAAACACACCGATGCTTATTAACTATTATCAGATTATACAGAATTCTAAGTTTTGTTTCCATGAAACAAGTTTCAAATTTATTATCATTAATCTTAGCATCCAATTTGAAATTTGTGATATTTTACCCAACTTCACCTGTTCACTGTTGTAACTAAGGAAAGTTGTTTACAAGATGTCAAGGAAAGTTTGTTACAGGGAAACGTTTCCATAAATTTAAATGTACGGTAAGTGTTATATGACCCACTGCATTTTCTCGTCTCCTATGTTGAAACAAACTGAAACTGAACTTATTTGAAGCGAAATTCCTCATTGACATTGGACAATCATCATTTTATCAGTTTGTGGAAGATCTTCATAAATGGGTATTATCCCCATTTATGAATATTATACCCCAAAATAAGTATCAATTTTTCAGTAATAAAAATAGAAACTTTGAATTTCAATATATTTGCTCTCATGGCGCAAACATAATATTCAGGTTTCACAGATGACAACTCTACTTCTACCACTAACAGTCCTTCCCAAGGTCCGTCAGACATGTGGCAATGTCCAGTAAAATGTCGTGAATTACTGGACCAGATGACCAGTGTAGATGTAAGAATTTTGTAACGGTCATTATGTAAAAGACTGCTAAAACATAGACTGGACCAGTAATGCTTGAACAATTAAACTGGACCAAAGACCACTCAGAGGTCCAAAAACCTTGGAACCTCTGCACTAAGTGAGCACCGTGACTATCCTGTCACTGTTTGGTGTGCGCTTGCATACTTATATTAATTTTAACAGAAAAGAAAAATGATCGTTTGCCCAAAGGTAACTTGCCAGGTACCCTCGCATTATATGTTTAATGTAATTTATTTTAATAGACATTATAGAATATAATTGAATAGAATAGAATAATAAAAGTGCCCAATATGCAAAGCTAAGCTGAATAATTCAAAACCCCTGAGAATATTAAATTCTGATATAATTCATAGTTACTTTTGTTTGCTGACAACCTTACACCATATACATGTATTATTATCTTAATTAAAGCAAAGGTCTTCAGAATAGTTTATCAAATTATTGTGAAAAATGGCAGTTATAAATTATGTTTTAATACCAAAAAAAATTTACTAAAACAATGATCATCAAGCAAAGAACTACAAAATTGGATTTTATATATATTATTAGTAAGGTTCAACAATGAAAAAAATAGATGATGGCATTGATGTTACAGAATATAAATTTCTGGGCACCTTAAGGTGGTACCCAACACCTTGACTAATATAATTTGGCTCGTTTAATTTTCATAAAATTTTGACAAAATGTTTACTTTGACCCTTTGACAAAATATAAAATTTCAAAAATTTGAACCAACCACTTTATCAGAAAAATTTCGTTGGTTATATAGCAGTTTGACAAACACTAATTTTGACCATTGAGAAGCTTAATATTTCCTTAACAAAACAACGTGATTAAAACGTTTAGCTGATTTTTACAGAGTTATCTCCCTGTAGTGTTAGGTACCACCTTAATAAAAAATAATGGAAATGTGAAAGCGAGCTTAACAGCTCTGTAATATACCTGACTTAATTTCGGGGACTAAAAGTAAGGCATAAAAGAAATAAAGAAATCAGAAACATTGAGCTACAAATTATTACATCACATTACAAAAAGAGGCTGATACAATATAAATAGTAACATCAATAATGAATAAGACAGATCAGTTCCAAATATATGAACTCAACATACTCAGATATGCAACATCCCTGCCCCAAAACGAAAAATTCCCATATTTTTTTTGATTTTGCAGATTTAGCAGAAAAAGCAAAGCAAAGTCTTTTTTCCATTAAAACAAATCCTGCTTTTTGGGGCAATTTATCTCTTTGATTCTCTTGTTAAGCCAATTTTGACATCATTTTTTAATGCAGAAATATTGTACATGGATACATATCAATTCTTATTATAAAACAAAAGGCAGAATAAAATCCTGAAATAATAAAGATAATTTCCAAAATTGGACAAGACTCCTTTTGAAAAGGTACAGTCTGACTGATTTGAGCTGGTATGATACTCAAACTGCTATTTATTTGGGATGTGTAAATACGCAGCCTCTGTTGTAATTACTTTACCATCGTCAAATTTGAAATTTGAGTATTATACCAGCTCAAATCGGTCAGTGCTGTTCATTGGGAATGTATTTCCACACAGTCTTTGTTGAAATATCATAACTTTCGTCACCTGTGAAATTTTAGAAATGTACCAGTTCACATCGCACATTACTATTTTTTGTTAGAAGCATATCTATGAAGTCTCTGTTGTAAATACCTAACCTACGTCATTTTTGAAATTTTAGAATTGTACAAGTGTTGTTGTGTTTGATTTTAATTGTATAAATATAAAGATTGTTATAGTTAAATCAGAATAGATTGATATGAATCATTTTACATCATAATCATACTGGTGAAGGATATCTGTTATCCGAAATATTTATAGATAATTACATTAAATGTTTCCTTTTTTTAATATTGGTGTTGTTTTGTTCTTCAAGAAGTTGTCGTACAAACAAAGACACTAACAACAACAAACAACATAAAAATAAGGAGATGTGGAATGATTGCAAATTAGACATCTAATCCACAAGAGACCAGAGGAACATGGTACAAACAACAATAGGGCACTGCACAGCCTTCAACAATGAGCAAAATCAAAAATTAGCTATAAAAGGCTCTGTTGTGTGACAAAATGTGAAAAAACTGAAAAGAGAAAAACTATGGCCTGATTTGTGCAAGAAAAAAGATAAGGCAGAAACCAAACAATGACAATTACCACTGAATAACAGGCTCCTGACTTGAAAAATAGGACATGGACATAAAGAATGTGGCAGGTTTAAAAGTGTTTTTGAGTGGTCAGCCCTCTCCTCCTTATCTGGGACAGTTATGGTGTAACAACACAACATAAGAATACACTATAATTAACAGTTAGAGCGTTTGCCATCAGATCGACAATAAGACAATATATATATTCAAAGATCTTACTACCATGTTAAATTGATAACATTTAAGAATAAGTTTTTAGTTATGTTTTAATTAATTAAAAGCAAAAATGATTGTTAGCACTGATAAAGAAGATATTTAAAGATTTTAATACAGTGTTAAATTGATTACCTTTAAGAATAAGTTTATTTAAAGGATAAAGTTAACATGAATCCTATCCAAATTTATGAGCTCTATTAACAACATCACCAAAAATATGGTTCAGATAGCCTCAGTTTGGTAGGGTTAAACCAGTATCATGTACCCACAAACTTGAGTATTGTTTGTTGCCCTCTAGATGTGTTTTGGTTATTTTCTTTTGTGGGGTTGATGTATCGTTGACATATATCATTATCTTTTTTATATACCTGTAAATATGTAAAATTGTTTATACCTAAATGAATTTTTTTTAAATTTACAGTAACACATTTGTAGACTTTACAGAGTTTAATTACCTTGATAAAGGTTTGAATGTTAAATGTCCTTTAAATACTACACTGAATTGCAGAGTACAGGATCAAACAAATCTTAGAAATTCAAATATTGTTATTATAAATGGATCCTCTTTTTTTTGCATTTTAAGCATATTCTTTTTATATCCATTAACAGAGAAGGGATGCCTGGAATTCCTGGAAGAAAGACTGTGGTATGTTATATTTGTGGCAGAGAATTTGGATCACAGTCACTATCAATCCATGAGCCACAGTGTTTGAAAAAATGGAGATATGAAAATGACAAGATACCCAAACTTCAACGAAGGAAAACTCCAACAAAACCTGAGATATTACCTGAAATAAATGGGAATGGTAATAATGAAAGGTTTAATGAAGCTGCCTGGCAGAGCGCACAATCTCAGTTGCTGCCTTGTCCAAATTGTGGCAGAAAATTTAACCCAGACAGACTGCCTGTACATCAAAGAAGCTGTAAAGCAGGTAAAAATGAACACAAGATACATAACTATGTACCTCTTAATTTTTGTCCCCCCCCTGCAACGTGAAATACCGGGCGTCTGTCCTTGCGCCCGTTTGGTCTTGTAAGCGCTCTCACGTGTACAGTTCTTGCCAGATTTTTAGGAAACTTATATCATAGGTTCATATCAGCAATGTCTTGGACGAGTTCGAAAATCAGTGCTGATCAATTATTTTGAAAAGAGTTATGCCCCTTGGAAGTATAAATTATATGGAAAATTGCATCGTTAGCGCTCTCATTTGTACAATTCTTGCCAGAATTTTATGAAACTTATATCATAGGTTTAATATTAGCAATGTCTTGGATGAGTTCAAAATGAGTGCTGATCAACTATTTTTAAAAGAGTAATGCCCCTTGGAAATATTGAATATATGGAAAATTGCATTGTTAGTTTGCACTCCGAGGCGGGTGGGGAGCAAGAAGGCGAACTGTGGTTTATTTTTATCAATAGTACCGCTTAAGTCGACGCTAGGGGCCGTCTTGACCTTGTTGTAGGGTATGAATGGTTTGTTCATTGTTGAAGACCCTACATCAACTGTCAAGATGAAGAACAGGAATAAAGCCCTGTTCATTGATAATTTTCTATGTTTTCTATGTATTGTGTGTAATTTTGTCCCCTGTACATTTACTCCATATCCTTTCATTTTCTATTAGCACTCTCATGTGTACAATTCTAGCCAGAATTTTATGAAACTTATATTATATGTTTATATCAGCAATTTCTTAGTCGAGTTCGAAAATCAGTGCCGATCAATTTTTTTAAAAAGAGTTATGCCCCTTGGAAATATTGATTTACATGGAAAATTGCATTGTTAGCGCTCTCATATGTACAATTCTTGCCAGAATTTTATGAAATTTATATCATAGGTTTATATCAGCAATGTCTTTGACACTTTCGAAAATTATTTAAGTGCTAATCAAATATTTTTAACAAGTTATGCCCCTTGGAAATATTAATTATAACGAAATAGCATTGCATTTGCTCTGAAGCCTTCATTTCTCTAAGATATTTATAAATTGTTTTAAAGAACAAAAAACAAGTGTTTTTTTTAGTTATTGCCCTTGTACCTTGGATAGATCAAATTTGTGCAATACGGGGCACATTGGAACTCTGTTCTTTTATTAACCTACCGGCACAAAAGTTGTCATCTTTGCAGCAAAAACTGGATATAATATATATAAATATAATATATATTAACGTCTAAATATGTGACAACTTCATGAAAGACGTTCTTCATTGGATAACCTGTGGTTATACAGGGCTAACACCATAATTTATATAACAACTTTGTCTCAAATTTAGCCCAACAATTAATGTGAGGTCTCCACAATTGCGTTATCAAATTTTTTTTCTTCCCTCATCGCTTGCACTGTGTCCAGTGCCCTAGACCACTCCACCAACTAAGCTATATAAAAATATAGCTTTCGTTTGTCCAGTAATGCCTTTCTTCATCAGCTTTTATCTAGGGTTGTAACACATTAGCCAATACATGATGTATGGTGGCAAGTAGGTGGTATTCCTTGCCGATCAGCTTTTTTTATGTCTGTCGTAAAGGATGATAATTTTTGATGACGGCATGGTAAGTAAAATTATCATCCTTTAGGACAGACAAAAAACTGCTCATCTGTAAGGATTACCATCTACTTTGCGGCTATACATCATGTACTGTGTTACATTCCTATATGTAGATAAAAGCTGATGAGGAAAGGCAATATTCGAGTATCGAAAGCTATATATATATATATATATATATATATAGCCTAGTTGGTCGAGTATATCTAGGACACTGGACACAATGCAGGCGGTGTTGCCACAATGTCTCAGGGGTTCGAATTCCACTGAGGGAAGAACAATGCAAATTTACAGAACTGACATTGTTGGGCTAAATTTGAGACAAGGTATATATATATATTTATATATATATAAAACAAGTCTAAAAGGGTACAACATCACCAAAAAATAATTAAATCATGAACAAATTTTAAATATTTCGGATAACTAATATCCTTCATCAGTAAGATGTAAAATGAATCTTATCTTGACATGTGGTAGTCAAACTGAAATAAAAATCTTGAATACTATACAAATTATCAGTAATCAATATGCTGGTAATTTTTTTTCAATATTGATGTATTGGAGTAGGAATAAATTTCGTAAAACTGTGAGAGTCCAAAACGGATGCCTGAGTTACTGGAAACAAGTGATGGTAGTGAAAATGAGTGACACATTCTATGTTTTTTCATTTATGCCCTCTGGGGAAACTGTTCTAATAGATATAAGAAGATAAGCTTTCTTATCCAAAACCTTTCCCAAGCAAGTCTGTCGGCCCTTGACCAACCCTCTTTGTGGTCTATGATAGTGATGGTAAGGTTTTTGAGATCAGTTTGGGCATGCCCAGGTGATCTCAAGTGACGACTTACGGGGAGGTCGGGCTTGCAGGTGTAGTCACTTCTTACTGATGAAGGATATTAGTTATCCGAAATATCTAAAATTTGTTCATGATGTAATTATTTTTTGGTGATGTGTACCCTTTTAGACTTGTAATATATTATATTTTGTAGTGTACTGTATCATAATTTTATGATCCATCACCCCGTACCCGTAAGATTTATCGTTGGCTATAATTCAGTCATTTTATATATATATATATACAACCCTAAATAAAGCCAAAGAGGAAAGGCGTTACATCGACCACGGAAAGCTATATTTTTATGTAGCCTAGGTGGTCAGTGTCAATAATTTTAACAATACTGTCAGTCAGAGCTCTGACATAAACAAGTCAGAATAAAATGACTTCCATAGGTCAGATATAATTTGATGTAAGTGTTGTCTCCTTCTTGCACTCAACAGAATATGACTTGTACAGGTCAGTTTATGTCAGACTGTAATTTATCATAAAATGACTTCCACAGGTCAGCTTTTGCACAAAATATTGTGACTTAATTAATATCTTCATATTCTAATAAGATTTATTCCCTTTTAATGCATTTTGACTTACAGAGGTCATTTTGTTCTGACTTGAAGCAGTCATTACTACCACTTTGTTATCATGATCAATCTCCATAAAAATATGGTGATAACTAGTTTCAATTAAAGAGTTTAAAAGTGCGGCTCATCATACCTTATTCTTTCCAGAATCTAAACATAATATATTTATCTCATCACATTCAACCATTTCAAAATACAAACAAAACCAGGGAGAAAAATGGATCATACAATTTTCTGTCAATATCAAAAGATTTACAGAATACAATATTGGATACATTTACTAGTACCATGACAATACTTCAAATCTTCCAAGGAAAAACAAGACACTTATTCATGATAAGACTATGTTAATAAAAGATCTATTCTCATCCACTTTTAGGCAAATTTATCAAGAGCAAAACATTTATTATTTTAATATTTCAATTAAGGTAAATTATTACCGTAAATACTGTTGTGCAAACTGACTCAAACAAGTCACATTATGTTCTGACTTCAAAGAGTCAGTCAAAACTAAACTTATTTCAACTTTTAAGTCTAGTATTGTCATATTGATTTAAAATGTATGGGAAAGCCAGATAAAAGACATAGGAAATAAGGTCCCTAAAGTCACAATGAGGACTATAAAAAATTATTTAGTATATTCAATATTTAAATGTATTTTCTTTTAAACAGGTCAAATCATGTTTTGACTTAAAATAGTCAGTCCAAACTAAATCTATTGAAATTTTTAAAGTCGGGCACAGCCATATGATATTAAATGAATGTATGGGAACGTCAGATAAAAGACATAGGAAATATATGTAAGATCCCTAAATTAAATAACAATTTGACTTAATTGTTTCTAAAAGTTATCAAATAATAAATTAAAAATGGCAGATTCAGAAGCAGGGATTAAAGGAAGTACACCTAGCTTTGATTGGAAATTTTGTTCTGCAAACAGACATGAACAGGTCAAATCATGTTCTGACAAATTGACTTAAACAGGTCAAATGAGCATGCTCTGACAAATTGACTTAAACAGGTCAAATCATGTTCTGACTTAATTTATTGAAATTTTTAAGTCAGGCATTGCCATATGATGTTACTGTATGGAAAAGTCAGATAAAAGACACAGGAAATACATGCAAGATCCTCTAAGATAAATAACCATTGGACTTAATTGTTTCTAAAAACTTATCAATTAATAAACTCAACAGTGGCAGATTCAGAAGGGGGCTAAGAGGAAGAACACCTAGCCTTGACTGGAAATTTTGTTCTGCAAACTGACTTGAACAGGTCAAATCATGTTCTGACTTAAAAGAGTCCGTCAAAACTAAATGGCTTGCAACTGTAACAGTCGGGCATTGTCATTATCATGATGTGATTGTTAAAATGTATGGATACAACTAGGAAAAAAATCACAAAAATTAAGTCACAATTATAAGAACTATATAAAAGTTAATTTGGTATATATTTTATTTCTTAATATTTCATTGAGGTAAATCCTGTTGTGCAAACTGACTTGAACAAGTCACATTATGTTCTGACTTCAGAGAGTCAGTTTAAAAACTATACTTTATAATTATTGCAACTTTTAAGTCTGGAATTGTCATATGCATTTAAGAATGTATGGGAAACTCAGATAAAGACACCCAGTAATTAAGTCACAATAATGAGGACTATAAAAAGTGTATTTGGTATATTTAATATTCAAATGTATTTTGTTAACAAATTTCATCAAATTATCTTAAAATTTTATTCTATTTCTGTATTTTCATGACTTAACTTTTGGTTGTAAAAATATTATTTTAAAACCGCTAGACTGAATTGTTTATTAAAAAATATCAATTAATTAACTCAACAGTAGCAGATCAGATAAGAGGGGGGGCTTAGAGGAAGAAGACCTAGTTTTGATTGGAATTTTTTTTGCTGTAAACTGACTTTAACAGGTCATATCATGTTCTGACTTCAAAGGGTCAGTCAAAACTAAACTTATTTCAACTTTTAAGTCTAGGATTTCCATATTGATTTTAAAATGTATGGGAAAGCCAAATAAAAGACAGATGAAATAAGGTCCCCTAAAGTCACAATAATGAGGACTTCATAAAAGTTTATTTGGTATATTCAATATTTAAATGTATTTTGTTTTAAACTGGTCAAATTATGTTCTGACTTTAAAGAGTAAGTCAAAAACTATACTTTTAACTAATTATTGCAACTTTTACGTCTGGAATTGTCTTATGCATTTAAGAATGTTTGGGAAACTCAGATAAAAGACACCCAGTAATTAAGTCACAATAATGAGGACTATAACAAAAATGTATTTGGTATATTTAATATTCAAATGTATTTTGTTAACAAATTTCATCACATTATCTTAAAATTTTATTCTATTTCTGTATTTTATAACTTGTTTTTCTGTTAAGTTAATATATTGAACTTTTGGTTTTAAAAACTCAACAGTAGCAGATTCAGATAAAAGGGGGGACTTAGAGGAAGAAGACCTAGTTTTATTGGATTTTTTTCTGTAAACTGACTTTAACAGGTCATATCTTCTTCTGACTTCATACATGTCATAGAGTCAGTCAAAACTAAACTTATTTCAACTTTTAAGTCTTGGATTTTCATATTGATTTTAAAAGTTTATTTGGTATATTCAATATTTAAATTTATTTTCTTTGAAACTGGTCAAATAATGTTCTGACTTTAAAGAGTCAGTCAAAACTTTTTAACTAATTATTACAACTTTTAAGTCTGGCATTGTCATATGCATTTAAGAATGTATGGGAAAATCAGATAAAAGACACCCAATAATAAAGTCACAATAATGAGGACTATAAAAAAATTATTTGGTATATTTAATATTCAAATGTATTTTGTTTACAAATTTCATCAAATTATCTTAAAATTTTATTCTATTTCTGAATTTTCATGACTTTTCTTCTTGTTAAGTTAACAACCTGTAAACTAACTCGAACAGGTCAAATCATGTTCTGACTTAAAAGAGTCCGTCAAAAACTAAATGGCTTGCAACTGTAACAGTCGGGCATTGTCATTATCATGATGTGATTGTTAAAATGTATGGATACAACTAGGAAAAAAATCATTAAAATTAAGTCACAATTATAAGAACTATATAAAAGTTAATTTGGTATATATTTGATATCTTAATATTTCATTGAGGTAAATCCTGTTGTGCAAACTGACTTGAACAAGTCACATTATGTTCTGACTTCAGAGAGTCAGTTTAAAACTATACTTTAACTAATTATTGCAACTTTTAAGTCTGGAATTGTCATATGCATTTAAGAATGTATGGGAAACTCAGATAAAAGACACCCAATAATTAAGTCACAATAATGAGGACTATAAAAAAGTGTATTTGGTATATAGAGGAAGACCTAGTTTTGATTGGATTTTTTTTCTTTCTGTAAACTGACTTTAACAGGTCAAATCATGTTCTGACTTCAAAGAGTCAGTCAAAACTAAACTTATTTCAACTTTTAAGTCTAGGATTTTCATATTGATTTAAAAATGTATTGGAAAGCCAGATAAAAGACAGATCAAATAAGGTCCTCTAAAGTCACAATAATGAGGACTATAACAAACATTTTATTTGGTATATTCAATATTCAAATGCATTTTGTTTTTAAAGATTTTCGTCAAATTATTTAAAATTTAATTTTTTTATTTCTGTATTTTCATGATTTTTCTTTTCTGTTAAGTTAACACATGAAATTTGTGGTTGTAAAAAATAATATTTTAATAACCATTTGGCTGAATTGTTTCTAAAAACCTTATCAACTAATTAACTCAACAGTAGAAGATTCATATTTAGAGGGGCTCAGAGGAAGAACACCTAGCTTTGATTGGAAATTTTGTTCTGTAAACTGACTTTCACAGGTCAAATCATGTTCTGACCTCAAAGAGTCTGTCAAAACTAAACTTATTTCAACTTTTAAGTATAGTATTGTCATATTGATTTAAAATGTATGGGAAAGCCAGAAAATGGACAGAGGAAGTAAGGTCCCCATAAGTCACAATAATGAGGACTATAAAAAATTTTATTTGGTATATTCAATATTAAATGTATTTTGTTTTAAATAGGTCAAATCATGTTCTGACTTTAAAGAGTCAGTCCAAAACTAAAATAAATTTATTGAAATATTCAAGCCAGGCATTGCCATATGATATTAAATGAATGGATGGAAATGTCAGATAAAAGACACAGGAAATATATGTAAGATACCCTAAAATAATAAACCGTTTGACTTGACTGTGTCTAAAAATTTATCAAATAATAAACTCAAAATGGCAGATTCAAAAGCAGGGCATAAAGGAAGTACACCTAGCTTTGATTGGAAATTTTGTTCTGCAAATTGACTTAAACAGGTCAAATCATGTTCTGACTTTAAAAAATCAGTCAAAAACAAAATTTATTGCAATTTTTATGCCCCATTTATGGGCATTATGTTTTCTGGTCTGTACGTCCGTCCATTCGATTCGTTCGTCTGTTCGTCCATCCGTCTGTCCCACTTCAGGTTAAAGTTTTTGGTCGAGGTAGTTTTGATGAAGTTGAAGTCCAATCAACTTGAAACTAAGTCCACATGTTCCTTATGATATGATCTTTCTGATTGTAATGCCAAATTAGAGATTGTACCCCATTTTCACGTTTCACTGAACATAGAAAATGATAGTGCGGATGGGGCATCTATGTACTTAGGACACATTCTTGTTAAGTCAGGCATTTCCATATGATATTAATGATATGTATGGAAAAGTCAGATAAAAGACACAGGAAATACATGCAACATCCTCTAGATAAATAACCATTTGACTTAATTGTTTCTAAAAACTTATTTATTAATAAACTCAACAGTGGCAGATTCAGAAGGGGGCTAAGAAGAAGAACACCTAGCTTTGATTGGAAATTTTGTTTTGCAAACTGACTCAAACAGGTCAAATCATGTACTGACTTAAAAGAGTCCATCAAAAACTAAACATGTAAATGGATATGCATAAAATCTGGTTCATAATTTTTGAAAAGATTGAGAGATTAATGAGTCTATATTTTGTTGTTCCGACTCACAAATGTCACTATGTGACAAATTTCGGGAAATTTTGTCTCCTTTTGAATGATTCCTATATGTTGTATGGGTGCCATAACTATCACTACAACATGTACAAAGTCATCACATTCTAATGACTTGACCTATTACTGTATTTACTTATTTAACTACATGTATGTGATTGCAAGTGTATTATTAATTAACTAAATGTTTATTACTTATAACTACATTGTAAACCTCTATTAATCAATTATCTTTACTCTGGTTATTTATTATATAAGAAAACCTCTGCCTATTACTATATGACTGTAATCTAAACTCTGATTGTTAACATCCTGGATTGGATATCTGCATGACCATTAAACTCATGGTATGCCCATTTTATTTTAGGATATAAAAGTATTGTTTTTTCAATATTACATTTTCAGACACATTGAATTGTGAAGACAACTTTCAATTTGACTTTAGAATTTAAAGAGTTTGTAATCAAAATTTTGGGAAATTTAATAATAACTAAGAATGTTTAAAATTAGTTAAGAAAAAGCCGACATTATTAGTGTTAAAAAAGTTGATGAGAAAATACTTAGAAATTAAGACCAAATTTGGTGACTTTGTTGTCCTTCAAGAAGCCGTAATATAATCCATAATATTTTCACTGTTTTTTAAATACATGTAAAAGTTGAAAGATAACTATCTATTTTTAAATAGCTTTATTTCAAAACACTTATAACTTTGTAATTTATTTTATTCTTAATATATATTTTTATAGGAACATAATCTTGTCAGGGTTTTTATGGTACTAGCATGACAAGTGCATTCATATTCTAAAATACTCTAAACATTAAAAATAGTCAGTATCTTTAGATGATTCTGAGTCTTTCTATAAGTCAGAACATTCAGACTTTTATAAGTCAGAACATTCTGACTTTTATAAGTCAGAACATTCTGACTTTCAATGTTCTTCTCACTTCTGTAGAAACAAAGACTATCTATATTTCAAATAAGAGGTAAATGCTTCATGTGGCTAAGCATCTGGGGTAAGAATTATGGATGTGTAATTTCGTAGGAAAACATATATACCATGTAATTAATAAGATGTGATGCATGTGAGAGGAAAATAATACTGAATAGACAATTCTGTTTGCTGAAACACTGATAAATATAATATGTAAAGGTGGTCTCTCAGCAGATTAAAATTATTGTAACAGGATGCTGTTACGAAGTCTCCCAAACAAAGCTCCCATAATTCGTCATTCCCATGGTCGCCTGACATTGGGCAAGTTCCAGTACAAATTGGTTTGGTCTAGTAAAGTGATATGCATAAGTGACACCTAGGGATTGACCCTGCATGTCATTCAATTCTTCAAATGACGAACAGGAATATTATATGGTTTAGGGGTGGTGATCCAGACCATTTCAAAAAGGGGGGTGGGGGTGACCCCAATGGACTTCCCCTTTATTTCATTTGATTCGTTTTATTGTCCAATACAATAATATATACGCTTTAGGGGTGGGGATCTCGACCGTTTACAAGTTTTCAAACAGGAAGGGGTGGGATGACCCACAGGGACTTCACCTATATTTCATTTGATTTGTTTTATTGTCCTATGCAAGAATATATATGGTTTAGGGGTGGGGATCTCAACCGTTTACAAGTTTTCAAACATAAGGGGGTGGGGTGACCCCCAGGGACTTCACCTTTATTTCAGTTGATTTGTTTAAATGTCCCATACAATAATATATATGGTTTAGGGGTGGGGATCTCGACCGTTTACAAGTTTTCAAACAGGAAGGGGTGGGATGACCCACAGGGACTTCACCTATATTTCATTTGATTTGTTTTATTGTCCTATGCAAGAATATATATGGTTTAGGGGTGGGGATCTCGACCGTTTACAAGTTTTCAAACATAAGGGGGTGGGGTGACCCCCAGGGACTTCACCTTTATTTCATTTGATTCGTTTTAATGTCCCATACAATAATATATATGGTTTAGGGTGGGTGACCCCCAGGGACTTCCCTATATTTCATTTGGTTTGTTTTATTGTCCCATATAAGAATATATATGGTTTAGGGTGGGGATCTCGACCGTTTACAAGTTTCAAACAGGAGGGGTTGGGGTGACCCCAGGGACTTCCGTACATTTCATTTGATTTGTTAAATTGTCCCATACAAGAATATATATGGGTTAGGGTGGGGATCTCTACTGGTTACAAAATATAAGAACATTCGCAGATGGCAGGGGTGGGGTAAACTCAGAGACTCACCCGAATATTTCATTCAAATCATTTTGACATTATTAAAAGGAATATATATGGTTTAGGGTGGGGATCTCAACCATTTACAAGATATAAGATCATTCTCAAATGACAAGGGTGTGGCGACGCATAGAGACTAGCCTGGTATATTTCATTCAAGTCAATAATACTTTACAGAGAGAAATACATTTGGTTTAGGGTGGGGATCTCGACTGTTTACAAAATATAAGAACATTCTCAATTTGCAGGTGTGTGGTTTATCCCCAGAGAGGAGCCCGTATTTCATTCTAATCAATTTGACATTACAAACAGGAATATATATGGTTTGGGGTGGGGATATCGACTGTTCACAAGATATAAGAACATTGTCAAATGACAGGGTAGGGTGATCCCTGGAGACTTACCCTACATTTCATTTGATTTGTTTTATCATGCTCCATGTTCATAACTGAAAACCCGTTGTGTGAATCTCTTATTTTTCTTAAGTTATAATCATTTTAAAATTAAAAAAAAATGGGTTCTTTAGTTAAACCCTCCTTCCTTTTTCTTTTTATTAAAATTATTCTCATTTTCCTTTCATTTTCATTAATATCAATATTCAGAATGATCGTTTTTCCTCAACATTTTTCTCATTGGGAGAAACGAAAAACAAAGATATAAGCCGTAAACTCAGAAAGGTTAAAAGTCAATTCATGATTGAGTTTAAAATAGAAAAATCACGTGATGATGTTCAGCTCGAAGCAATAATTTTAATGCACTGACTGGTTAAAATGTTAATACTGTTTAAGTGTTATCCGAAAATAACAGTTCATTATCATAACAACATTTTCTGACCTGAACAAGTCAGAATTTTACGTCCGTATTTACAGGTTTAACAACAAAAAATTGCACTGACTGGTTAATAATGTTAATACTGTTTAAGACAACACGAGTTATCTCAGTTATAATAATCATTATAATATTGAATGACTTCTCGTTCGAGACACTTCCAAAACAACGACTCTCAAACACCTGATCTCTAAAAAACCATGTGATCGTATGTGTCGTAGATCGTGCAAATTCAAAATAACTTCTGGTTTGATGGACTCTATGGAAAACTACATAAAACAAAATTGACGCATACAGGTCAGAATTTCAAAACACTTTTTGACTTGAAGAAGTCATTTTATTCTGACTTGTTTATGTCAGAGCTCTGACTGACTGTTGTATTGTTAAAATTATTGACACTGAAGAAGGCTATTTGTTAAGCGAAATATTTGTCAACACGATTTAATAACAACATCTTCGTATAATACCATCTTATATTAGTATCGTTGTGCAAATCTCTAGACTTATATATATATATATAATATATAATATATATTATAGAAAAAATTATAGTTGACTGTCTAAATTTAGTCCGAACTGAAAATTCTAGCTTTTTTTATCTATTAATTAAATCCTTAAATTTGACAGCAATAAATCAAACTACCAAACAACCTGGCATTCTCTAAGCTCAGTGTATAATTGAGATAGCTGTAAAGTTTTATGAAAATCCAAGTTGATTTGAAAAAGTTATAGAAATAAGTAAAGGTGACTTTCTGAATTTAATCAAAACTGAAAATTCTAGCTTTTTTTTACCTATAATTAAATCCTTTAATTTGACAGCAATGATTCAAATTACCAATGCAAATAACCTGGAATTTTGTAAGATCAATATATTATTGAGTAAGTTGGGCTGATTCAGACCAGTCTAGACTAAATTTAAAGGTGGAAACAGGTTGAGACAGGTCGAGACTGGTCGAGACAGGTCGAACTGAGTCAAGGCTGGTTGAGACTGAATCAAGACTGGTCGAGCATTTGTCGAGACCATTTCAGACTATACCAAGATTATCAAGTACTGAATCAGACTTATTAAGTAAAGTCAAGACCAAAGTCGAGTACAGTTAAGTACTGTCGAGATTATGTCAAGTCTTATCAAGTGAAATCTGTGATCGACCTTACCTTACTGGTCGAGCACAAAATATGGTGTTTTGAGACTCTGAGCAGTTTGTAGTGTTATCTATAGGCTTCTATGCAGACTTTACTAAAACCACGAAGTCAAATATCCACGAAAATACAATTTTTCCTCAATCCACGAAAATTGGTAAACATGAAAATATATGAATCCAAAGTATATAGAGGGTCTAAAAATAGCAACAATCAACATTCAATCTATCTTGGCGTGTATCAGTTTAAAAATAAACTGATGCAGTTATTAAATTAAATAATGTAAATGCCTAAGAATGTCATTTTAACACGCTTATGAGTGTTATAAAATATATATATATAGTTGGTACATTTTATAGATTCACACAATATTTCACTAGACAAACTATCTTCATCAGGCGAATCCAGCCATCCAGGTGAAATCTGATGCTGATAAGAGATTTTTGCAGCTTATCATACATTTGGTTTAAATAGAAATTATTTACAGTTTATTGGACATTTCGTTTAAACAGATCTAATTGTTTTCAAGAGTATGCAGCTGGTGCATCCAAAATTACTCTCTCTGTTTTGCCCAATTTTGGTTAGCCTCTATCATTTGAATGGAAATATTTTCATAAGAATGTTTTGTAAGTAAGAGGTCTCTTGTGATTTTGCAGTTTCTTTCTTTGGTATAAAATGACCAGTGATTATTTACTTTAAATTTGGTTTCTGTTTTTCCAACATATTGCAGCTTGCATTGTAAATTCCAAAAGTAAGAACATAAATACTATTTTTAGTTTTACAGGTAGATGTTGCATATATTTTGTATCGCTGCTTTGTAACTGTGCTGGTAAAACTGTTTTCAGTGATGGAGTCCAAATAAAGTGGATTTAAGCAACTATTTAAGAACAGGAAGATGTTGCATGATTGCCAATGAGACAACTCTCCACCAGAAACCAAATGAAGTAGAAGTTAGAAACTATAGGTACAACCTTCAACAATGAGCAAAACTCATACCGCATGTTTTAACAATTCAAATTAAAAAACTAATGGCTTTATTTATATACAAAACAATAAATGAAAAACAAATATGATATAAAGCAACAAACGACAACCACTGAATTACAGGCTCCTGACTTAGAACAAGCACAAACAGAATGTGGCTAACATGTTAGCAAGTGCCCAACCCTTCCCTATCCTGGGTCAGTGATGCAAGAGCACAACATTAGAACAAATTGAACAAAAAAACAAATGATACACAGCAACAAATGATACCATACGGCCTAAAAGTAAAACATATGGCTACAATATTTAATGAGAGTAATTGTCCAGGAAACTGTATAAGATAAACAAAATCTGACGGGGCAGAAATGCTCAGAATACGTTCCCATTTTCCGTTTCTACCAAATTGACATGTGATTTCTTTAAGGAGTTATTGCCCATAAATGAAGATTTTATTGTTTATTTTAGCATTTTCTCAAATATCTTGAATACAGAATACTATAACAGATAAAGAGAAACTCTAAACAGCATAAATGATCAGCATATCAATGTCTAAATCAATAAGCTTACACAACTATTTGTCACATCCCATGATAACCAACAATGTACAGGATAATGACCAGCAAAAGGAAAGAAAGGATGTGGGTATCCATCCATGATCCTAAGTCAGTACATGCACAGCAAAAAACACAAAAAGCATAGGAACACAGCTTTTTTTGCTGTTCTTCATCTCAGAGTCACAGTGAGGCCTTCAACACAGAGCAAAATAACCCTCCTCACTGCAAGTTTAAGACAGCCCTTAGCATCAATTTGAGTAGAATTCTTTCCAAACTGACAATCACTCCATAATTAACTTATGTATGAAAGTATGTTTGTCTAAACAAGAATTAAAAAAAATAAACTTTTGACATTGTTGTGTAGGTGAATAAGAAACATAAGTTCTGCTTTCTGTTGTAACAGACATGCAACCTAACCCTTATTCCTGGTAAGTGTTGTTATTCTAAGTGTTCTCATGAAAATGTGCAAAGCCATATCTGCCTTAAATTCAACTCAAAGGGGGAACTTGTTTGCAAGTTCGCTAAAAAAAAATCTAGTTATTATAGGAATATGATGTAGTAATTTATCATGAAGCAACACTCTTTGATTCTGTTTTCTACAGTGTAAAAATTATGACAAGTAGAATTTGAAATATTCATACGAAAATTCAGAAAATTGAAGAAAAAATGGGCTTTATAGAAACTGTCTATTATATTAACATTTACTTTTCAGATATAAAGAAAAATCAGAACTCTGGAAGGGAGGAACTTCGCCCGAAAACAGCAGTTTTGAATGCTCCAAAATTTATTGATAAAAATAATACAGTTGACTTAGAAAAACAAAGTACAAGGAGAGAAGTCGGCATGAAAAGGAATTCAATCACAAGAAACACAGGTGGTTCAGGTTCAAGACCCTCACC
The DNA here is from genome assembly GCA_017311375.1 of Mytilus coruscus. NCBI lineage: Eukaryota > Metazoa > Mollusca > Bivalvia > Mytilida > Mytilidae > Mytilus > Mytilus coruscus. The sequence goes on from CM029601.1 coordinate 58,494,381, forward strand.
AAATTTATCTGCACCTGGAATTGAAAGAGAGGGTACATATACATCACCAAATAAAACTTTGCCAAAAGCAAAGGTACCACCTGGCCCAAATTTTGTCTTATGCTATATTTGTGGAAGAAAGTTTGGCACAGCTTCTATTTCATTTCATGAGCCACAATGTTTAGAAAAATGGAAAAAAGAAAATGAATTATTACCAAAAGCCCAGAGAAGAAAGTTACCAGTAAAACCAGAGGTTGTTTCTAGCAATGGAAGTTACAGTTTGGATGCTATGAATGAAGCTGCATGGCAGAGTGCACAGTCTCAGTTGATACCATGTGACCGTTGTGGTAGGACATTTGCTTCAGATAGACTGTCTGTACATCAACGATCATGTAAAGCCACCGGTGGTGTAAAGAAAGGCCCTGGTGGTTCTTCAACAATCACATCTAGCCAGAATCCTCAAAGTAGGGAAAGTAATAAAGAATTAAGCACAAAAAAGAATGTGGCCCCTGAGAAGCCAACTTTTGTTTTATGTTACATTTGTGGACAAAAGTATGGTTCAAAATCTTTATCAATTCACGAACCTCAATGTTTAGAAAAATGGAAAATGGAAAATGAAAAATTGCCCAAAGGTCAAAGACGCACTTTACCTAAAAAGCCAGAGGTATTGCAGTCTGGTGGAAAGTTAGATGTGAATGCATTAAATGAAGCAGCATGGACAAGTAGTCAAGCTCAGCTCTTGGCATGTGAAAACTGCGGTCGGACTTTTGCTCCTGACCGTCTTCCTGTTCATCAGAAGTCTTGCAAGCCAAAAATAGGTCAAGCTGCAAGCACAGATAATAACGCCCCTAGAAATAATTTGAATAACACACCAACAGAATCAAAGACAGTAACAGCGATGCAGGGACCTAAAACAGTAGTTTGCTATATATGTGGAAGGGAATTTGGAACAAAATCCCTTCCTATTCATGAGCCACAGTGCTTAGAAAAATGGAAAATAGAAAATAGTAGATTGCCAAAGGAAAGAAGACGGCCATTGCCAAAAAAACCAGACTTTGGAAAAACAGTTACAAGGTAAGCAATTGAGCTGAAAGTTTAATTGAAAATGAAGGTTTCATATATGATAATCATGTAAAATACAACTCATTCAAGATTTGTGAATGTCAAAAGTATACCAGGAGGGTCAAATCGACACATCTTAAATAAGTATCCTCTTGAAGTTTTAATTTTCAGTTTGTATTCATCAATATTAAAGGAGATGTGGTATGATTGCCAATGAGACAACTATCCACCAGAGACCAAATGAAGTAAATGTAAACAACTATTGGTCACTGTACAGCCTTCAACAATGAGCAAGACACATACCTCTTAGCTAGCTTTAAACGGCTCTAGACATGACAAAATGTGAGACAATTCAAAAGAGAAAAACAAAGTCCTGATTTAAAAACTGAACAAAAAACGAAAGCAAATATGATATGCAGCGACAAACTGCAAACACTGAATTACTGGCTTCTGACTTTGAACATTCAGAATATGTTGAGGTCAAACATGTTTGTGGGTACCCAACCCTTTCACTTAACTGGGACAGTGGTGTAACAGCACATTATAGAGGATGTCACTTTTTGAGTTCTCCTGGCATCGTTGTAACAAGTCAGTGTGCAAGGTTAAGTTTGCTGCTAGTTCTCAGAAACAAATAAACAGACACCATATGCATATTATTTGCTGTTCAAATGTATCTTGTAGAGATTACTGTACACAAATTTGTGTCAAAAGTTTTAACTCACATCTAACAATTTACCGTGTTAAACAAATATATTAATGATATATAAAATCAACATCAACATATCATATTTTATTGAGGACCTCAATTGAGGATATATTGTCTTTTTACTGCTGCTCTGACCTTTAGCATTTACCCATATTTTAGTCTCTTCATAGATGCACTTTGGCGTTGACCTTTGATTTTACCAAAAAACCATTCAGAGTCTTGTTCTATCCAATAGCTATTTTCATGCTAGGTTTTTGGAGCAGGTAGGAAAACAGTCATTCAGAAAGCAAGTTATGCCCTTAGTTCAGGCTGTAAATTGCTCCCTCAAAGTGACATCAAAATCAATAAGTATAAAAATATAAAGATGTGGTATGATTGACAATGAGACATCTGTCCACAAGAGACCAAATGACACAGAAATTAACAACTATAAGTCACTGTACGGCCTTCAACAATGAGCAAAGCCCATACCACATAGTCAGCTATAAAGACCCTGAAATGACAAATGTAAAACAATTCAAACGAGAAAACTAAAGGCCTGATGTATGTACAAAATAATGAACGAAAAACAAGGTCTTCTTTAATGCAATTATCAAACTATGAATAATTGTAATGATTGAATGTTTGGTTCAAAAGAGATTAATCTAAAACCAAAAGAAATAGGAGTCACTTTCACCACAAGGAACAAAATAATCTAATTTGTGGCTCATACAATATTGTATGTAAAACAACCTTCGCCAAAATTCCAGTCCATTAATAGGCATCAACCTTAGCTTTGACCTACTGACCTTATAATCATTTGGGGTCCTGGGCTTCCAAATGATGATTTCAAGCTGCTAATGGAAAGGTTTGACATATATGGTTCAAAAGATATCATCTGGCAGCTAAAAACTTACCCCATTTTCAAATTATAAATTGCAGCTTTCACCTTTACCTTTTTGCCATCAGTAGTAGTTATAATACTTGTTTATAAATTAAACCTGTATCTATAGATGGAAGATAAAGAAAAAAAGAATGAATCCTATTGATTTTCAGTACTATCACAGTGATTTTGCTAGCGCTCGTCATTTTCGTCATTTATGAAAAGGTTTTCAAAATGACGAAAGTTTTTCAAATCAATTTAGTATATGGTGTATGGAAGGAATCCGAAGTATTGCAGTGTGTACATGTCCATCTGCTAGGGTTCATCTTACCTTCACTTCATTTTCATGGTTTCTGGTAAATGTTAAGTTTTGTGGTTATGTCTTTTTCTGATACCAATGTTTGGGCTAATTAAACTCTGCCCCATTTTCAAGGTTCATAATGGTCAACATTCAGGATAATTTTAGCTAACTTGGCCCACAGGGCTATGTGAGGTTTTCTTATAACTTGATGGCCTTAGGCCGTTTTCGTCTTACGTCAACTTTTACAAAAATCTTCAACTCTGAAACTGCTGGCCCAAATTTTACCAAACTTTGCCACAATCAAGACATGTTCAATGACCCCACCTACCAACAAACATGACAGACATGGCTTAAAATAGAACATCAAGGTAGAATACAAGTTTTGTCTTTTATCTTGTGAAAACGGCTATATATAGATAGAGAAAATCAAACAGGGGCTATGTTGAAATCTTCATACTTTTTAGGAGTTATATTGCCCTTAATTAGGAGGAAGATGGGGGATCTAAATTTAAATCCATAGAATTTTTCAATAATTTGTCAAAATGTTGTTTATATCATGCTTCTTTCAAAAATATAATAAAAAGTATGGGTCCCCTGGCTTTTTCATGCTACAAGTTGTGCAAAATTGTCAGATTTTGTATATATATTATGCATGGAAAACCCAATTTTGTGTTATAAAAATAATACTACGCCAAAGAATTTTAAGATAAAATATGAAAAGTCATCTATAGCTCAAATAATATGCTTTCAGATAAGAAAAAGAAAAAATGCGGTCACCGAACTCATTTTCTTACTACATATATATATCGTACATCTTATATGAGGTTCTTCTTTCCCTTTGGAAACAAAGCCATGTTCTAATTCCAATACAATTGAAATTGCAACGCCAGCTGTGTTTTGAACAATTGTTATCTGCTATTTCAAAATCAAAGATGAAGGAAGACTCCCATTTTTGCCTATTATCTTGAAAACTATATAATAGTAGGAGAAAAACTTTAAATAGCAAGTATGATCACCAAGACAAAATCTACAAATAAGTGAACATGGCTAAAATCGTCAGTCGACTCCCTGTTGGAGTTATTGCCCTTAAAAGAAGATTTTTATCAAATTTTTGTGATTTTGCATTTTACAACATATATGTAGAAGTTCAACAATAAGTTAAACCCATACCGCATAGTAGTGATGATAGTAAACTATTAAAGGCCTGGAATTTAAATGACAAATGTAAAACAATTCAAACTAGAAAACTAAAGGCCTGTAGCCCTTTTCACAAAAAATCTTAAGTGTAAAATTTATCGTAAGTCTAAAATATTCCTTAACAATTCAACTAAATATTTTTATCGTAAGATTAATTTTACACTTAAGATTTTTTGTGAAAAGGGCTACTGATTTATATACAAAACAATAAACGAAAAACAAATATGATATACACTAATACAAACGACAGTCACTGAATGACAGGCCCTTGAAATGTGACATACAAATACAGAATTTGGAAGGATAAAACATGTTTACTGGCTCCAATTTACACTCAACTTACCTGGGACATTGGTTTAACAGTACAACATAATTACAAACAATAAATATCAGTTGAAAAGGTTTTAACTTATCAGATATATACAAAGCACAAAAACCCTAACAAAAACACAAAAGACACAAAGTACAGATCTGAGAATAATAGCAGTTACTGAAAGCTAGTTTAAAGCCAATAACAAGTAATAAAACAATCATGTATCTAAGACTAAAATATCAATCAGTACACATCCATAATCCAATGGATTAAGTTGAAAGACGTCATTAACAGTCAGAGAAAAACATAACCTTGTGCAATGTCAAAATATAGATATCGACAAATTGTAGGATCATGAATATACATATGTGTCTAATAATAATATTTAGTTTGTTTTTAATTTATTGATAACAAAATCAATATTTATACAAATAAAATAATATTCAATGATCTAAATACAGTGTTGAATTGGTAAGATTTTAGAGTAAATTTATTTTAAAGGATCAATAAGTTTACCCGTATCCGTGTATGGTATCTAAATTTTCAAGCTAGGTAAACAACATCACCTTAAAAATAAGGATGTGCTATCCTGTTTATAATAAGTTTTCTACAGGTACAGCCAAACTTCCAAAAGAAATCATTGTATCTATAAAACTAAAGGTTTTGAGTAATTTGTGGTAATGAAATCCTTGACTTAATAATTTACTAGTAAAACATTGATTAGGTTCATTAAAATCCAAAATGTCACTACAGACACGGGCATAACAAACGAGTTGGGATATATAACGATGTAAGATGGTGCCAAAGGAACATCACTTTCCGAAAAAGGAAAATTATCAATAGGGAATGAAAATTGTTCCTTTTGTTATAAATTTTTGTGTAGAGTTTCCTGTGTACATGTCAAACTAAAATATCTAAATTCAGAAAAAGATAGTTCTTGCTGTTTATATTTGAATTATTTAAAATAAGTTCCTATGCATATGGGTACCATTTCTGTCCACATTAAATCCATATGTCAAATGCTATGAGTACTAAAAGCAGGTCAACTATATTTAGTCTTTTAAATGATTGGTAGCTGTAGATGACTGTTTGGAAGAGTTCATTTTCATGATTTATTGGTCAGCTTTGTACATAAATCAGGCCGTTAGTTTTTTTCGTTTGAATTGTTTAACATTTGTCATTTCGAAGCCTTTTATAGCTCACTTATGCAGTATGAGTTTTGTTCAATCATTGTTGAAGCCTTTACGGTGACCTATAGTTGTTAAATTTAATGTCATTTGGTCTCTGGTGGAGAGTTGATGAAAAGATGCATGAAATAAACGGAACTTGATTGAACAGTTAGGTGTACATTTCTGTCTGGTAGGGTTCATCTGACCTTGACCTAATATCCATTATCATTGATGATGTTAGATAAATGTGATAGCTGTAGTAAAAACTGATCAAAGATAAAACCTTTTTCTTAAAGACTTTCATCATACCAAACAATCTTGATCACCAAAGCAGGCTAATCTAGATTAGACCGTTGGTTTTCCCGTTTGAATGGTTTTACACTAGTAATTTTTGGGGCCCTTTATAGCTTACTGTTCGGTGTGAGCCTAGGTTCCGTGTTGAAGACCGTACTTTGACCTATAATGGTTTACATTTATAAATTTTGACTTGGATGGAGAGTTGTCTCATTGGCACTCATACCACATCTTCTTATATCTAATCATTTCAGTGTATACACTCTTAATTGTTTTACTAGTGTTTTGCAAATTATTTTAAGAAATATTATAGATACACAGAACTGTAACAACACAAGGGATTATCAAGGCATGACATTTACAAATTAGTAACATGACTAAAACTATATATTGAATGCATATATTGTCCTTTAATGATGCTTTCTTCAAAATTATTTTTCTTTTTCTTGAATTCACATCATAGCAAATTGAGATCATTTCAGTATGTATGCACAGAGGAAGAAAAAAATCAAAGGCCTCAATTCCACTTGAATTCACTTTAAATGCTATATTTTTACCTATTTTGCCAACAGCGAAAACAGGTCTAGTAACTGCTGAACACAACCCTCTGTTGGTTTATCTATTCATCCTTACAACCATGGGTAGAAAATTTCGTCAAACTTTTCTTGGATTTTATGGAATAATTTTGTATTTGACCTCCCGCTTAATAAAGAGTTGTAGCCTGTAAGCAATTTTTGCATATACCATGCAGTGACTTCCTGTTTGCCTATAGTTTGAAATTTTACAACACTCATTCTATAAGGAAAAGTATTGTCAAATTTTTCTTGGCTTCTGGAGGTGAATGATTTTATATTTGGTCTGGAGCTTGGCAATGATGAGTTGTAGGATGAAAGCAATTTTTACATCTGCAGTGTAAGCCACTTCCTTTTTAACGATAGTTTAAAGTAATGGCTTCAATGAAAGGGAATGATCAGTTATGCTTCAGTATACACCGACTTCAATCAATTGCATGCAGTGAAACAGGTCCAGACCCAGTATTGGTCTTGTTAACTATATATATTTTTTTTAAATTGACAATTAAAATGAAAATAAATAATATATCAAAATGGCATATGAGTGATTCAGGTTCTTAGGTACAATATTTTTTTTTTGTCATGATCATGATGGTGTTGTCTGTTGTTCTTTGGCTATTATTTTTAATTGCCACCTTGGTACAAATGTATCTCACTGTCCTTTTTTCTCCTATGTTCCTTTTGTTCAATTTATTTCATTGATTCAGATTTAAAAGGAGGATGAAGTACATTAAGCTAAAGGAGGCTGTGTCGCATACCTCAATTTGTGCATAAAATTTATACAATGCAGCTCAAATATTTGTGTTCAATGGAAACTGTGGGTAAAAATCTTGTCATTTGATTATTTTTACTTGACAGTTTTGGTCTTTCCATTATATATATATAAGCTTTAAAGGTATGGTGTACTATATATATATAGTTATAGGCAAAAAGTAATAAATTGGTTAAAATTGTTATTTTGGCAAAAACTCCTCTAAGAAGTCACTGTTGACAATTTCAATCATATTATTTCTAGTTTGATTTTCCAATAAGAATTTAATAGCCATTATCACATTGTATCAACAATTTAACAATGACTTGATAGGAAATTATTTTTATTAGAAAATTTATGTATTAGTGATCTATTTAGGTTTCATAATTGGCATGTGTCTTATTTTTCCACCAAATCAATGAAAATTGCAAATTTCAATTTTTTCTAGACAGGAAACATAAAGCACATGCATTGACAAAAAAGATATTTTCACTTTATGCTTGTTATAACAAAATGAACTATACATGTCTGACTTTAATATTTAGACCCTACAATCTTTGTTCCTTTAGAGGCCTAATTGTGGTGGAAATCCAGAAGATTTTGTCAACTTTCACAAAAATATCTTTTTTAATCTAATTTGGGTATAACTGGTAAAGCTTTGAAAGAAAAACTTGACACTTTTTCACTGATATATGTCGGACTCTGAACAGCGATGGTACTCCAAACCTTAATGGTCACGCTGAGGTCGATGGTTTGATGCTGAAGTGCGATGGTGGCATTGTGATGCTATCTTGTTAATAGTTACGTGGAAGTGCGATGGATTACATAAACTATGTTTTCAATTTTTTCATGTTCACATGTCGACGAAGAAGTCAATTTGTTTGTTAGAATCAACTTTTCATGCTTATTAAGTAAATCATTGTGAATATTACCCGTTTAATTTAAAACAGTCATGGTAAATTGTCATTGCATTTCTAGTCAAAATTAAAACATTGTAGTTTACTTTAAAATATTGGACAAAAATAAGCCAACGTTCATAGAATTGTTCAAGATGCTACATGCAAAGGTTATTTTCCATTAAAACCAGTACTAATTATATGACTAAAAATGTGATAGCTCACAGTTTAAAATGCTATATAAGAAGGGCCTTATAAACTGATCACCATCCGTGGTTTTTACTGCAACTAGAGAAAATATGGAATGTTTTGCATATTCAACATGAATAATAGGAAATAAATGTTGAATACTACTGAAAAGGGAGTAATTAGTAGACAGGGAAATCAGCCTTCTGTAGCAGATCCTTTTGAGATTACTATAACACTTATATATTGTAAGTTCAGATGAGAGGAATAAAGTATAAATAAACTGTTAACGCAGAATAATGTCTACATGCAGCAAATTTTAAAAGATTGTCAATTACAGGTATTTAGTTCATAATACAAATTGTAATCAACATTAAGCCTATGTTAGCAATTTAAGTATTTAATTTTACTCAATTCAGTTACCCAAAATAAATGAATACCAGATTATAAATAAATGGCGAACTTTGTCATGTATTATTCAGAACGCTACCGTTGGTAAATATTAAAAGCGGAACCCAAAATTGGAAGAATTAATATGTCTGGATTTGTTTAACTGAGGACCTATATTTTATGTCAGCTTTGATGGTATGTTTCTTCCTGCTTAGAATATTTACTCGGGAAATCAAATAAATACCAGTGTAACGTCACGCTTGTAGTCTTTGCTGTGTTTACATTTGGCTTGCAGCAAGGCTCAGCCGGGGTTCAGGTAAGGCACATAAATGCCTCGCATTTATCATGAGTAAGGGTCGAGTTTAGAGGTAAGAAACAGCGCAGATAGCTGTATGCCTGCATTTATTTACATTGTGATTGAAGAATTTTAGATAATCCTGTTTGGTCCGTATTACAAGAGAAAGAATGTTATTTTAGTAGTCCGCCCATATGTAGTTTAATAAACGTATCATTTTTACTATTGATTATTTATTCACGCTACCAAATGAGAGAGAACAGAACAGATCTGACGGCCGGTGTTTATTTATTCTCCATTTACTAGTTTTATGAGATTATTCGTATTTGCTGGCTTTAAACATGTTAAAACTAGACAAAACATAGCAAGACTCAGAAATTACAACACTTTGTATTTGCAAAACCATGAAGTCAAATATCCACTAATATTCAAGTAAAATTTCAGCAATCCAAGAAAATAAATGAATCCACAGTAATTAGATCAGTGTTAAACCAATTTTATTGTAATGCCAAATATATAGTAATTACAAAATATGTTAAAGATAAAACAAATAGAATTAAAGTGCCTCAACTTTTCGCCAACGACATAATCCTCAACCCTTCCACTGAAACCGATAACATGATCAACAGTTACAAAATGACATCATATAGATACTAATGGATCTAGTGTCAGTAGTGAACAAAACTCCAGCAGTTTAACAACTTCATCAGATGAAGAATATATAACTATCGAAAATTCTGATTCTAATTCAGATGGTGGACAATCTGAAGTTGAAAATTTTAAGAAATAAAATGGACAAACCTTTGTATGATGATGCAAGTTTTCCCAGCATATGTTTTAATTATGTTGTATGTTACTAAGAACTCATTGTCAAAGGAAGGCTTTGATGAACTTTACTCAGCACTTATGCCACTAAATTGCCAAAAAGTTTACAATTTGAAAGAGACATTAAAGAAGTGTCTAAACTACAAAACCCTAAACAGCATTTTTACTGTGAAAATTGTCAGAATTCACTGCCTGACAAGAAATGACCGGGAAACTTGTCTATCGGCAAAAACTTTAGATCAATTGAAAAGATTCTTTCAAGGTAATATGACAGTCAAACCAAAGACCTTGTTAAAATTGAAATCAGCCTTCTGTAGCAATGAGCTTGCATTCACACAGCATGTCAGTTCAGTAATTTTTAGGTCAGAAAATAAAACACATATATCAGTGGCGGATCCAGAGGGGGTTCTGGGGTTGGAACCCCTTTTTTTGACGATCAATGCATTTGAATCGACATATATATTGTAAGTTACATTTTGTAAATGCTGTGAAGAAGCAAAACAAAAAGCGGAAGAATGAGAGCATAATGGTGCAGATATGAATCTGACTTTAACTCTTAACACAGGTAATTATATTAATAAAGTAAATGAGAGTACAATAAACTGTTAACGCAGATTCTCAAGAAAGTACCTTATACCATGCTTCCTGCATTGTCATTCTGAGAAACCGAAATAATGAATTCATTAAAAACTATTCTGGAAAATTATAAGGTGTTGCTTAACTTTGGCTAGGTATATATATATGATTCATTATAATTATAAGTCTGAAGAAGGAACACTATTGGTCAAGGCACAACTACTTATGGCCTCATTAGATTATTTAAAACAGTCATGGTAAATTGTCATTGCATTTCTAGTCAAAATTAAAACATTGTAGTTTACTTTAAAATATTGGACAAAAATAAGCCAACGTTCATAGAATTGTTCAAGATGCTACATGCAAAGGTTATTTTCCATTAAAACCAGTACTAATTATATGACTAAAAATGTGATAGCTCACAGTTTAAAATGCTATATAATAAGGGCCTTATAAACTGATCACCATCCGTGGTTTTTACTGCAACTAGAGAAAATATGGAATGTTTTTGCATATTCAACATGAATAATAGGAAATAAATGTTGAATACTACTGAAAAAGGGGAGTAATTAGTAGACAGGGGAAATCAGCCTTCTGTAGCAGATCCTTTTTGAGATTACTATAACACTTATATATTGTAAGTTCAGATGAGAGGAATAAAGTATAAATAAACTGTTAACGCAGAATAATGTCTACATGCAGCAAATTTTAAAAGAACGATCTCTTGTTTAGTATGAAATTGTAACTAATGTCACATATAGGCCATTGCACTTCAGCGAACAGACCACCGCACTTCGGTGAAGACCATCGTTTTTCCTATTTATAATGGTTTGCAAGTCATTAGCAGTTACTTGATTATACCACTTTGTTCTTTTATTTTAGCAATTTGGCTTCTTTGGTTGGCAGAGGGAATCATTTGATAAAATTTATAAACAAGATACTCTGAGGATGATTGTTGCCAAGTTTTGTTCCAATTGTCTCAGTAGTTTCGATTCTGAGGAGAAGATTTTTGTAAAAATTAATGAAAGAAGGACAATAGAGGATGGCAATAGCTCACACTTACCCTTTGTCAGAAATCCCTGTTTTGATAAAGTTACTTTAAATTCAGAAATTATTTCCTTCACAACAATTGTTTGCAATCACATTAATTAGATCTAGTAATTTTACCAGTAATTCATTATTCGCAACAATAAATCAATGCACGCATTAATTTCTTAATTTACAGTAATGTGATGTTAAATTGTATAATTTTCTGGTGAACTTTAGCTATAGTTAAGTCAGACATATTTTGAAAAGTTTAATGGAAAGGTTTGTGTGATGTGCTTTATAATACCACCATGCTGTCAGATAGGCATTTTCAGTGTCATCACAGACTGTACAATTAGAACTGTTTATGGAATTGGACATGTTTATGAGTCTGACATTTATAAATAGAAAGGGTGAAGGGATAAAATGTCCAGTATACAACGCTCTATCGTTTCAGTATTTTTCAGAGAACAGATGAATGAGCTAGCATCAGAAAATGCAAAATCCCAGTTGATACCATGTCCAAACTGCAGTCGTACCTTTGCTCCTGATCGTCTGGATGTTCACCTGAAGGCCTGCAAAAGTAAGACAGGTAAAGGAGTTGGAAAAACAACAGAGATAAAAAGAAGTGATCCTTCACAATCCACTAAAGTAAGTAATCTTTTTCCATATAAAATGTAAGGTGATGTGGGTATAAATCAATGAAACATTAAAACCCACAACTCAAATAATAACAAAAAATAAGACTGTAGACAGCGTGCCATATAATGGGTTATTTTTGCTAAAAAATTCAAAAATACTAGGTAACTGATACAAGTTCCCTAGAGCCTCTTGTTTATAAGGATGATTGTGATAGAATTTGAATTTATGGTGTTATCAACCTAATTTAAGCTCTTTCCAACCATCTGGTAGTTTTTGTCTCGCTTGCGACTGCCAGTCATAGGGATTACAATCTGCCAGTGAGGGCATTAACTATTTGTATGAAGCTTAAATATATTTCAGAAGGAAGGAGACCTGGATGCTTCATACCTAATGTATGCAGATACCTTATGTTACTAAATTTCTTATGTTACGAAATTTCCGCCTGTCATATACCTCATGTATGTCCATTGTCCTTCACCTACTATAAGCTATAGGACCACTATATGTGGGGTATGGAATGATTGTTAGGTGTATATGTCTATCTCTCATGGTTCATCTGACCGTGATTTCATTTTCATGGATCATTGATTATGTTTTAGTTTATGTGATACTTTTAGTAAAACCTTCAAATTAAAAATTTCAACATAAATTCAATCATATTAAATAAAGCAGGCGAGATATTTCAGCATGTGCACTATTGTACTCATAATGCTAGGAATATCTGTCATGTCAAAATGTTGAGAATGTTGAGATATCTATCTACTTTCTGTCCCTTAAAAAAAAATATAAGACGACTTTTTTTAGTACATTTTAGCATTTCTACCTATTTAAATACTCATTGTTTTATTCAGGCATCCGGGTATACCTTATATACGTAATAAGGTCTTAATAATGCTATAAAGTGACACAACAGTGATTTTATTCAAACCAAAAGGTTTTAGTCCTTGACTTTATGCTGAGGCAAGAAAAATGTAACCTTATATATTAATTGTTTTTAATCACAGACTTTGTTACAATCTTGTTTTCAAATATGACAAGAAGATGTGGTATGATTGCCAATGAGACAACTCTCCACCAGAGATCAAATGACATAGAAGTTAACAAATATAGGTCACCATACAGCCTTCAACAATGAGCAAAACCCTTACCACATAGTCAGCTATAAAAGGCCTGATTACTGTTTTTAACAATTTGTCTTTTTTAGTGCCCTCCCAATGATACAGTGATAACTAATTCTTATTTTTGAAATCTAGTCAGTGTAGATGAAATATACTACTGTAAATTCAGAAATTATTGCATGCATTTGTTATTGCGATTTTTGGAGAAGAGACAAAAATGCGATTTTAATTATTGCAATTTCCTGAAAATCTGCATACAGATATATATCAGATATCAAAATGCAAGTTCTTATTATTGCGAGACTCTCACTGTCGTATTATTCGCATTAATAAAAACCTTGCAATAATTTCTGAATTTACTGTATATGGAGATTGTGTGGAGTTAATTGTGTGGTTCAATGAAACCAAGTAGTTGAATTATGCTATGTTTAGTGTCCAGCAACATATATTGCATACATATGGGAGAAGACTTTATAAGTTTGATTAACTTGTGTCTCATCCCTTTTGCATATTTAAGCAAATACAATATGTTTAAACTATTGCATACATATTCAGGACAAGAACATGTCAATGTGTTGTAGAATACGAAAAATGTTTTGTAGTACACAATACTGTGCATGCTACAGTCTTTTTATTCGCTAGCTCACAAGTTAACAGTCTAGTGAATAACTTGTGCCATCCTATTGATACTAAATAAAACTGATTGTTCTGATTCATAGCCATCCAGCCTTTATCCATAATTTTGCATACTCAGCAGATTAGCAGAAAAGATCAGTTTACGAGTTTTTTTAACCTTGATGGAAATAAAACACACAACCTGCTGCACTCATAGGCAAACTCTCTGCTGTGAAACGTAATCCATATGATTTTATAGTTTAGTTTAAACATATTTTATTTGCTTAATCTAAGCTAAATAGATGAGACACGAGTAAATCATATCTATGTAGTCTTTCTCTATAATATAATAGAATTATATATATCATGTATATATACATTTGTATAATAATGATATTATGAGCATACATGTAATAGGAACAAATTTATTGTATATTAAATAAATTAAACTATAAATAAAAAGAAGCAAATAATATTATTCTATGATTATGACTTATATAATTAGGTTTTGATGATGATGTCCACGATAATGATAATCTGTGCCAGAATCAATAACACTTTATGAAGATACATGTACAAGAAATCATTTGACCTTTTAATAAAATCTTGAACATATTTGAAAATGAAGAGATTTTGTTCATTCTAAAAGTTCAAAGTCTCTGCAAATTAAAAAGAAAAATGATTATTAATTTTCTAGTGCTTGGATACATAATAATTATTATATATATATATATATCACTGCATTATCATTGATTTCTCTAATTTTTTCACTTTTTCACATTTCCCAACCGATTGTGAAAAAAATGTTCTCCTCACTAGTGAAATAACTGTTCTTTGCAAATGATTGGTCAAAATTTAATTAAGATGTCAAATTTTCTTGGTTTCTTCTGAATTTTCTATTGTGACATCATGAAAAAAGGCGACCATGCCTGATGACGTCACATATTTAAAGAACACAACTTTCTGCAAATCTTTGAAAAGGAAGGATAAAAATCATTAGAGAAACAGATTCTACCACTATAACTCATGTATTATGATATTTCTCCACTCTCAACAGTTAGATTTTAAGTTTTAAAAAGCTAGGCAAGCCTCATGCTTTAAATATTAAAATTTAACTGTCTCTAGTGGAGAAATATCGTAACACACTTGTGGAATCTATATTCTACGTACGTGGAATCTATATTTCTCTGCCTTAATATAATATTTATTAATTAAAATATTGATTCTTTTGATAAAGGTTGGGGTACTGGATGTTTCAGGTGCTCACCCCTAGCACAAAAAGATTGTAGTGTACCCCTTTAGGAATGCACAGATTGTACTTCAATTTATCTGAAAATAATTTGCATTAAACATCTTGATTTGAAGAAAATTAATTACATTTCCAACACATATGAAGGATATTGACCTCAATCACACTTAACATTCTTCTATTACATCACAAATGACAATGCATTAATAAAAGTGCAATTACCATCACATATTCATGTATCCCAATTTAAAGGTCTTTTAAAATAATGTATTCTGATTTGTTGCAAAGCGTCCAAAAATATCTTTGTATTATTAACCAAGTCTTCTAATTGGAAAAAATTATTTTTCAGACACCTGTGATAAGAAGACCACCAACAGTTGTTTGTTATTTATGTGGTCGCGAATTTGGTTCCAAGTCCATAAGTATTCATGAACCACAGTGTCTAGAAAAGTGGAAAATAGAGAACAATAAACTACCAAAGCACCAACAAAGACCGGAGCCTAGAAAACCTGAGATTCGACACGTAGGAGGTAATTTGATTCAACCCCTAGCTCACCTCTATCAAGTATGGAAATAAATGCATTTCAGAACAAATTTATTACTGTACATTTGATTCTCACAAACTAAGATGAAGCCACCTCCAGTGCTCACTCTATTTACACTAAAATATAGTTACTGAAATACCTTCAATGTCTATTAATATATTCACAAAAGAACTTTGAAAAATTCAGATTATATCTTAGAGCTCATATTCTCAAGTAAGCATGTCATTAGTTTTGTCAATTTGATTGCAAGTTTGTTCATTAGGGCTGCACATCAAGGATGTGGGAGCCCTACAGGCCTATAGTTTTCACTTTGTCCGTCCGTCTGTCTGTTTATCTGTCAACAATTTTTGTAATCGCAAAATCTCCAAAAGTAAAGATAGGAGGCCACTGAAATTTTACACAGTTATTGTGTATGATATGTAGATGTGCATATAATATTTTTGCTCATTAATTTAGAAAAAATAACTGTGATTGACAAATGAAAAAATGGAAAAAACTTACTCTAAAAAAAACACAAATTTTGAGAAGCATCTTCTTTTATGATGTCATCAAAAATTTGATATATGATATAGGCAAAATATGCATTCTAAATTGTTTCTTCAAGTCAAAATTGTGTTAAAAAATGATAAATTCTGAGAATCATAATTTTTCTAAGATTTAAATGAAAAAGATATAATTTGCTATTATGAAATGATTCTCGTTATTAAATGTCAGAACTATTGGTTGCCGAACATTTATGAAAATGCAAACCAAAAAACATAGTGCATGGATTTTAATAAAACCAATATTAATCGGGAACACATCCTGAATTAATTGCTTGTGTCAAAATTGACAACTTGCGAACATTTTCTTTGTATGCATCAGTCTCTGTCTCACATAAAAAAGTGCTAGCGGTGCCCTTGTTGACATGTCAGTTTTCTGTAGTTGTTATTAAGTAAGCCAACTGATACAATACAACTAAGATTGACATTTGTCATTATGATTAACAATCAATTCAGATCAAAGGCTGACTTTTGATTTGAAACTCCTTCTTTTTCATACAATCTTAATTGACTAAACTTTTAAACTTTTGACTGACATAATTCAGTGTGACAGCTTTATTACTGCTTGTCTATGTCAAATAACATATGTATATATGTTCTAGATCTGGACCATATGAGTATTTGGACCATACGCTTATGACCACATGACCACATGAGTATATACTTATATGGTTATTAAATGGCGGACTATATGAGTATTTAGACCATATAGGTATTTTTCAAATAAATTCTAACTTCCTTCGGAGGAACTCACAGCTCATTCCCCAGATCAAATCAGCACACTTAGCTACTACATGATTAATCCTTAATCTTTGACATATTGTCTGAATCTTGGTGTATCTGTTATCTTGCTGTTGCTAAAGTCAATTTAAGGTGCCATTATCCTGTCGACATTTTTTTCATCCGTAAATGAAACCAAAGGCAATAGGTGTCATGTATTGTGTTTTATCTTTCTAAATGCATCATGTATTTAGAGTTGCGCCCCTTAGATATCCGATCATTGTTAGTCAGCCATTGTTGTCTTATTGATATACACCACATGGTGTCAGATGTAAAACTTGAATAATGGATCAACTAAAGTCTCCAGAAACACTAAATTTGGATGGAAATTTAGCCGAAAACTATAAAAACTGGATTCAATCATTCGAATTTTATCTAACAGCAACAGGAATCGGAGAAAGGTCAGGGAAGGTTCAAGTGCCTACTTTTCTGCATTTCGCTGGCTCTGAAGCACAAAGTGTTTACTTTACTTTTGAAATTGCTCTGGATGATAAAGAGAAAATTGATGTACTGAAAGCTAAATTCAAGGATTACTGTTAGCCGAGAAAGGAAAAACCTACGAGATTCTAATCTCATTAGTATGGCAGTCACAGATACAATTAAAGTAATAGTTGCATCAGTTTATGTCTTTTATAATCATTTGTAGTTTCACAATTATATTTTTTCCTCTTGTCAGAAACTACCAACTAAATATCTAGCACTAAAAAGAACTTTTTTTTATATCAAAAAGGAAAAGGAAGTATCCTATATCAATTGAAATTCAATCAAAAAACTGTTCTCTTTAATCAATAAATTGAAACATTGCACTGACATGGAAATATATACATTTAGCAAGGAGATCTAACCAAAATTCTGTTAATGCCTGTGGTATGGGTAATTTTCACTTTTAGGATCATTATTCTTCTGTCAGCAGTGCCATTCGTACTTTTGTAGTTATTATCCTAAGAATACAGATTTCAGTCAAAGCTGATGTTGAATACCACTTCGATCCATGGTTCGTACAAAAATTTCAATGGCAGACAAAAAAAGTTGTTGAAAAACAATCAATGTTTGACAAGCAATTTGGAAAGGAATAAGACGTTTTTGATACAATAAATGGATGAATTATTAACTAAAGGCAATTTTCAGCATATCCTTATGAAGTAACAAAAATTTTTTTGCCCAAAATTAGAATTTTTTAATGTACAATTGTATGCTCTTGAGTGACAAGTACAGGCCTTGCAGTCATAAAACTTTCGAGCACGATTTTCGTACTCAGACTCAGAAATCAACCAATCAAAATCAGGGATTTGGTGTTTCGAGCACAAATTTTGTACTCCGAGTACTGAGTAAAGTTTTATGACCGAGAGCCCTGGTATTGAAAGAAAATACTTAATGAAAAGTTGATTCTTTGAAATAACACACAACCAATCTGTTTAGTCAATGCTTTCACCTCTTTTCTAAAGTAATAAATTGTTTATGTCTTTGAACTTCTTTACTTATAAATGAAAAATTGCTGATGATGATAGCAACTGAAATGACAACATTACACTTTTACACTGGCAGCAGCAATTGCAGGCGAGACACAGGATTCCGCAGAACCCTTTACAAATTTTATTCTCAAACACATAAGTGTATAAAGTATGAAGTTACTACTAGAAAGAAGGGGAGGGAGGAAAAACGCAAAATAAGTTGAATATTGACAACATGCCCTTTTCAACTTTGTAACCAACATTGAATTAATTGAACAGACCTCTACAAATTCCTTATATACACCCAACTGAAACCACCCTTGCAAAAATATTTCCTGGGAAAATACCATGTAGGGGAAACCCCTAAATAAAATAACTGAACATAAATAGATTTATTTTCTTACTCATTTCATTTATGCTAAAATAAATATAGTCTGATATAAACAACAAACAAGACCGTGGGTTGTCAGTTTGTTACAAAGATCACATTGTAAAGGGGGGTTTTAAGAAAGAAAGAATTACAAACCCATATTTAAAGATACTAAAGGTTTCTGTTCAATGCTATTCTTGATATACCTGTCCTTAGCTTTAGATCTGTTTGTTGCCCAAGGCCTGTGTAATTTAAGTAGGCGGTCAGGAACCTTATTATTAGTAGCTGCCAAAACTCTCCCACTGTGTTAGGCTGTGAAGAGCATAAAATGATCTATCTAAACATAATAGCTTTAAGTGCTGACAGAAAAATTTCCCTACATCTGGTGTAAGAAAGGGGTTTTGACTTATTAATAGCTTTGTTCTCACCCAAAAATCTCATAAAGTTTATGGCAGTAAAGAGGAATTTGTCTGAGTTCTCTGTAAGACCTGCTGATGCAATGTATATTTTCTTAACCAGAAAACAGGAAAAGTCCATTTTGAGTTTTTGCAATAATACCTGAATTGCACTTTTAATGTCACTATGGTATCTTTCACCTCTCTTTTGCCTCTCCAGCTGTATCATTCAGGTTTACTTTTAGGAATTTTGATGTCCAAAAATTTAACTGAAAATCCAAATCAGACATCTTAATATAAGATCATATAAGTTAGTTCACTTTTTCCAAAAAAAAACTGAAAACACAGGAAAACTCATGACACAAGTGAGCAAAAATATTAAAGATCTCTATTACCGTAATTGGCTCCTTTTTTCAAAGGTATGCTCACCATTCGTTTTCAGCCTTCCAGAATAAGTGTAAGAAAATCATCTAAACAAGGTTTAATGTTGAGGGAAATCTTATGCTGCTAGTTAATAGAATAAAATAAGCTTCAAAAACTGTAACAGACACTTCTTGCTGTATCAGATTTCCAAAAACAAAGCAACTGAAGACACGGATGCCACCAAAAATGACAAATTGCTCTGAACACACCATATCCACAAAGTCATATATTTTGTTGGTTTCTGTCAATCGATAAGAGGTAGAACCTATAGATCTTGCCAAAGTAGTATGAGATTTTCTCTAGTTCTTCCAGTGGCTTGCTAAGCGTGTAGCATCTAAAAAATATCAGACTAATAAATAATACAAGTATATGAAGGAGAAAAATAACCATAAATAATTACAGATATAAAAATGTCCATGCATGTGCAAAAATATGTAAAAAAAAAATCAAACTATTGCTCAAAACAAAGGTCGGATCATAATTAAGAAATTGAATTTTTAGATTTATAGCATGTAAAGTGCGTAAACCTTTCATAATTAGAAGTACAGGTTCTCCACAAATAAACAGTTATAATTGGTATCAATAAACATGCATTAATACTTTTTAACAATATAGAGTACAGTCCTCTCTTATTATATAACAAAACCAAAATAGAGGTGCAAAATTACATGAAAAATACTCAAACATGATTAGTCTCAAAACATAACACTAAGATGCCTCATTCAAAAGTCTGAGTACCAAAAATGATACATCTATCTGAACCAGCTGTTAAAAAGTTAGTGGGATATATTTGTATTCTAAATAGTCTACAATTAAAGTTATAAATTGTCCACTTAAATCAATGATCAAAGGCCGAAAAATTGGCTGATATCCAATTAGACACAACAAGTACACCTTTAGCTCTACAAAAAATTAAATGTTTAACTGTCCTATTGAACAAATTTATGGGTGGAACTATCCAGCGATATTAAAGTGCCAAATAATACAGGCAGGTAGTCTAAAGAAAGGGGAAATAACTCTAGGTGATAAAATATCAATATTTTGATACCAAAAGTGAAGCTCATCTATAGCTTCAGATGGAAGCATAATTTTTTTGTCCCGAAAAGTTTTCATGGCAATAAACATAGACAAGTGTCAAGTAAAAATCTGACAAATAGGACTTTATGCAAATATCATAGAAATGATAGCTAGAGCCCACAATGGATGCAAGTTACCTAGCTGTAGCAAAAGACTTAAACCTAAGTAAATAAACTTTAAATCAGAGATTTTCAAGTTTATGAACATGTATATCAATCTCAAACAATCCAAAACTTGAAACAGGTAACCATCGTCTTTTTTCATAATTCACAAATAAACTTGTGTGGTTGATATCATTTTGTAACTGTACAAAGGTTTTGTGAATATATAAGCAGCCCTACAAAGGCCAAGAGGAAAAACTGAAAATAGGAAAAATTGTAACTTATTAATTTTGTCTTCACTTTTATCAGTCATATGAGAATCAGTATTCCTTACAAATCCCCAAATCATATCTGTCTGCTATTCTTAGTATATTATTATGATGGGTAAGAGCCTTTTTCTCCAAATATATCCGATCGAAAATTTGTTTAACACTTCCACCTGATAAAACCTTCTTAATGTGGGCTAGATTACAGTGTCTCTTCTTGTTAAAAGAAAACTGGATTTTATTCCTCTGCCTTCAAAGTCCTTGTCTGTCTGCAGTTTTTCCTGTAGATTTGAAACTATAGAGGAACCCTGTTTGTCTAAAGCAATGTCTATTTTGGATTTGAACAAACTAACTGCATCTACTTCATGGAATTTGTTAGTGTCTTTTGGATTCTGCACATTTGTATGGTTTTGAACAGTTATTTTTTTCTTTCCAAGTCAGATATTTCACAAAACAACACCTCTAAGTATATGACGAATGCAAAAGAACCTAAATATTGACAACACATTCTTTTCAACTTTGTAACAAATGTTACAGGCAATATAATCGAACAGACCTATACATCAGACCGAACCCACCCGTGCTAAAACATCAGCTGGGAAAATACCATATAGGGGAAACCCCTATAGAAAATAATGGAATGCAAATCAATAGATACATATCAAATAGCAAACCCTGCAAGACAAGATCTACAAGTTAATAAACATGACTGAAGTCATCAATCAAATCCTTATAGCCCTTAAATGAGTTTTTTTCAACATTTTTTGGAAAATTTGCTATGATTTGAAAGCTACAATAGAAAGAAAGAAACTGAAAAAAAAAATCATCAGTTAGACTAGATCTATAAATTATCCAAAATGACTGTACTTTATTCTTTTTAATTTTTCAATGTCTGTGTTGTTTATACCAACAACAGTCTTGTTTGTCCTTTGTCATGACAAACGTGTTTCTATTTAAAAAAATTTCACAGTCAGTCAAGTTTCAGGATTAGAACATTAACCTTACCAATGGTTTATTAATTTGGGGATGTTTTAGGGCTAGATAAGAGTCAATTACCAATTTGCCATTTTGTAGGGGCAGCATAACGAGTGTGACATGTGGAGCAGGATCTGCTTACCCTTCCAGAGCACCTGAGATCACTCCAAGTTTTTGGTGGGGTTTGTGTTGCTCAGTTTTTAGTTTTCTATGTTGTGTTTTGTGTACTGTTGTTTGTTTGTTGGTGTTTTTCAAGGCATGGTCAATTTATTTTCGACTTGTGAGTTTTGAGTGTCCCTTTGGTATCTTTTGCCTCTCTTTTTCACCCAAATCCACAACAGACTCCCATTTGGAGTAATTATTCTTAAATTACAATTTCTACAAATTCTTGTGTTTTTTTTTTACTATTATCTTGAAAACTGTTATAAGTAATCTTCCTTACATGAGTTATTGCCCTTACATTAGTGAACATAACCGAATTTATCGATTAATTTCTTATAGGAGTTACTCTCCTTAAATGATAATTTTTTTTTAGGTATACATGTCCGTCTGGCATAGTTCATCTGACAATGAACTGTTTAGTAACTGTCTAGTAAAACCTTTTTCTCAATGACTTTCAATATAGATTCAATCATGATCAGTAAAGCAGGCAAGATATTTCAACCTGTATACTGTTGTTGTCAGTTTAAGGGGCCAAATAATTTATGCTTTTATCATTGTCTGCAATCTGACCAAATATTGTTTTCGTTGTAAAATACAGAACTTAAATATCTTCTGGAATGATAGGAACAATTATATTGTATGCTTTTTTCAGGGAAAGGGTCATATGATGTAGATGCATTTAATCAGGCTGCATATGAGAGTGCTCAGTCTCAGCTGTTACCATGTGAGAATTGTGGTCGTACATTTAATCCAGATAGACTTCCTGTGCATCAAAGAAGCTGTAAACCAAAACCAAAGCCAGAATGAAAGAGAAAAGGTTAATTGTTTTTTTATTCCTTGGCCATAGGCCATGTGATCATTCATAATTTCTTCAAGTTTACAACTCATAATTTCTTTATCGTCATCATCCATGATAAAAACGTTGAACTTCTTCCCTTGAACTACAGAAGCAATGACACCAAACTTGACAGAAATATAACTAAGTTCAATTATACAAAAAGATTGATACTTAGGTTACCATCAAGTAACAAACATAAACATTCTTGATTTTTTGAATCTTCAAATATCATCATACAAAAAAAGAATTCTTGAACAGTATCCCAGGTACATTGAGATGAAATTGAAAACTTTTGATAAGCATTTTTTTTAGGGGTCTGTAGGTGACCTGCTTCAAGGCTAAATTTCTGTCTCTATCCAATATACCCTCATTTCCTGTGGCAGTCTAAATTTCTCCGACCTTAATCCCGGACGCCCCTCTTACAGAACCTACCTATTGTATTTATTGTTAATTTGTTCTCGTCCTGAATATGCATGAAATATTTGCCGTTGGACATTAAGCAACCAACAATCAATCATGATAAGCATTTTAATTTCATTAATATATTATCACAGAAAGTAAAGAAATTGAATATTTATATGGTTATATCAATTAGTTTACCTCTTATCATAAGCCATTGTGGATTTTATTTTCCTCTTTATTAGTATCAATAAATGAATGATTGATATCAATAAATGAATTATTAAAACAATAAATGAAGGTTATAATAATAAACAAGGATTTATTGAAATCAATAAAGGAAGTATTTTTATTGTAAATACATTATTAATGTGAATATATATTTTGTTAGAAGCATATATACATTCTTTAGTTTCATATTGTTTGATTGCTATATTTAAATAAAACCCTGCACCTCTTTATCACGTTTGTTTTGGCTGGTTACGGATAGCAGCCAATTAAATTGTCCTATTTAAATCATGCTTTGTCTGTGGTAAATTTACCAACCAATAGACATTGACTTTTTAAATTTCCCATTCTAATCTAATAAAATTCAGTCAGGTTTTTGGCACAGTAAATGTAATATGCATCCTAGCATCCCACATTATTTAAAAATTTTACAAGCAGCAAGCACAGTGTATGTCAAATCAAGCATAGTTGTTATTTCTTTTATTTTCTATTGCCGATTTAGTAAGGCATTTTGTATAGATATTTTTTCCACACAACATCTAGCTTAATAATTTTTCATGGATACTAATGATCTTTATTTGGATCACATTTTCTTCTCTACAGTTGTGTCTAACTTTCTTTGTTCATGGTCATAGTATGTTTTAAAATATGAAGAGAGTACTGTGCACATGCGCTAAATTCGTACGTATTCTTTTTCAGCTTCAAGCTCAAGCAAAAAAACTTCCAAAAGTTATTTGCATCGTTTGTAAAAATTTATTTAATTCATTTTCAGTTGTGTTAAAGTGTTCCATTATCTATTATATTCATTGTAACACATAAGTTAGGACCTATCATAATCAATATCAATTGACACTGAAATCCTTACTTAGAGTGTGGTTATACCTATGTAAACAAAGGTGCAAATGGTGGCAAATACAAAATAGAAACAGTCAAGTGGAAGTAAAGAAAGGTGTGTAGGTGAGTTCATCTTATCACCACCTTCTTACACAACTGTCACAACTCGTATCATTTCTATTTTTAATGTCATTTGGATGTCCCACAATTATGTCCATCCAAAAAAGCAGACCCATAAATTATTTTGACAAAATCAAAACAAGGGGAGCATATGTTTACAGCCATTACAAAAAACTACAACTCAGAGTATGATAACCATTTTACCATCATTGACAACATCAGAACTGAAATTCTAAGTTTGAATGAGAGAAGATTAATATATTGTAAAATGATAGAACCATCTAACTTATCTCTCAGTGATACTATTCCTAATATCAAACTATGTAAATCTGAACCCCTGGACCTGAATGTTCAAATACAATTGTAACTGTATATCCATGTGGCATATGTGACCAAGCAGTAACATGGCAAGAAAGAGGTATTGTTTGTGATACATGCAATCAATGGTACCACATCAGTTGTCAGTCTATTTAAACAAAGTCATACTTAGAACATGTAAATGACTTAGCCATTGCATGGGATTGCATCATGTGTAATTGTCCAAATTACTCCACCTTCTGCTTTTCTTTAGTATTCAGCACTTCAAATCAATTGAGCATACTGTCAAATATATCCATCAACAGTCTAACACTTGGTGTTATAAAACCATTACATACTTTAACACCAGAACGGAAAAGAAAAAAGAAAAAGGAGCAAGAAGATTCAAATCCTAAAACTATTTGGGTATTAAATGTGAACTTCCAGTCAATAAGAAACAAACAAGGTGAACTGATAAATATTATTGAAAGCACTAAGCCAGACATAATTTTTGGAACCGAAACCTGGCTAGATTAATCAATAAAAGACGCACAATATTTTCCAAATGGATATGATGTATACAGAAATGGCGGAACTTTAAGTGGAGGGGGAGTACTCATAGCCATCAATGATACATACATACCATCATCAGTACCAGAAACCGAATGATTGATTGTTTGGTGCAAGATGGAGATTGTTGGATATAAAACTGTCCATCTCTCTATTTATTACAACCCTAAAACATTAAATGAAAGGGATATACTGAATATGGAATCCACATTGAAAGAGCTAGTAAAGTGAGAAATGTTTTTATCTTCTTAGCTGGTGACTTCAACCTACCGGGCTTAGATTGGTCTAGGGAAGAAATTAAGCTTCACACTCAATGTGTAGCAAATCATGAAATGTTTACTGACATATTGGATGATACTTATAAACAAACCCACCAGAGGATCTGAGCTAATTCACTTGACCTTGTGGTAACAAATCATTCTGATAGCTTTATGAGAGTTGAAACCTTACCCGAACTATCAGACCATGACATTGTTTTCGCATAAGTAAATGTCAACCTCAGAAAACTATTCAAAAGTGAGGATTATACCATTAAACAGGGAAGAAAATTTGGAAATCAGGAAAGCTTACAGGAACTACATTGACAATAGTCTCCCCAAACCTCAAGAAAAACCAAACTGTATGAAGAGATTCTGGACCTTTATAAAGCACAAGAGGTCAGATGGGAGTAAAATACCACCACTAAAACAATTGGAACTTTACAATCAGAGCCAACAGAAAAAGCAGACATTACTTAACAGACAATTTCAGAAAGCCTTTTCAAACAAAACCAACATATCAAATAAAGAATTCCAAAAGCACTGTAACATGTCTGGAAACTTTCAAAACATCTCTGACATCAATAAAACAAAAAATGATGTGTACAAATTTCTGAACACCACAAGTCTTTAAAGAACTTTCATCAAATATAGCACCAACCCTGACAACTATATTCCGCTGCTCATATCTTACAAGGGAAGTGCCAAGTATTAGATAATCAGCTAATATCTGTCCAATGTACACATCTGTCATACCTACAAAATGACATCCACAGATTGGAGATGGTTCAGTTTAGAAGGGCAGCAAGGTATGTTACTAACAGATATCACAACACTTTGTCAGTTAGTAACATGCTTGAACATCTAGAATGGACTATCCTACACGATCGAAGAAAATAGAGCCAATTGTTAATGATGTATAAGCTTAATGACAACTTTGTGAAAATTGACACATCTAATAAACTGATACCAAGTGAATGCCCTTCCAGTAATAACAACGAATAAATTGCTTCGCTAAGCTCAGCTGGATACGACCGCAGATGTCCAACCCTGAAAAGTTGGGGCCAAAATGGACAAAATATTCACGCTTGATACAGGTTTGAATTTGGATTGTAATTAAATATTTGACACATAATAGGTTTCTGCCACAGAATAACTGTAGTCAAAGAACTTAAAAATTGGTTATATGAAATGAATTTATATTCAGTTTTTTGCTTTTGTGCAATACACTATGCTGTTGCAAATTGATCCCCCCCCTAGGAAAAAAATAACCCCGTTTTTTTTATTATTGTGCAATACACTTTCCTGTTGAATATTAACCCACAAAAAAAAATATTTGAAGAAATTTTCTTTTTAATTTCTAAAATCTGAAATGAGAAAAATAGTCCCCCAAAAAAAAATTATTTTTTCACCTCCCCTTTCCTTATTCCAAAAATAAACTTCTTTCCATCAAGATATAGTCATTATCTCAATTCAAATTTCTAATAAATTTTGCAACCATAATTATCCATTTAAATACATCATGAAAGTCGTAAAATATAAAATGACATACATACATGTGGCTAAAATTAATATTAATTAATAGTAACTTCTAAAAATAAATTGACAGCTAATCACCTCAAGACAATCATCATTTTTAAATACATAATTTACAAGCAAATAAGGGAGGTAATCAAACATTGTTTTTAAATGGGATTGGATTACCTCCCTTAGACTGCATGAAAATTGTCTTAATTGTCCTTTAAACAGAAAAAACTTTGTTTCCCCTTTTTGCCCCTAATTCCTAAATGGTTTAAGCCTTGACCCCCAAAGTGAATCCTAACCATCCCTTTATCGTATGGAAACTAATGGTATAATTTCAGAGAGATTCATACACTTAAACACAAGTTATTGACTGGAAACTACAAAAATGCTTATTTTGGCCCTTTCTTTGGCCCCTAATTCCTAAACAGTTGGGACCAT
Source organism: Mytilus coruscus (assembly GCA_017311375.1). Classification (NCBI taxonomy): domain Eukaryota; kingdom Metazoa; phylum Mollusca; class Bivalvia; order Mytilida; family Mytilidae; genus Mytilus; species Mytilus coruscus. Next base: position 58,521,997 of record CM029601.1, read on the forward strand.
AACCCCTCAAATCAGTCCCAACCTTCTTTTAGTGGTTATAAACCTTGTGTTCAAATTTTATTGATTTCTATTTACTTATACTAAAGTTATTAACCGGAAACCATCTGTCTTCGGACGACGCCTACAACGACGACGACAACGTGATACCAATATATGACCAAAAAATTTTTAATTTTTTGCGGTCGTATAAAAAGCATTCAGAATTCCATCATGCAGAACAACTGTCTAGAAGGAGTCATTCTATGCTAGAACAATCAGAGAGTTGAACACCTTACCCAACTGTAATGTTTCTGAATCTTTCAAGATAAACAAATAGGCTTATATGATTACTTAAAAATACAGATGTGCACATAATGATATTAGTAACTCAGTTTGCTAGTGACCTAATATGATACATAATACATATGGGGTCAGTAAATTCATATGGAATTAACTTACCCCATATACATTGTATTAGGTCACTTGCAAACCGTGTATCAAATTTATCTTACCGACTATCTTAACATGTGGCATTTAGACTAGTGGCCTATCAATGTGATCGTCTTCAATATAAAGAACCTACTTCCATTGGTCTATACAAAAACAAAAGCCAACAATAATAACTTTTTAGCTTTTAATGTGTTTTATGAATTTATTTCCATCATTCATCATCAATTTCGTCATCTGTTGTCCGGGTGAAACGTTTCAGATTTTCCTCAACATCATGTTGTTTTTATAAAGGAGCATACCTTTGCGAAATAATGCAAACATTTGCGTTATAATGCAATCAATTTGATTTTATTAATTATTTATTATGTTTTGAATATTGAATAATCAAAAACTATTATATTAGATTGAAATTTTATGTTTATTATATAATTTGAAAGCAGTCTTTTGTAAATACTAGCATTTTCATGTCTGTCTGCCAGTAAAATTTGGTTGTGATTTAGTTAAGAAAGGGACCATGAACACAAGGCAAAATCATTATAAAAAATATACATAGGAATAAGGAAATAATTGTATCGCAATTATACACAAATTAAAAGATTTTTGTATCAGAAAATTATATAAATTTAACGTGAAAATAGATATGTTATAGGAAAATTTGAATTGAAAGGCCAAGGTTTTGATAATTTTGATTTATGGGAAGTGGCAAAGTAGAGAAGAGCAAAAAAAGTTTCATTCAATTGGAAACTATAAAGTCAAATATACAAAATAATCTTTTGGCATAAAAATAAATTATTTTGAAGAAAAAAAATTGAGTTTTGATGTAAGAAATCGTTTGTTGAAATCTCAGTATATGTATGATAAAGATTCTTTAATTAAAAAATCATGGGGTTTCAATCTAGTGAGGTAGCTATTTAAATTTCAATCTAGTGAGGTAGCTATTTAAGTTTCAATCTAGTGAGGTAGCTATTTAAATTTCAATCTAGTGAGGTAGCTATTTAAATTTCAATCTAGTGAGGTAGCTATATAAATTTCAATCTAGTGAGGTAGCTATTTAAATTTCAATCTAGTGAGGTAGCTATTTAAGATGCTTGGGTAGCAATTTGAATGTAGAGTACATAATTATAATAATAAAAATCTTCATTTGATACATTTATTTCAATAGGGTAGCTTGTTTGGATCTAACCAATCTTACACAATGCTCAAACGAGCGCTTACTTTGGAAGTATATTTAAATTCGCCTACATTAACAGGGTTTTTTCGGTATAACTTCAATCTACTCAATTTTCTATGTAATATGTATATACATGTATTCTCCTCCTCATTATGAAGCCATGATATGTGCTAATGCTAAACACTCAAGCATTTTAAATTATTGGTCTTTTGTTGGGCAATGTATGACAAATATATGTTCAAAAACCTCGCCGGTAATTATAAATTATGTAATTCATTGACCGCTCCCGACATGTGTAACTTCAAGACACATTTTAGCGGTGATCGATGTCTTTCAAAATTACTTTATTTTTATCAATAGTACCGCTTAAGTCGACGCTAGGGGCCGTCTTGACCTTGTTGTAGGGTATGAATGATTTGTTCATTGTTGAAGACCCTACATCAACTGTCAAGATGAAGAACAGGAATAAAAGCCCGTTCATTGATAATTTTCTATGTTTTCTATGTATTGTGTGCGATGTTGTCCCATGTTCATTTACTCCATATCCTTTCATTTTCTACTTTGCAATAAGTAATTTTAGTAATTTTTAATACATGCAGCTTCCTCCATTTATAACAACTGATTCCCTTAAAACTTAAATAAGAAATAAGATAAAACAAATGTTTGCGTTATTTCGTACATAGGAAGAAATATAAAAAAAAAATTGTGTGGCGCTAATAAGCTTCTGTAGAATTCCATTTAGCACTGGATATAGTTATACATATTGCATATCGATGGAAAGAAGAAAATGTTTACAATAAGAAAAGTTTGGTCGTAAAAAACTTAAAGTGGTCACATTTTTCAAAGTTGAGTTCAAAGGTCAAACCTCAATTAATATATCATAAATTCAAACATGAAGAAAAAAGAAGGAAATTTATGAGATATATTCAGTACAATGCTAAAAAGACGATTTGATAACAAGCATATACGGCAAATGATGTCAAAACGACAAGTTTAGCTATTTGTATGAACAGCTGCCTTTACAAAATGGCGTCAATGATGAATCGATCTTCTGATTTTTTTTTCCATTTATGACAAAGAAAATGTAGATGTGGCCATAACCTTTTCTCATCCGTTAATTTTTACATTGCTTATTTTTTTTCACCGCAGCATATAACAGAATTGTTTTCTAAATTGTAAAACACCAGTTTCTCAATATATTTTAGTTATTTTTCTTCCTTTAAAAACAAAATTCAAACACTGAAACCATGTATTCACAAATATGTACTTGAAAGTCGAAAGATCAGTTATAATCCAAAGTAAAAACATTGTCAACCGAGGCGAAAGCGAGGTTTAAAAAAAAAGTCATAGTTGTAACTTGCTTTGTTGGCTCAGTGTAAAACAAGATTAGTTTTATGCCATGAACATTCTCTTTGTGGGATTATCCCGGTAAAAATGTGTAGTCTCATTGTTTTTGTTAGCAAAGTTATTGATTATAATGTTAATTTGCTAATGTTGTAATTTGACAATCGGCCAAGACCCTTATATAACTCGTCTTTGAAGGGCTTCAAACATTAGCTCCTAGTCCTCATCAAATAGGGGTAAACAGTAAAAAATGCTTCACACTAGGAAATTATATACAAGAAACTTAGCTACACATCAGTCTCTTCATCATTGTTTGCGAATCAGGTAAGAGTATTAGCACGCTACACCGCCTTGACACAAAGTTTGGTGCAAGACAGATTTACAAGTTCAAAGTAAATCTTGCAAGTAATCTGAAGACATTACAAGGAGGAATCTTCGACCATATTTATTGCTGGTTATTGTCCCTGTTTGAATAAACTCGTCATATTCATAGATACCCAGATTAAAATTTGGTATGTCAGACACGTGTTTAGTTTACAAGTGACGCTCGGATAAAAAGGCCAAATAAAGAACAAAGTTGAAGAGCATCGAGGACCCAAAATTCTGACAGGTTTTCCCAAATAACGTACAGACTTTTCCGATTACTGACAAACTACAAAGACAATTGACCTCATCCATTTGAGCCATTGTGTGTGGAAAATAACCAAGAAAAGGATATTAATTATTCATGCGAAGTGTCCAACAACGACGATTTTTCGGACAATACCGATCGGATTGTTACTATACATATGGGTTTGTCTGATGAATAAATTTAATAAACCGCTTTCTGCATTTTTTTTATTATTTATTTAGATAGAACTACTTTAAATCATGATTGAAAATATAAATTTCTAATTATTGATGATCAAATTGTTCTTTTTCTCTCTGTTACGGTAATGATATAATTATGTGTGCACCAGAAGCAGAAAAAAAAAAAAAAACGAAAGTAAAAGTCAAACTAGGCGTTCGCAAAGGGTCATTTTTTATTTTATTTTTTGGTTACGTAGAGACATTTAATAGGTATAAATTATCACCAAAAGTTATGCTTCTATTTTTTTTTTGGTTGAAACCATACATCACACCAAGGATTTGTATAGTGACAAATCCTTTTCACTCTATTTCTGCATTATATATTCAATTAACAATTTTATTCTCCCCCTTTTATGTAAACAATTCAATTCAGTAGTTTATTTACGTCTCACCTTATGTATATAATTACACAATACAAAACATTTATTGGAGGCTGTTGTTTTAGTAATTAAATTTTGACACCTTTAGCATACTTAACCAGGTTAAAGGTAAGAAGGCACCTGTAGTGTGGTTTAGTCAAGTGTCATTTCTTTTCCCCAATTTGATATTTTGCATCAAAGAAAAGGTAAGAATTAGTATATATGCAAACATTTCTAGCCGTCAGTGAAATTTGTTCTCAGTGGACCAGTGGAATAACCTGTCTCTTGACTGTCAGATTTAACAGGTGAAGGCAAGGACTCCCAGGTCTGAATGCTTTTTCATGTTTTCAGTCGGATTTAAATAATGAGAACTGGAACCTTACGCGAGGGGAAATTCTCACTATAGTAGAGGGGTCGGTAGAAGTAGAAGCTAAACTTAGGGAACGATCATTGTTTATCAGATGAGGGGTATGTTCAAATTTTTCACCACATAATGACCCCCTCCCCCGCCCAACTTTATGAACCACATAATGACCCCTCCCTTACCACATAGCTTCAAAACTTTGATCCCCAAACAAAATCCAATATAAGAATGTAAAAGACTTATGAATCACATTCTCGTATCATTTCCTTTGTTTGCTTTTGCCTAACAATTTCCTATGAAGTTATAGACTTGCAAGCATACACGGCAGGAATATTACTTTTCCATCTCAAGAAGTCATTTAAAAATGCATCTGTTATAAACATTTTTATATATCTGCATATTCTTAAAAGCAATAAGAATAAAAATACATAGGGTATTGTATGGTCGTACTACAGGTATTCATTAAACTTCAGGTAGTTGTACCTGTATTACTGTAACAATAATATACTAGTATTTCAATCTCACCTGTGCCTCGGCAAAACCAACATCCAGGATGTACACAAAGAGTTTATGAAGTAATATTGCGTAATAACTATGTCTTATCAATCCCCATGTGGCGTGACACCTGAAGCTTCCAACTTCAAACGAGACCTGAAATTGCGAAACCCAATCACCTGTACCGTACACCTGTGACCTATGATGAACTCATGGCATGGCACCCGAGGCCCCAACTCTGGATTCCTTATGAAAGTGGGCGAAAAGAAGTGTAGTTTGGGCTTGTTAAAAAGTCCCATCTTTACACATTCTAAGTCTACGTATCATTCGAAAAACAGAAAATATCATGTAATTATAAAAAAGAAGATGTGGTAAATATTCTTTTTAATTATGTTGTTGAATCCATCGGCATCACATATAATAATTGTTTATCACTGTCAAGCGTTTTGTTGGATAATAATCGAAACTAAATTTGCACTGTACTCTTATGTCAATATGAATGAAAGGAACCACTGACGTAATAGTCTCGTTCTGAGTGACTTCCGGGATAGAAATATGCATATTTGACAGGTCGATAAATCGTTGCATTAAAAGCTCATTAAAATACATATTTTACCAAATATTTGAAACTTATATTGCTATCGATGTATTTTTGGAAAAGTTAAGTATAAAAAATATTTTGAATCACAAATTGAAAATCGTGTCATGTCTCCTTTAAGGTAATCTATGAAACCACAGTACCTGGCTGTTTTTCATTTAGGGGGAATCAGAAGAAATGCACACAAAAAATATGGAACATCTGTATCTGGAGACTTTTACCTATTCGACCCTTCTTGTTTTGCCTTCCAATCTGTCTGTCACAAAACATGACATGCAAGGATCATTCGGTATTTGCCTCTTCGTGTGTCCTGACTTAATCCAGAAAGTCCATAACCTCTGCTGAAGATTCTTCACAACAATCGGGTCAACAAAATAACCCGCTAGAAAAAGTTTATGCTCATTCAAAGTCAAACCATAGGACTGGACATGATAACGCTCAAAAGCATTTTCCAATCTGGTATGGATCGACCCTCTATTACCTATCAAATATTACATTTTGACTAAATTTTGCACTAGTTTGTTGGTCTCTTCTGACCGAGTTAATAGAAAGTTTGATTTCGTATCCATCAAAGACAGCAACAACTGTAGCAGCATTGGTAATGAGTGATATCTGATTTTGAATGAAATGTAGAGCCAAATACCCGAAAGTGCTACATGTTTTTACCAAGGATTTGTATAAAAGTATACTATACAAATCCTTGTTTTAACATTTAACTGTGTACTAAGGCTATTTCGTTCCTGAAAAATACGGTAGCGGATCGATCATACGGCCAACTGATGCTGAATGCAACGTTTGCTTCTGTTTTATGACAAAGATCGGCCTTGCATGTTTTAGCAAGGTACCGTAGGAATAGATCCAATTGAGAATGATAGAACCTTCTCTATTCTAATGTCTTCACGACACCCAGCAGTAACTAGGGCACGACGGATTACGGATTCTGAACTAATATGTACACGTGCATTTAGTATCACCCCCAGGTTTTGGTGGGGTTCGTGTTGCTTAGTCTTTAGTTTTCTATGTTGTGTCTTCTGTACTATTATTTGTCTGTTTGTCTTTTTTATTTTTAGCCATGGCATTGTCAGTTTATTTTCAATCTATGAGTTTGACTGTCCCTCTGGTATCTTTCGTCCCTCTTTTAGTATCTCTCCTGACCTGCACTTGATTTTAGAATTTTTCGTTTAGTCTTCGAAGATTTTGATTTAGATATTGGGCCATAGAAGTCACAGTTGTCACCTTCTTCCAACGCAACATTGACAAACGATTTGACAATTTTTATACCATCATCAAATGCTTTAGTCATTGGTGATCAAATTTCCCTGAGGGGCGGTAAGAGGGGTGTCATTCCGAATTCCCGAAAAATAAAACAGTCTTTCCCGGATCCCAAAAATAAATCAGTCATTCCCGAGTCCTGATAAGTGTAAATCCGAATTCACGCGAAAATAAATACACAATCCCGAATTCCCGCAAAAATAAATCCGACATCCCGAAAAGGTCCTTTCACCCTCTCTCTCTACGTGCATTCCAGTTGAGATGTTGATCAGTGACTTGACTCCGTAGCGGAGGGGCATTATGTTACCCTTTTCCGTCTCGTTCATCCGTCCCGTCTGTCCGTACATCCCCAAAATTGGTTTCCGTTCTCTAACTCTAATTTGCCTCAACCAATTGTTATGAAACTTATACACAATGCTTATTACCACAAAACACAGGTCAAGTTAGAAATTGGGTGGCATCACTTTTACCGTTCATGAGTGATGCCCCTTTATAAACATGACAATTGCTCAATTTTCCGTATCCGTTCTGTAACTTTAGTTTGTCTCAACCAAATGTTATGAAACTTATACACAATGCTTATCACCACAAAACACAGATCAAGATCGAAATTGGGTGGCGTCACTTATACCGTTCATGAGTTATGCTCCTTTATAAACAACAATTGCTGAATTTTTCTTTCCGTTCTCTAACTTTATTTCACAGCTCGTTCGCTATGCCCGTGTCTGTTGTGACGTTTTTGATTTTAACGAACGTAATCTATGTATTACTGGTAAATTATTAAACCAGGGATATCGTTACCATAAGTTTGTTTGCTTTTGCCTAACAATTTCCTATGAAGTTATAGACTTGCAAGCATACACGGCAGGAATATTACTTTTCCATCTCAAGAAGTCATTTAAAAAGCATCTGTTATAAACATTTTATATATCTGCATATTCTTAAAAGCAATAAGAATAAAAATACATAGGGTATTGTATGGTCGTACTACAGGTATTCATTAAACTTCAGGTAGTTGTACCTGTATTACTGTAACAATAATATACTAGTATTTCAATCTCACCTGTGCCTCGGCAAAACCAACATCCAGGATGTACACAAAGAGTTTATGAAGTAATATTGCGTAATAACTATGTCTTATCAATCCCCATGTGGCGTGACACCTGAAGCTTCCAACTTCAAACGAGACCTGAAATTGCGAAACCCAATCACCTGTACCGTACACCTGTGACCTATGATGAACTCATGGCATGGCACCGAGGCCCCAACTCTGGATTCCTTATGAAAGTGGGCGAAAGAAGTGTAGTTTGGGCTTGTTAAAAGTCCCATCTTTACACATTCTAAGTCTACGTATCATTCGAAAAACAGAAAATATCATGTAATTATAAAAAGAAGATGTGGTAAATATTCTTTTAATTATGTTGTTGAATCCATCGGCATCACATATAATAATTGTTTATCACTGTCAAGCGTTTTGTTGGATAATAATCGAAACTAAATTTGCACTGTACTCTTATGTCAATATGAATGAAAGGAACCACTGACGTAATAGTCTCGTTCTGAGTGACTTCCGGGATAGAAATATGCATATTTGACAGGTCGATTTTAAGGTAATCTATGAAACCACAGTACCTGGCTGTTTTTCATTTAGGGGAATCAGAAGAAATGCACACAAAAATATGGAACATCTGTATCTGGAGACTTTTTACCTATTCGACCTGGGACTATTATACTAATAGTCCCAGATTCGACCCTTCTTGTTTTGCCTTCCAATCTGTCTGTCACAAAACATGACATGCAAGGATCATTCGGTATTTGCCTCTTCGTGTGTCCTGACTTAATCCAGAAAGTCCATAACCTCTGCTGAAGATTCTTCACAACAATCGGGTCAACAAAATAACCCGCTAGAAAAAGTTTATGCTCATTCAAAGTCAAACCATAGGACTGGACATGATAACGCTCAAAAGCATTTTGGTATGGATCGACCCTCTATTACCTATCAAATATTACATTTTGACTAAATTTTGCACTAGTTCGTTGGTCTCTTTTGACCGATTTAATAGAAAGTTTGAAATCGTATCCATCAAAGACAGCAACAACTGTAGCAGCATTGGTAATGTATGATATCTGATTTTGAATGAAATGTAGAGCCAAATACCCGAAAGTGCTACATGTATTTACCAAGGATTTGTATAGTAAGTATACTATACAAATCCTTGTTTTAACATTTAACTGTGTACTAAGGCTATTTCGTTCCTGATAAGTAACGGTAGCGGATCGATCATACGGCCAACTGATACTGAATGCAACTTTTGCATGCTTCTATTTTATGACAAAGATCGGCCTTGCATGTTTTAGCAAGGTACCGTAGAAATAGATCCAATTGAGAATGATACCTTCTCTATTCTAATGTCTTCATGACACCCGGCAGTAACTAGAGCACGACGGATTACGGATTCTGAACTAATATGTACACGTGCATTTAGTATCACCCCCAGTTTTTGGTGGGGTTCGTGTTGCTTAGTCTTTAGTTTTCTATGTTGTGTCTTCTGAACTATTATTTGTCTATTTGTCTTTTTTATTTTTAGCCATGGCGTAGTCAGTTTATTTTCAATCTATGAGTTTGACTGTCCCTCTGGTATTTTTCATCCCTCTTTTAGTATCTCTCCTGACCTGCACTTGATTTTAGAATTTTTCGTTAAGTCTTTCGAAGGTTTTGATTTTGATTTAGATATTGGGCCATAGAAGTCACAGTTGTCACCTTCTTCCAACGCACCATTGACAAACGATTTGACAATTTTTATACCATCATCAAATGGTTTAGTCATTGATGATCAAATTTCCCTGAGGGGCGGTAAGAGGGGGTGTCATTCCGAATTCCCGAAAAAATAAAACAGTCTTTCCCGGATCCCAAAAAATAAATCAGTCATTCCCGAGTCCTGATAAGTGTAAATCCGAATTCACGCGAAAATAAATACACAATCCCGAATTCCCGCAAAAATAAATCCCGACATCCCGAAAAAGGTCCTTTCACCCCTCTCTCTCTACGTGCATTCCAGTTGAGATGTTGATCAGTGACTTGACTCCGTAGCGGAGGGGGCATTAAGTGTTACCCTTTTCCGTCTCGTTCATCCGTCCCGTCTGTCCGTACATCCCCAAAATTGGTTTCCGTTCTCTAACTCTAATTTGCCTCAACCAATTGTTATGAAACTTATACACAATGCTTATTACCACAAAACACAGGTCAAGTTAGAAATTGGGTGGCATCACTTTTACCGTTCATGAGTGATGCCCCTTTATAAACATGACAATTGCTCAATTTTCCGTATCCGTTCTGTAACTTTAGTTTGTCTCAACCAAATGTTATGAAACTTATACACAATGCTTATCACCACAAAACACAGATCAAGATCGAAATTGGGTGGCGTCACTTATACCGTTCATGAGTTATGCTCCTTTATAAACAACAATTGCTGAATTTTTCTTTCCGTTCTCTAACTTTATTTCACAGCTCGTTCGCTATGCCCGTGTCTGTTGTGACGTTTTTGATTTTAACGAACGTAATCTATGTATTACTGGTAAATTATTAAACCAGGGATATCGTTACCATAAGTTACTTAAAACCTTTACTAAATTTTTCTTTAGATATAAAGATTTGGTTTTGAAGTTTGGTTGTACCTGTAGAAAACTTATTTCAAACGGGATAGCACATCCTCATTTTTACGGAAATGTTGTTAACCGTGCCCGGAAATTTAGAAATGATCCTTGTAAACTTATCGCTCCTTTAAATAAACTTATTCTAAAAGGTTACCAATTCAACACTGTAATAAGATCATTGAATATTGTTTTTATTGGTATAAATATTGATTTTGTTATCAGTAAATTAAAAGCAAACTAAATATTACTAGTATGTTATATACATATACACATTCATGGATCTACAATCTGTCGATACCTGTATCTTGGCATTGCACAAGGTCATGTTTTTCTCTGACTGTTTATGACGTCTTTACACTAAATCAATTGGATGTTGGATGTGTACGGATTGATAATTTAGTCTTAGATGCATGATTTTTTATTAGTTGAACTAGCTGTCAGGTAACTGCGAGTACTCTCAGATCTGTTCCTAGTGTCTTTTTGTTGTTGGGATGTACAAGTACCCTGCCACGTCCACTTGTATTTTTGTCCATCTGATGAGTTAAGCCTTTTCAACTGATTTTGTAGTTCGTTCTTATGTTGTACTGTTATATCACTGTCCCAGGTTAGGGGAGGTTGGGATCCCGCTAACATGTTTAACCCCGCCACATTATGTATGTATGTGCCTGTCCCAAGTCAGGAGCCTGTAATCCAGTGGTTGTCGTTTGTTTATGTGTTACATATTTGTTTTTCGTTCATTGTTGTACATAAATAAGGCCGTTAGTTTTCTCGTTTGAATTGTTTGACATTGTCATTTCGGGGCCTTTTATAGCTGACTATGCGGTATGGGCTTTGCTCATTGTTGAAGGCCGTACGATGACCTATAGTTGTTAATTTCTGTGTCTTTTTTGTCTCTTGTGGACAGTTGTCTCATTGGCTATCATACCACATCTTCTTTTTTATATTTAGTTCTCTCAACCAAATGTTATGAAACTTATGCACAATGCTTATTACCACAAAACACAGATCAAGTTCGAAATTGGGTGGCGTCACTTTTATCGTTCATGAGTTATGCTCCTTTATAAACATAACAGTTGCTGAATTTTTCATTTCCGTTCTCTAACTTTAGTTTGCCTCAACCAAATGTTATGAAACTTATACACAAAACACAGATCAAGTTTGAAATTGCGTGGCTTCACTTTTACCGTTCATGAGTTATGCTCCTTTATAAACATAACAATTGCGGAATTTTTCATTTCCGTTCTCTAACTTTAGTTTGCCTCAACCAAATGTTATGAAACTTATACACAATGCTTATAACCACAAAACACAGATGAAGTTTGAAATTGCGTATCGTAACTTTTACCGTAGTTATGCCCCTTTATAAATGGAAAAATTGCTAAATCTGTCGTTTCCGTTCTCTAACTTTAGTTTGCCTCAACCAAATGTTAAGAAACTTTTACACAATGCTTATAATCACAAAACGGTCTAAACTACGTGAATCCTGCATCTGTATGTGGAAGTTGACTCATGCATATTTACAAGCGGGGGCATCTGTTGCCCATAGACACACTCTCCATTTATTTAATTTTAAAATGACTACCCAAAACCATAAATTGAGGCTAAAATTCAAAAATGTGACCGAAGAAAGTTTTTACGACCAAAACGAAAATTAAAATATTATATTATTCTATCATTTAAAACAATTTCAAGCCGTGTGTTATTCCGGTACATTAAACTCGTTAATTAAGCGTCTTTTTGAGGTCAGTTGGAGTACTAATAACGTCAGTGTATTTATACGCAGTAAAACGTGTTTAAAAGCACACCCAGAAACTGCTATAGCATTACTTCGGATTCCCTCAAGGTCCGAGGAAAAACAGAATAAAAATGCAAGATTTGTCTATAATTCTGAAAACCTTTATATGCACCTACCAGTGGCGGATCCAGGGGGTTCGGGGTTGGAACCCCCCCTTTTTTTTGGACGATCAATGCATTTGAATGGGGACATATGGTTTGAACTCCCCCTTTTTCCTGGGTTGGGAACCCCCCTTTTGAAAATGGCTGGAACCGCCCCTGCCTACTTTACAAGTACATACAAACAGACGACTTGTTTAGCCCTTATAAATGAAAAATTTTCCTATTTTTATCTATTTTGAAAACTAGAGTATTTAGGGAGAAACTATACTAAGCTAAAGTGATCAGCAAGATGAGATCTACAAATAAGGTTAACATTGTGGACTCCTTAATGAAATTATTGCCCTTAAATGACGGTTTTTATTAATGTTTTTGCGTTTTTGTCTTTTATCTTGAAATTTATAGTTGGTTGATAGAACTTTTAAAGCAAAATGATTAACTGGACAAGATCTACAAATAAGTCAATTGATGTAATTGTCAGTCAACTCCTTATAGGAGTTTTTCCTTAAATGACGATTATTTATCAGTTTATTTCATTTTTAACCGGATTTCCATAAGAAAATATCGGTTATTAATTTTGTGATGTACTGCGGGCGAGCAGCCGGCTGCCAAACAGTGTCCGTGCATCAACTTGAAAACACTTTCACGAGATCTTTTCAAATTTAGATATGTTGTTTCCTGTGACTAATATATAAGTTTAAGTTCGATTTTCACGATTTTAGCTTTTATAGTTGTTGAGTTGTAGACCTTTGAGTAGTGAAAAGTGATACTTAGAGAGCGTTGTCCGTTTAATCACTTGAAAACTCTTTGACGAAATATTTTAGAATTTAGATATGTTGTTTCCTGTGACTTAAAAAAAAGTAAAGTTTGAATTTCACGATTTTAGCTTTTATTCTTGATGAGTTATAGACCTTTAAGTAGCATAACGTGATACTTAAAGCGTTCTCCCTGCCATAACTTGAAAAGGCTATTGAAAATTATTGGTGTGACCATAAGATTCTATGGTTTTCATATAAAATGAAGTTATAATCTTATTAACATATTTCTTTCATTATTGACGTCTTCATGATTTCTGCCCCTTCTGAACAAATGTGTATGCACTTTTATCTTACCTCCTACACATTTCTTGGAATATCATTGGTTAAAAGCTAACGCGTGGAGATCGTATATAATTCATATAGGATTCGTAGGCGTGGCTTATTTTATACATGGTTAGTAGTGGTGTTACGTCCCTTTATAAAAACAGCACGGTGTTGAGGAAAATTTTGAAACGTTTCAACAAAGGATGAAATTGATGATGAACGATTGAAATAAATGCAGAAAACACATTAAAAGCTAATAAGTTGTTATTGTTGGCATTTGTTTTTGTATAGACCAATGGAAGTAGGTTCTTTGTATTGAAGACTTGATCACTTTGATAGGCCACATGTTAAGATAGTCGGTAAGATAAATTCGTTACACAGTGTGCTAGTGACCTAATATAGGTAACTACCACACTATGTAACTAATAATATACTCTCTTAAATTCCAATATTATGTCATTATGATAAATAGGAGGTCAAGATTGATTTTGGTCTTTCCATTTCTAAACCCTATAAAAATTCATTTATATTTTTTACTTGATCCGGCTTGGGGTCCAGATTTGCAAATATCATTTTCATGCAGGAAAATCCGGTTTGCTGTCAATCTGACAGCCTCGTGTTGCCTGTTATCTTAAACCTATAATAGATAGATAGCAACTTTAAAAAGCAAATTATCAGCAGGACAAGATCTATAACCGAAATTGTCATTCGTCCCTTGTAGGAGTTATTGCCCTTAATGATGATTTTACCTATTTTTGCATTGTTGCGGAAATATTTGGTTGATAAAGAATACCTGTACATAGAAAACGATCATTAAGACAAGATCTATATAAAGGTCATCATAGCTGAAAATGTAAAAGATATAGAGAAAAAATGATCAGCAAGACATGATCAACAAAAAACAAAACAAAAAGATGTCAGTCAGGAATTATATTCTTGTCTACATTGTTAGAGAGTGGTCATTGTTGAAGATGCACATATATCCAGGGGCCAGGGGAGCTACTTAGGCTATAAGACTGTAGTGTCTTTAAGGAATACCATTTTAACACCCCTGGAACGGTTTCGAAAATGTATTGCAAACAATTTTTTGCAGCAAGCAATTTTCATATTTTGGTTTGCAAGATGCTCGCGGCAAGCTAGTAAACAATTATGTAACTATTTGATTTTTTAACTCAAAATCAGAAATCAAATTGAATTTAAGGAGAAAAAACAATTTGCTGCTGAAACTGCAACAAACTTTATAAAATGACAACCTGTTTTTCAGTATCTATACAGTCATGTGATTAGTTTAATCCTTTTGTTAGCTATGTAGCTAAAAATAACTTTATGTAAGTTTATATAATGTGAATTTTGCTAATATTAAACACTGTGATGGGTCAGAGGAAAAGATTCTAAGGACATGTGCACAATGTTTAAACTTCAATTTGATAAATTAAAATCCCAGTATTCAACATGTTAATAAACAATTCTTTATGGATTTTACGAAATAGGGAATAAATCCCACAAAAGTTTGCCATAACCTCTTATCATTTAGTCCTTGGCAGGATAGATCCTTGCTGACACAGCAGTTTTAACTGGGTCTTGAAAATGAAATAAATTTGTATGATATTTTCAAGTCCCCTGTTATAACGCAATGAAGCGTATAAACTTTGACAAATATCATCACTGGTCACTGTTTATGGTCAGGATTTTTACCTTTCACCAGAGGTTGTTTCTGTTATGTTTTGAAGAATACATTAGATTAGAAACATATGTAATATGTATTGTAATAATACCTGTAGTGTATCTGCTAAAGAACGAGGTGAATTTTTCCTAGAATGTTTAATCTAATGTCTTGCCAATGCCAGACTTTGTTGCTATTGCAATAGATTAAACATTATAAGAGGTTCAATACCTCTATCCCAAAACCAAAAGTTGGTTTATTGGTTTTTTTTTAGTTTGAAACCCAATCGTTATCAAAAGGCAGCTGTTATTATATATAACTAGAAAAAGATTCATTATTCTTTTCAAAATATATTGGGATGCTATAAGGTCACCTGCCACCTAATCTATTTTTTTTTATCCAGCATTACATTGAATGACCATCACATTTCACCATTCAAATTTATCTGAAGTAAACAGGAGGTGACGCAAGGTGAATTCATCGCACTTGTTTTTGGATGACTATATTTGCTTCCTGTTTACCAAATACGTATATTTTTTGACACACAATGGTCATGTATGAAATTTGATCTCATTTTTCTCTTGAATTATACATTAGAATTTCCTGAAATTTGTTATCAGGCTTGATGTTAATAGGCTAAACAGTAAAACGTGATTCATTTTCATATTCAGTGCTCATCAGTGTCCTGTTTACCGAATACCTTTATATATTTTACATATAATGACTATGACATTTCCCCTCACATTTTTCTCAAGATCTGTATATAAATTTGGTATCAGCATTTATATGAGCATGCTATTCCATGTGATCCGTTTTCACATTCATGTCTTTTCAAATTGTAGTTTACTGAATACTTCTGGCGGAGGTATGAGCAGTAGCTTATAGTTCAAAGTGTTAATGATTGTGGTAATTTTCATGTAAATGAGTGAAAAATTGTGTTACTGTAAAGTTAAGAGTCCTTGAAATCACCTGCTTTATAAAATGTCAATTTTAGAGAGATTATCTTATTTCATTTGTTAACACATTTTAATTTACTGATACAAAGTTTTGTTATATCGTTTCAGGTTTGAAGAAATATAATGAAGTATCTAATTGGTTACACGAAAACAGAGAATTGGCAGTTAAAATCAGTACTAGTACACAACTTACGTTAGATCTGTTAAGCATTTATAAAACACTCAATATTAGGCAGATTGTATCGTAACTTGCCTCAGTTGTCTTCTCCTTGAAAACCTGGACGTTGAAATCCAAGTATTTGGAGTAGAATTATCGTGAACTTTACAACCTTAGTTATAAGATTTTCCTTGAATACCGTATATATATATATTCTATTGACTGATTTTCCTTTTAGAAGGTTAAGCATTTCCTATAGTTCTGATTGTGTTTGATAATATTTAAGGAGTAAGTGCGGTAAGTGTCCCCTTTGGCCATGTATATTCAGTCCATTATTTCAAGATGAGGAATCTTTCAAGTTTCAATTTGATGCATAAACATGTGAG
Organism: Mytilus coruscus; assembly: GCA_017311375.1. Taxonomy (NCBI): domain Eukaryota; kingdom Metazoa; phylum Mollusca; class Bivalvia; order Mytilida; family Mytilidae; genus Mytilus; species Mytilus coruscus. The sequence goes on from CM029601.1 coordinate 58,538,672, forward strand.
AGAGTTAAATAGAACGATTTTGTGGCGCTTTTCTGATTAAAATAGACCAAAAATAGAGATTTTGGTGGAAGGTGTAAACATCATCTGTGTTTAAACCACAATCAGGCCTTGGAAGCATACAGCTAAGTGTTCGGCAAACTAAATATTTATGTCGATAGGTAAATTATTATAAAAAAAAAGGCATAATGTGAAAATGTCTTTTTTATGATTCATGCTGTTTATGTTTCATGTCCTAAAGCTAGTGGAAATAGACCGGTTTTCATTGAACTAAGTGGAAAAAACGCTATTAGTAAATTTTAAAGAAAAAACACATTTTTCCTATCTAGTCATTGTTTTAACTTTGATACATGGTGAAAATGGTTATTAAATCCTAATTTGAAATTAAATTAGACATATTTGCCTGTGGGGCGTTTTCATACTGTTCTATTGCTTGTAATATGACTTTCAAGATTTCAAAATACAAAAAAATTATCCTATGTTTGTTGTTGTTGAACAATTTATAAGATGTTCAGGATTTCAGATGGATGATACTATTCTCCAAAAATGGTATTCTTCAAAGTATTCATTGATTATTAGTCCCCTAATGACGAAGTCGAAGGGGACTTTAAGTTTGCACTCCGTCCGTCTGTCCATCCGTCAGTCTGTCAAATCAGTTTTCCAAACTTTTTTTCTTCATGCTTGAAGTTATTGATTTGATATTTGGTGTATTGTTTTATCATGACAAGTTACAGTTCAAGTTCGAATTTTGTTCCGGTCTGATGATTTTGTGCAGAGTTATGGTCCTTGGACTTAGAAAATAATTCACTAAAATAATCAGTTTTCCGCATTCTTTTATGTCATTCTTGAAGATATTGATTTGATAATTGGTATATAGTTTTATCATGACAAGTTACAGTTCATGTTTGAATTTTGTTCTGGTCTGGTGATTTTGTGCAGAGTTATGGTCCTTGGACTTGGAAAATTCACTCAAATAATCAGTTTTCAACACTTTTTTTCATCATGCTTGAAGATATTGACTTTATATTTGTTATATAGTTTACACCAGGACAAGTTATAGATCAAGTTAGAATTTTGTTCCAATACAATGAATTTTTAACCGGTAGGGGACTATGTATTGCCATGCAATACTCACAGAATGCTTGTTATATTCTGTTTTAAATTTTATTGTTGCATTTTAAGATTATATTCTCTCTATTATATGTATACTGAACTGGTATTTATAATTAACCGAAGCCTTCGGTACAATGAAATTTGACTATTATTTAGACTCTGTTTACATATATTTGCGTTTTTTTGTATATATCTAAATTTTTAAAGTCTATGCTAAAGTTATGCAATAAAAGTATATACATGTTCGCACAAGTTTGTCCCCCTATTTGTTGCAACAACATCCATCTTTTCCTAGAATGTGACCTACCGACTTAGACTTACCACTGGATTTGTACTTACACGACGGATACCACATAAGGAGAAATATCTGCTTACCCTCTGGATCGCCTGAGATCACCCCTGGCTTTTGGTGGGGTTCGTGTTGCTCAGTCTTTAGTTTTCTATATTGTTTTTTGGTGTACTGTTGTTTGTCTTTTTGTCGTTTTTCGTTTTTTGCCATGGCATTGCCAGTTTGTTTTTTACCTATGAGTTTGAATATCCATTTGGTATCTTTCGCCTGTCTATTGCAGGCCATCACGAAAAATGCAATTATTGTCCTTATTGACATTCCTTAAATTGTGGCGTAAAGATGTAATAAAATAAAATAACACTGTAATAACATAAACGGTACCAATTTTTCTGCACCAGATGCGCATTTCGACAATCAATGTCTCTTCAGTGATGCTCGAGGCCAAAATATTTGAAAATCCAAAGCTTATTAAAAATATGAAGAGCTATAAACCAGAAAGGACCAAAAAGTATAGCCAAAGCTGGGCAAGGAATCAGAGCTTTGCATGAGAGAGATACATTCCTTAACTTTAAATAATTTCCAAAATTTTGTAACAGCAAATTTTAATAACACAAAATCCGTATTTTCATGCCAGTACCAAAGTACTGGCTACTGGGCTGGTGATACCCTCGGGGACTATCAGTCCACCAGCAGAGGCATCGACCCAGTGGTAGTAATAACATAAACGGTACCAATTGTTCTGCACCAGATGCGCATTTCGACAATCAATGTCTCTTCAGTGATGTAATAATTTAGTGCACCCGAGGCGCTTTTCTGGATTAAACTTCATCAGATACACTGAGACCGACACAGTTCAAAGCCAAGGATATACTATACTTTATCATGTGAAGAGCAATTGCCGCCTTTATGACTAAAAGGACATTACAAAAATTGCGAAATTCAACTAAGGTACTAGTAATTGAAATGGAAAGAAGAGTTAAGAACTACGTATAAATCTAAGTCACATTAATAAAAGTTCAAACAAATGTGGTTGTGGTTTGTATTAAGAATCCTTTGTTGACTCTTTTATTTTTAGTTAGATCCATTCATTTTATAAAATAAAATTTCAATGATGACGGAAAAGACAATCCTTGATTGGATTCGAACCTACAACCTCTGGATTAGAAGTCCAGCGCGCAACCCTTTGGGCTACGAGGACATACTCATCAGGTTCACATCTATACTATTTATTCTCCAACCCATTTTTTCAACCTTAAACACTTTATTTCTTTTACTTCAGCCAGAGTCATGTTTATGTTTTTTGTTGACAGGAATTAAAATATAGGAGTGAAAATGTGTTAACCGTTCGTTAGCTAGAATCACCACTTTGTATTTGGTGTCTGATATGTATATAGATGAACTACCATCTGTAGTAAAGTTAATTTTTGTCGCTGTATTTTTAAAAGGTACTAAGATTGTGTATTGACTTAACGGTTTAACCTTATCCACTGATCGTTTTGCCGTTTCATTGAAAATATCCAGACGACAAATTTCACAAACAAAACAAATAATGCAGCATAGTATTTTAGGAGTATATTAAAGATAGAAAACACATCTTGTTTGGGGAAATTCAAAATATATAGAGAAAGTAAACATTACATTTCTTTTTAGGAACTTTAGTTTGCTTCATGTTTAATGACTGTTCGATGAAGATCATGTTTGTTTTAAGCGGGGAGGGGAAGGATTTAATATTTTGGTGATTTTCGTCTTTATCATTATGACATAAATGTATTAGAGGTTTCCGTGTATTTATTTGCCTTGCATCCAAACCGATTACTAAGTATTCTTTTTACAATAAAATATTTTCAAAATACATACACTCCATGGTCGAAAACTGGAATCGTTAAAGTTGGAATCGAATTTTTCAAATGGTTTTTGGTTATAACCTATGGATTTCATGTCTTTAAATTACTGATGAGAAATTTTGAACATGAAGAACGTAGTTAGTATACAGTGATGACGGAGAGAACAATTTGTTTTTGCATTCTCAGCGGGATCGACACCCGCGAAGACCTCTGGATTAGAAGTCCAGCGACCTTTTTTTCTTGAATAACATTTATTGCACATATTTTTATCTACAATTTGCTACAATATATTATGCAAAACATATAGTCCTTACACTATCAGCCTATCTCATTTACACAGCTACCATTCAGCACATTCTACCATTATTTACTTGAATACACATAATACAAAAAGAGAAGATTGGTTATATGAAAAAGTCCAAAACTACTCGACAATTACATTCAAGTCAATCAGTAAATGTAAAATCGAAGTGTTCGCATAGGGCTGGAATCCATTTCACCATGCATATATACGACAATGACCTTTAGAATGTTGACCGAAACTTGTCTATCAGACTTATTTCGTCTTTTCAATGCGATTCAAATTGTATTATGCGAAAACTTGCACAGAATCTTACATATTCACCCACATAATCTCACACAAAAATTAACCTTCGTCTTTATTACAAACAAAATTAATCATCTTGTCCATTCCGTCCTGCACTTCATCTGAAATCAGTCTTGTTTGACGAACATCCTGAAAATCTTCAGTCACTATTTTATTATATTTCCAATACGATCTATCATTTTCTAAATGAACTTCAAACGTTTTGAGCCATGTACAAAACAATAACACGACTATCTTGTGTCTTTCCAATTAGTTAATCAGATGCACCATGACTTTGTTAAATAACTTTCTAAATATATCAGCAAATTTATTCACATCAATGTTTTCAGCACATGTTTTCAAAATCACCTGTATCATCTATTACTGAGGTAACAACGGGTTTTTATACGCCCGTCAAAATTTTGACGGGACGTATTATGGTATACAAATGTCCGGCGTCCGTCCGTCCGTCTGTCCGTCTGTCTTTCCGGCGTAAACATGTCGCACCGTAACTTGAGAACGACTCATCCAAATTTCATGAAACTTAATGCAGTTGTTCCTTACGATGGTCAAACGATCTGTATACTTTTTGGTGAAAATAAGATTAAAACTTTTTGAGTTACGGGACTTTGTAACTAAAACAGGGGTGTGTTTTTTTTCACATGTCGCGCCGTATCTCAAAAACGATTTATGATAATTGCTTAAAACTTTACACACTTCTTAGTTATATTAACTTTAAGATCTGTATAATTTTTGGTGATGATTCAAAATTTTATTTTTGAGTTATTGAATATTTTGTAAAAAAGGGGGATGGGGTTTTTAGATGTCGCGCCATATCTCAAAAACAATTTATGATTATTGCTTAAAACTTTACACACTTATAAGTTATATTAATCTTAAGATCTGTATACTTTTTGATTTTGATTCAAAATTTTATTTTAGAGATATTGAGTTTTTGTAAAAAAGGGGAAAGGGGGTCACATGTCGCGCTGTATCTCAAAAACAATTTATGATTATTGCTTAAGACTTTACACACTTCTTAGTAAAATTAATCTCAAGATCTGTATACTTTTTGGTGATGATTCAAAATTTAATTTAAGAGTTATTGAGTTTTTTGTTTAAAAAAGGTGTGTTTTCACATGTCGCACTGTATCTCAAAAACAATATATGATTATTGCTTAAAACTTTACACACTTTTTAGTTATATTAATCTCAAGATCTGTATACTTTTTGGTGATGATTCAAAATTTTATTTAAGAGTTATTGAGTTTTTTGTTAAAAAAGGTGTGTTTTCACATGTCACGCTGTATCTCAGAAACTATTTATGATTATTGCATAAAACGACGGGCGTATCATGCGTTCATGGCGCAGCTGTTTATTTTTATCTATATAAGATTAAGAACATGTGGTATGATTGCCAATGAGACAACTCTCCACAAGAGACCAAATGACACAGAAATTAAAAACTTTACGTCACCGTACGCCCTTCAACAATGAGTAAAACCCATACCCAAAGTCAGCTATAAAAGGCCCCGAAATGACAAATGTTAAACAATTCAAACGAGAAAACTATGTCCATTTCATCAGACTTCATTTCGGTATATTTGAAATGTTCTCTTTAATGTCAAAAGAATCAGAATCCACGGAAACGGTTTCATCCTGATTTAAACTATTATTTTGAAAACTGCTATTATATTCTTTCATTCTGTTAGTGTCTCATCTATTGCAAAGTTAACAGCGGTCCATGATTCAATGAAAAAATGATGTAATTCATTATTGGTTATTAAAACCCAAAAGAATGTTGCAACTATAAAAAATAGTCATGATGAATAAATTTCAGCATGAACACGATAGTATATGAATTATTTTTATGTAAATATATAAATCAGTACAAGAGCAATATCATATTGAAAACGTGTGTCCCCCGTTTTAAAAAACAACACAAACAATGGAGTATATAGCAGACTTGACTCAACCCGATTTTAAAACCAAATATATATGATATTACAAACAAACTCGATTCACAGAGATATTACGATACAAATGAAGCTGTCTAGGTATATATTACACCAACAATAGACATCAATGTGCACGTCCATGTGTAAAGGTAACGGAATACTCAGGAAAAATATTTCGATGTCATTCCGAAATATTTGATACAAAAATATCTCCAGTTGGTTTGAAAACGCACCAACTGAGACCATTGCCAGGTTTGTTTGGTGTTTTTTTTTTTTAGAGAGAGCTGCACCCCAACCACGTCAAGTCGGAGTCCATTCACTAGCAGCAGAAAACATGAAATATTGAGTATTGAGATTTATAGTTCAATCATCAACCTAATCGTAGCAATCATCTAAAACATTGATGAATAAGCTGGTTTCTACAATCACCACTGCCCTAACAATAACATATGATTGTGCATGACAAATTCAGTTCGTAGCATGCGCAAGATTTCCTACAAATAATTTTACCTTTGCATGTACATGCAAGCACCTGTAAAAAGTGTGGGAGCATTGGACTTTCAAATTATACGGGAATTATGGAGCTATTCCCCATTTTCCATCCATATTCCAAATGTGATCTAAGTAGAGGTTTGGCGACATGAGCATTCACCCAGACGTACATTTAGAGTGAAATTCGAAGAATGTGTTGTCTGAATGATGCCTCTGAAGGAGGTAGTCTCACTCAGGAAGCATCCTTAGATGGCGCCGACTTCACTCGTTGGTTTATTGGAATCACCATGTACTGATCACTGGCGGATCCAGAGGGGGGATTCCGGGGGTTGGAACCCCCCCTTTTTTCTTGACGATCAATGCATTTGAATGGGGACATATAGTTGGACCCCCCCCCCCCCCCCTTTATCCTGGGTTGGGAACCCCTCCTTTTAAAAAAGGGTGGATTCGCCCCTGCTGATTGAGCAATGCTTCTGGGTCATACAGATCAGCGATGAATTGACTTTCCACTGCAACAGATGTGTCAATATTGGAACCAGTAGATTGACAAACTTTGATACATGTATGAGTTTTGTTTCGACGCCTTATAAACTATCTTTTTGCCATTTCCAGAGATAAAAGACGCCTTGTCGCATCCTGTAAAAGCGTGAGCAGCTGGTAGTGTGCTAGACATCACTGGTTCAATAACATTGCATATTTCGTGTACAGTTATACACTGACTTGCGTCTTTGGTAGTAGAAACGCATCCTGTCTGAAATTAATCATGTTTGACATCTCTGAACAATACCTTATACAAAGAAGTAAAACATACATGTCTGATGATTTTATTTCAATACGACCCCTGGAAATACATTTTATCATCTGTTCATTAGCAAACAGAGACGGCAGATTAATTCTTGTATCTGCCTCTTCATGTGTATACTGAACAATTGATTACAGTCACAGTTCAAGCACAAATTGTTTCAGTCTGGATTTTGAAAAGATCCCGCTAGGAATATTTCGTCATGGTCTTGCAAATCAAAATCATTGTAGTGCGGGAGTGCATAGTCACCTAAAAATCTTTTTTTAGAGTCTCTAATTGATGTGCCTTCAATGACCCGAAGAACCTTAAATCTGCCACCATTTGAAATATACCTCCTTATTCTTTCTACTGATTTTATAGAATGTTCCACATTATACCGATCAAACACGTCCACGACACAGACTAAGTTTTCAAAACAAAGGCTTTGTACAATACCCAATACCATCTCTGATTAGAGATGTACTGGTTTTAATGCAATGATACCACACTCAGCTTAAGGTATAGCTTTTCACAATTTTTTCCACATCATGAAGGGTCTGGAAGAAAGAAATATGTATCCAGCAAATTTACGAGAACAAAAATGCTTTGTTTTTTCCCTAACATATTCATTATCGTGTAGACTTTCTGTTAGGTATTTTTTCCGACTCATTTGAAGCATCAGCAGTTTAATTTTTCATTGCAGCAAGTAGTTAATGTATGCTGAATGATGCAGCGCCTTGTCCTTGAAGTAATCTATAGAGAGTAAACTTACCACTTGATAGTCGGACTGGTGCTTTCCGGCATTTAAAACATAATCGGCACGCTCAATCGACTCGATATGCCTTAATTGCTTATTTCGTTTGTATGAATTTGGTCTGCAGAATAAATATTTGGACCAGTCTAATGGTAATGTCATGAAGCGTGTTTCAACGCTAGTTGATTCACCCACGGAACGTTTTGCATACGCTGTTGAGCATTGGTTTTTTCCTAATTCAAATGTATCAAACTATACTCTTCTTGTACATGTATAGGCTTTATAACACGACCTATGATACTTTAATTGTTCTAATTTAATGGAATCAGAACTGCCCATCATTTCTCGGATTAATTCGGATGTGTTCCAATGCGTTTAATATTAATCTAATCGAATAGCTCAACAAAAATAAAAATAAAACACCTCAAAAGTTTATCCTTAACTTGACTAGGTCAAACATCTAGACACAAACATTGATACAAATCCATATTCTTATTCCGCTGAAGTCAAATAAAAACTAACACATTTTATGATGATGCAGGCCACAGATGTGACAGTTTATGTTTCAACATCAATCATATCAAAAGATACATGTATAAAATTTGCATACACTACAATTATAAGTACCAATTGTGAATTTAAATATACAATACTTTCATTACAATCTGAACCAATAAACATATTATGTAATAAGTGAAAAGACAAATGTCATCAATTATTAAAATTGAAATTTTTGAAAAGTCAATCAATTTAGAGTTATCTCCCCTTGACACTAAATTTGTTAATAATAGTGTAACATCTCAACTTTTGGGAGCAGATACCGCCTTTTCTCATCACCTTTAGATCAAAGATGAAAGAAACTCTTTTCAAGGTGGAAGAAGGGGAAGGAGGAGGGGATTAAAATATTTTATGAAATTGAGTGTCACCAAATTTCTGTACGTTCTTCCTTCAGCAGCAATTTGAAAGAGAGGCTGCATATTGAAACATGTGCTTGAAGTTGCGCCCCCATACCAATTACAAAATTCCTAAAATTTTCATGTCAGATATACACCTATGATCTGTACAAAACTATTTTCTACATATTTCTAAAATTTACAAAACATGATATCAAAAGACTTTTAAAAATACAATTAAAAGTTAGAATCTTTCATTGTACCATAAAGTCACTTATGCTGCACATAAGTGTATTAATGGTCCGCTGAAGTCAAATAAAAACTAACACATGTTATGATGATGCAGGCCACAGATGTGACAGTTTATGTTTCAAAACCAATCATATCAAAAGATACATGTATAAAATGTGCATACTTTACAATTATAAGTACTAGTACCAATTGTAAATTTAAATATACAATACTTGCATTACAATCTGAACCAATAAACATATTATGTAATAAGTGAAAAGACAAATGTCATCAATTATCAGAATTGAAATTTTTGAAAAGTCAATCAATATAGAGTTATCTCCCCTTGACTATAAACTTGTTAACAATAGTGTAACATCTCAACTTTTGGGAGCAGATACCGCCATGACGTATGAAGCTCTTTTGGAGCTGAAAACGCTGCCCTAAAGTAAACCTGCATCAACCATCATCCTACTAATGCAAATGATAAAAGTTACAATTCTATGTACCGTTAATTAAAAATTTGAAAAGTTATGCTACAAATGTATATACTAAAGATACACAATTTACAGACATTGTGTTCAACAACTGTTTCTAATTGATTTAACTGAAATAGATGAAATGATGACAAAATATACGGACATTTAGTCCCACAAATGTCCTTTATCCTAAAAGACACAATTTACAGACATTGTGTCCCCATATGTATCTCTTGATGCAAACAAATCCTATACTGAAAAGACACAATTGACAGACATTGTGTCCTATCAATGTATCTACTTGATACAAACCAATCATTTACTGAAAAGACACAATTTACAGACATTGTGTCCTACCAATGCATCTACTTGATACAAACCAATAATATACTAAAAAGACACAATTTACATACATTGTGTCCTACCAATAATATCATATAAAATCTTATCGAAGTAAAGATGTTACAGACGCTGTGTCGTGAAATTTACGGAGAAAAATCGGTTATCGATTCTTTTAATAAAATTTTTGAAACATGTGAAATATGTGAATGAGAGACAGCGTGGTTACTGTTTCTGATACTTTTTGTTATTTTTTACCTTTGGATTTATACAAGTTTTTGGAAGTGTTGGATAATAATGAAGAATGGTAAGTTACATTGGATAATGTTTGTTTCTTATAAGCTCTTGTCATGAAACTTTATTTACAAATTTGACCCCAATTTAACTACCCGTGACCTTTATATTACAATTATACTTATTATATTTATATATATATATATATATGTTCTTATTGTTTCACATAAAAAGAAAACAATCATTAAACATATGAAAGTTAATACCATTGTACAAAAGCTTTGTTGACTTCTATAAACATGTACATATAAGATAGGATACATGATGTACATTATCAATGATTTCTTTTTCTACAATACATTTACCACCCCCTTTTTCTTGTCAATCTAATTTTATGTTTCACTTACATACATACATAACTTACATACCTACATGCATGCATACACACATACATATGCATACATTCATACATATAGTTACATACATACATGTGCACACATATAAAGACATTTACAGATACATGCATTCACATACATGTATACATGCATTTGCATACATAAACACATATACATACATTATAGTAGCATATATGCCTACTGATACACTTAAAACATTGAAAACAAATACACAATATTAACATATTAATACATGCATTCTGCTTTTCAAGAAACTGTTTTTTTTTTCCAAAAGTTAATTTTATTTATTTCAAGATCTGTAACACCTTTTTTAACATTCTGTTTAGTTCTATATTGGCCGTACAATATAATTCAACTGTACTATTGATTTCATATTTAAAAATTTTCAATATGTGTATTTTTTTTTTTTTTTTTTTGCCTTATTATTGGATTTATAATGTGATTTATAGACTGAGAAAAACATTAAACTCAGCAAGTGATTAAGTCCAAAATAAGCATCATCATGAATCTTGTATCCTATTACTAGAGAGTGTAGGCTTATTACATGTTTGTCAATACCTAGATTGTTAAATATATATCTCATTGATTTCCAGAAGGTTGTGTTATATGAGCATGTGATGAAAAAATGATTGTAGTTATCTTGTTCATTACAATATGAACAAAGGCTGTTTTCAGAAATTTCCATTGAAATAACAGCTCTTTATTTGGCAAGATAAAGTGCATTAATTTCCACCTGAACATCTTAATTGTATTATCTTTTAGATATTCAAAAGTGAATTTTATAGTGTCTTTGAGTTCACTATTTATATTTCCTGTACATGTATGTAATACCCTTTCCCATTTTAAAAATCCAATAGGTGTTTCTGTTTTTATTCGAATTTGCACTGTCTTATAAATATCTTTATTATTAATGCCCAGTACATCCTCATTGTCTCTTAGTCTATTTTTTTCTATGTTAATATTAACTATAGTTTTGAATGATTTCTCAGTTTTAAGCTTCTCCTCCCAGTGATTTGGTATAGCTTTTTTAAGTTTTGAAAATTCAGCAATCCAATTACTTTTGTTTTTTAGTTTTTAATTGATTACTTTTTCTGATATTTGTCGTTTATAAATAAAATGTCACTTTCAATCCATTTGTCAAAAACAGACACTGTCCTTTTAATTTTATCAAATTTGTGCCCCATATTATTTGCTTTCTGATCTCTAAAAAGTTACATATTTGATTATTTTTAGCATCATTCAAATTTATCCATGATTTTATCGGTTCTTGATAGAATAGTGGTGTATTGTTCCATATTTTTTTATCGAGTAATTTTATGTTTCTTATATTTATCTTGAAAATTAGCAAATTTTTGCCAAACTTATTCAGGTATAATTTAGGCAACACACCCCAGTTAGCATTTTCTGATTGTCTTATTTTTTTAATCCATTTTATATGTATTGACATTATATAAGACTCTAGATCAATCATTTTAAGCCCCCTTCAGCAAAATATTATGTTAATATTGACCTCTTTATTTTATCTTTTCTTCCATTCCAAACGAATCTATAAATTATATTGTTTATGATTTGCAATTTATCTTTAGTAATAATACCGTTAGTAGCAAAATAAGTTAAATTTAGTAGCAGAAGAGCTTTTACAATTAAAATTTTTCATAGCAATATTAAATTTCTTTTTGACCATCTGTCTACAAGTTTTGTAATTTTATCCAAGTTTTTTTCTATGTTCAATGTTTGACATTTCTTATGATCATACCCAAAACAAATACCAAGACTTTTGACTGGTTTATTTGTCGATTTGATATTTTCATATTTATCTTCACTGCTTTTTAATCTCCCTAACCATATCTCTTCTGTTTTATTCCTATTAAGTTTCAGCCCTGATAAACTTCCAAATGTCTCTATTATACTGAGAGCCAGGCTTATATCTTTACGAGACTGAAGAAACGACGTTGTGTCATCTGCTAATTGACAAGATTGTCCGTCTAATTTTATTGTTATTCCCTTAATTTAATTTTTCTCAATCTTATTGCTATTAATTCAACTGTTATAACAAACAGTAAAGCACAAATCCGACATCCTTGTCGTATTCCCCTATATATTTTAAATGAACTTGAGACCCACCCATTATTCAAAATACACCCTTTAATATCGTTATACATAGTTTCAACCCATCTGATAAATCCACTTTTAAATCCAAACTTTTTGAGAGTTTCTGTCATAAAAGTCCATGCTAAAGAATCAAAAGCCTTACTAAAATCTAGAAACAGTACTGCTCCTTCTACATTAAATTTCTCTGAATAATCAATTATGTCTTGAATGTGTTTTATGTTTAAGCCAATATATCTATTTTTTTACATATCCAGTTTGGTCTAGACTTATAATAGATGGTAAAACTTTTTTAAGTCTTTGTGCTTACACATTATCCAGTAGTTTTTAAGTAATGTAATTGGACAGTAATTATTTAATGAAAGCGGGTCATCTTTTTTATATATTAAGGAAATTGCACCTTTTTTTTGTAAATTGGTAAGTTCTTTTTTCTCATAATTATCATTGAATACTTTAAACATAATATTTTTTAAATTATTCCAAAATTGCCTATAAAATTCCACTGTCAGACCATCCAGGCCAGGGGATTTATTTAACTTCATTTTAAAAATTGCTTCTGCACATTCTTTCTCAGTCACTTCCCCTTCACATTGATCACTTTCTGATTCATCTAGTTGTTTTGATATTTCTGTTTCTGTTATATACTTCGTAACCTCATTATCACAGGGATTAGTTGATTCATAGAGTTTTTTTATAGTATTTTACTTCCAAGTCTAAAATTTTATTTTGATTTTTGGTAGCCAAACCATTTTCATCATATAATTCAGTAACAAGTTTTTTTTTTTTTTGTTTGACGACTCTTTTCTAACATTTTTACCACGTGTTAGATTGTGGTTTGTCATTACGTCGTCTGATCTTTTAATTACCGAACGTGACTTATTCCCGATTGTGACTGTTTTGCTGAGTGTGTAACCGCATTGCTATAAGACGTGTCACGGTACTTTTCTATCCCAAATTCATGTATTCAATTTTGATGTTATATTTGTTATTCTCGTCGGATTTTGTCAAATGTCTTAACGTCTTTTCTGTTATATTCGTGTTTTATGGTAAAGATAATTAATCACCCCCTTCATTTATTAGATTTTAGTTTGGTTCAACGAAATTTATACGATATCTTTGGTTTACAGTTTGATTCAGAAGAAACACCGACATAGCTAGATAATACAATTAATTATCTAATGACTACCACAATTTGATATTGATAGTATTGTAATTTTCATTGTTATTAATAAATGTAATGTCAGTATTACAAATCTAATCTGGAATCAATACTAATTCTATCTTATTTTTGGGAAATATTTTTACAAATTCAAATGTGACGTCACTTTGTGTGTTTTTTTAGAATTTCAAATGTGACGTCACTGTGTGCGTTGAGGCTTTGGCTAACTCGGCTGTGTATTTTTATGTGTTGGATTAAGTTGTTTTATGTAATGTTTCCGTTTTTATTCTGTAGTTAGTCCCCACTTCGGTTTTATCATGTATATCTATTATATAGTCATTTTATAAAATTTACTGTTTGCAAAAGTATAAATTATTCTAAATAATAAGGATGTTTTTGTCCCAGGCAGAAAACCCTGGCCGTGTTAGGCGCAACTTTTTGGAAGTTTTGGTCCTCGGTGCTCTTCAGCTTTGTACTTGTTTTGGCTTTCAAACTTTTTTCATCTGAGCGTCACTGGTTAGTCTTGTGTGGACGAGACGCACGTCTGGCGTATTAAATTTTAAACCTAGTACCTTTTGTTAGCTATTATTCTTGTGTTTCTTTGTCCTATATGTTCTTCCATTTATTTGTATTGTAGTCATGTCATTTAATGTTGTTATTTTAATGTTATATTTAACATAATATTTGCCATAAAAGCGGGAGGTTTGGCATGCCACAAAACCAGGTTCAACCCACCATTTTTTTTTCTTAAAATGTCCTGTACCAAGTCAGGAAAATGGCCATTGTTATATTATATTTCGTTTCTGTGTGTGTTACATTTTAATGTTGTGTTTTTGTTGTGTCGTTGTTCTCCTCTTATATTTGATGCGTTTCCCTCAGTTTTAGTTTGTAACCCGGATTTGTTTTTATCTCTATCGATTTATGAGTTTCGAACAGCGGTATACTACTGTTGCCTTTATTTCTAGCCTCAAAAAGTATGCACTAATTTTTCACCTTCTTCAAACCATTTTACCCTTGACCTTACTTTTTGCCATTTAACCTTGTCTTTATACAAACTATCTAACTTATTTTCAACATTCTCTATTTCCTTTTGTAGTGTTTTATTTATATCAGTACTATCATTTATTTCATTATTTAGGTTATTCAACTTTGTTTCCAGAACATTTATATCATCTTTCTTTAATTTAGCTCTTCTTTTACAATAGTCTAAACTTGCGTCCCTTACTTCTATTTTCAAATTATCCCAAAGAATCCCCAAATCATCACAGTTGGTTAATTCTTTTTCATATTTAGATATTAACTTTTTAATAACATAAACATATTCTTCATTGTTTATTATACTAGCATTTAACTTCCAATACCCCCGTCCTTTATTTCCTCTTTTAGTATTTATTTTGTGTGACACTGCATTGTGGTCAGTTATTTTTTGAACAATAGGTCTAATATCACAACTTTTGCAGTTTTTTTGTACCTCTTTAGAAACGAAAAAAAAAATAATCAATTCTGGTAGCTTCTGTTCTATCTTTCCTACACAAGTAAATTGTCTAGTATTTTTATTTTTGCTTCTCCAAATATCAATTAGTTTACATGATTTTATAAGCCCTTTTAAACTTGTAACTGGTCTATCAAATTTTTTGGAAGATTTAGTTTTATTTTTTGTATCTAGCAGTGACCAAATGTCATTAAAATCACCTCCTAGAATGACTTGCCCCAGTCCGTATTTATTGATAAATACTTTTATTGTTTTAAAAAAAACTATTTCTTTCTCTCAATCTGTTCGGAGCATTGATATTAACTAATGTGTAAATATTTTCATCAATTTCAATATTAATCATAATAACTCTTCCTTCTAAATCTTTATGTTCATCTATGTATTTGAATTTGGTTTTATCTTTTATCCATATTGCCACCCCACGTGAATTGCTTGTCCCGTCGCTTATTAAAAGATTTTCACCAAATTCTTTTTCAAATGTGAACTTCATTTTATTTGTAAAATGGGTTTCCTGCATGAATAGAATATCATTTTTTTGTTGATTTGACCAGCTTACAATTTTACTTATTTTTTCAAGTTGTTGCAGGCCATTAATTGTCATTGATCGTGCTTATATGTAGATTTTTTTTCATTGTGGATTATTTGAAAATTGTTGATTAAGCATTTTATCTGGTAAGTACCATTTTCTAATCATAGTTTTGAAAATATTTTCCATATATAATATGCACCTGTAGTTATATATTTGAATATCATTTTTATATCTTGCATTTTTAGTGGGATTTTTATTCATTTTTTGACAGAAATATTTTACCATATTTCTAGCGTTTTTATTACACTCAAATGTATGTTTACAGAAAGGTTTTAAATAGCTTGTTCTTTTTATATACAGGTATATTTCCTGAGTGTTTACAAAGCACGCTTCATTGATTCTTGTGGGTTTAAATTTTAACGATGTACCTTTAAACAATTTTCTAGCTTTTACTATCTTTGTAAACATAGGCGATTTTTTGTTATTGTTTATCCTGCTTCTGTTTCTTAGTTTGAGTGATTTCTTTTCACAGATTCTTTAGAATCTGACATAAAGTTTATTTTATTTTCATTTTTAAAACTATTCATTCTGTGTTTGGATCTCAGTTTATACCACATTTTGTATTTAAAGTTTGTTTGCCCAGTTACGTATGTTCTACATTTTGACCTGTTGTTATTAATAACTTTTCTGTTTAGTCTGATGTTTAACACTGAATCGTATTTTGATGATTGTAATGATTGATGTGATGATTTACACTCGTTAAGAATTGTTTTATGAGATTTAATAGACAACCATTTTAGACACTCGTCAGTGGATCTTTTTGTAAGATCCAGGAATTTCGAAAGTAAAATAGAAGTCCGTACGAGGTCGAATGACCTATATTTACTTGTCCACGTGACACAGTATATAAACATAAGCACGTGTTGACACACTTTTTTTACCCACAAAATAATGCATGTAAACTTGGCACTTTTTGGCACAATATGCAGTTTTCAGTACTCTTTTCATCATATCTATGATAAGAAAATTTGATCACACTACATATCACAAGAGAATATATCATTGGTGGTAACAGATATGAAAATGTCCATATATACTAACATACATGTACCCATAAAATTCTTACAACAAAACCATGCAATATATAGTACACTGTTTTTCTCAAGTACACACAGTGAAAAAAAAATATTTTTAGAGCTTTTAATTTTAGGTAAAATATCAAGAACATTTGCAGAAACTAATATAAGTGTGCTTGTTATATATTTTACAAGCACTTTTAACATAAGTAGCATTTGACAAGTCACAATTCGCTTTGAATAGAAAAGATTTTTTTTTTCTCAAATTTATTAAATGCAATTTATTCACTACTTTGATACACGCTTGTTCTATGTCAGAATCTTCGTATTTTATTTTTACATTTTTCTTTTTCTTATTCAGGTTTAACAGAAATAACTTCAGTAGAGTTAAAGAGGAATTTAGATAGTAAATACTGGATGATATAAATAAAAACAGTTCTATACAAACTATTTTGTGAGACATTTTAACATAGCAATGTATTTTTTTTTAATGTTTTTATATATGATTTTTATTAAAAGTATTTTTATCTATAGTTTGTATTGTTTATTATCATAAGCAAACTAGCGTTTCTTCTTTGGCTTCTTTGCTGCTGTTTCTCTTGTTGCATCATGAAGATTTTCAGTTGGCGTCACAGGAGATTTTTCAAAGTTTGGATTTTTATTTCTTGACTGCTTAGGAGTATCATGAGTATTGTTATTGATCTTGATCTCTGACTTTTGTTGTTAAATATCTTGTTATGCTCTCTTTATGACCTGTATTTTTGTTGCTCTTTGGTGTTTGACTTTGTTGTTTTCTGGGCAACGCACTTTCTTGAGTATCAAGGATTGACTGAGACTGTTCTTGGTCATTATCCGACTTCTTCCTTTCCTCGATACTCATTGAAGGCTTCGTTATATTTTGGGAATTGCCTTCCTCAAGAGACTGGTTGTTTTCACCTGTGTAATCATCATTGCTTTCATCATCGTCATCATCATCATCGTGATTTTCTTTGTTAGACGTGTTATCCATTTCATCACCATCTTCATTACCCTCACTATCAGAATTCATATTTTCTGTACATTCAAATTGTTTATGTCCAAATTGGCCACATTTTTTGCATTTCCAGCCATTTGGACATTCTCTTGCTGTATGTCCTTCATCAAGGCACTTGCTGCATTTTGTACTTGGCCTGGTTGGAGGAGGCTGATCATAATGATTTATGTTGGCCCAGTATTTCCCAACCTGCATAGTTTTAGGTAGAGGTTGTTCAAAAGTTTTGCATATCAATATGCGGTCACCAGTTTTACAATTTGTAATCTTGTTGTCTATTCGGAGCCTCTCCCTATAACAGTTAAGTACCTCACATTTACTGACAGAGGTTTCTAGTGTTATTATTTGGTTGTCGTCTGCTGAGAGGGGAATGTTTTTTACTCGTACTCTGATCGTATCTTCCTGTTCACGAAAGGTAATTTTTGGATTTCGAGTATACAGGGTAACAGAAATTCTTCTGATTGTAACTCCTTTGGACAACAGGTCTTTTTTGTCCATTTCGTTATCAAAGTATATTCTCCAAATACCTATACTTTAGCTGCTTCGGCATATGAGGCAGCCATGTTTTTTTCTTTGTTTGGATCGTCTTTGTCAGTACACATTGACAAAATTTATTTACTGGGTGTTATCCCGAAAGATTGCAGAAAATCTTCTATAAAGTAGTGCAACTACCTACTGTCTTCAACACATACAAGTATGTTACCATAAATTCTTGGAAATCTTCAAATAGGTTTAATTTTCTTCGGAGCTATGTAACACCCGTCACCTTAGTTCAGGGGCCGCAACTCTTTTTTACTGCACAAATATTGTCATTTTTATTCTTAGCTATTTCTAAATGGAATTGTTTTCCATTTGAATGTTTGAAGTCCATGAAATCGATAACTATTTTTTTGTGTAACACAACAGCTTGACTTAAACTAATTACATGATTGTAATTTTTGTTGTTGACTGTCATCTCACCAATTCTTAAAAGAGCATGGTATGCTAGGGTGAACATTGCTTTGAATAAAATTTGATCATACCTATTAGATATTGTCTGTTTTAATGCGTTTATTAATTGATTCAAAATCGTACTAGTGATTGGAAGTCTCATATCGTTTTTTCTTCCCTTATGCACTGATTTCAGTACCTTATCAATAAGGAATGAATCGGTTGGATCAGGCCAATTATTAATTTTGTGTGTAAAACCAATTGCTGATATGTATGTTGAGATAGAACTTGATGCAAGATCTTTGTTTTTCAAATGTGCTATAAATAGTATGAGGTCTGAACTAGTAAGTGGTAACTGAAATCTAATGCCATATTCTTCAGTAAAACTCTTATAGTGGATATGTGCTCTTCTATAAGTTTTTTGTGAGGAGTCAGATAAGATGTTGTTTAAAATTTGATTTAAGGGTTTCTGTAGCTTGGCTATTCTGGTAGATTGGGAACTGGTTTGGGAACAGTGTCTGCCCATGGTGCTAATCGATGAAATTTCTGTACCTGTTGACGAGAAAGTGCATCTGCCAATACATTTTTTGAACCATATATGTGTTTTGCCTTAAAGTTCACATTGTTTCTTAAGCAGTGTAGAACTAGTCTCCTTATTAGGAACATAATTAACACATCTTTAGATGTTTGTTTATTAATTACAGACACTAAAGCTATATTGTCTGTATGAAAATTTATGCACTGGTTTTCGAATTGGTGGCCCCATATTTCAACTGCCAAGACTATGGGATATAGCTCTAAAAAGGCAATATTTTGTTTTTGCCATTTTGTGTCCCATTTGCCTAAGAACCACTGTGAACCAAACAAAGCACCATAATCGTATGCACCAGAGGCATCTGTAAACAAATGTAGCTGATCAGATGTTAACCAACGGTCTGATAAAATCAATGAGTTCCCATTAAAACTCTTCTAAAAATTTTGCCATGTATTTAGATCTTGCATAACTGATTTTGTCATACGTATTCTATGAAAGGTTTTTTTTTACCCCAATTGTTAAGTCTATTAGTCATCTCAGGAATGCCCTTCCTGGTATGACAACTGCGCAAGCAAAGTTGAGTGTACCAATGATAGATTGAAGTTCCCTCAATGTAATTGTTTCCTTTTGTAACACTACGGTTATAAGATTGTGACATTTTGCAAGCTTATCGATGGGAAGTCTAACTTCCATCAACCTAGTGTCTATTTCGTAACCAACAAAACTCATGACCTGGGATGGCTGGAATGTTTTTTCCTTTGAAATTGGTATACCCATATCTTTACAAATTGCAAGAAAACGTTCTAATTTTTTCTTACACCAATCTTCAGTTTTTGTCGACTATCATAAAATCATCTAAAATATGCACCATGTTTGGAATAAGTACTTTATTTTTTGCGATCCATTCAAGTGCTGTGCTGAAATTCTCAAAAATTTGACAACTAGAACATAACCCATTTTCAGATTTTTATCGTAATGGTATTTCCCCTCCCACATGAAGCAAAACAGTTTATATTGTGATTCTTTTATGTTTATAATTCTAAATGCACTGGATATGTCAGTTTTTGCATAAAAACTTGTTCTTCCTACGGTCTTAATCAGTTCTATTGCATCTTTAATGAAAGCATACTGTACGCTGCATTTGTCTTGTGGTATGTTGTCATTGATTGATGACCCTTCAGGGAAAGATAAGTGGTGGATCATTCTATATGTCCCAGGCAGTTTCTTTTCTGCTAGTCCAAGAGGGGATAATTGCATTGCTGTAAAAGGTTTTGAATCAAAAGGGCCAACAAATCTATTTGCACTAATTTCAATTTGAATTTTTTGTCTAACAACTGTATTATGATGAACAGAACCTCTGAATTCCACATCGAACCCATATTTGAACATCTTAACTAAGTAATTGTACATTTTAATATTATATCCTTTTAACCAATATCCAAGCTTGTCAACCTTAACTGGTGTATTGCTATAAGAATTATAGTTAACATCATTTTCTGGTGGGGACAGTTTTTTTCTGTCCTTGGGGAAGAGGTGTCGTCTCTGTTACTAGATAGGGAGGGTATTCTGTTTTCACCTCGAAAGGGCTGGTTATTCCTGCCTTGTATCTTTTTTGAGTTATTACTGGTTTGTGTGAACTTATAAGGAAGTCGAACTGGTTTTTTGCATGTTGAGAATGAGTGGTTGAAACCACAATTGAAACATCTGTGTTGAAACTTGCTTTTTTCACCAAACTTACAACCTAAACCCTTATGAAATGAAAAGCATACTCCAATTGGCCTGCGAGTATTACCACTTTTGTTGTTGTCATTCCCAGATTTAACATTTACTTGCAATTTTGCTCTGAGATATAGCTCTATGTGTGTACACCCCCATTGTGCTTCTCCTCTTTCTAATAGTTTCCTGAATTCAATATCATAATATTGCCAGTTCCCCCTTCTCTTGACATTACCAGGATAATTTCCATATGGTGGGAAATGGCAGACCCTAATTCAGGGTTTTTTTGTACAAATTATCGCCGTAAATTTATTTCAGGCTGATAGCCATTGGTTAAGGGTTAATGTTCTCTTGTTTCGCTCTTCTGTAATTGACCATTCGGGGTTGTCAGCCCCTTGAACAAGTTGTAATCTTTATTTGGTCTCGTCATTATCAAAGAGGGAATGGAAGTCAATGTATCTTCCCGCCCATATCTGTTGTTTTATTTTATCCGGGATGTTGCTCCCTGTTTTGAGAGAGCAACTGACAATTGATGATTGCCCTCCAACAATTTGTTTATCAACTGTTGGTTGTACAGCCAGAACCTCTAGGCTGACAACCACATTGTTATTGTCGTGGTTTTGATCTCCATTACATGTACCTTGAATGTTTCTGTTCAGAGTGTCCACATGATGTTGGACCTCAGCCTCCTGAACATCTGAATTGCCACTATTTCCTTTGGAAGTAATCTTGTCGAATATTTCCTCCATCCTCCTTTCCATGCGGCTAGCGACCCTTTCTGTGACCCTGTTGATCAGGTCCTCCATGACATCTGGAGACATAACTGCTGTATTATTAGTAGGGGTGGAAGGCCTACTTGGTTTAGCCGTTGATATTTTCTTCCTGTGGGCGGCATTCTTCATTTTCTTAATGGCACCTGCCACTCCATATGAGGATTTTCTTTTTGAGGCATTGTCTGAAATATACTAATGCAAACTTAATACAATACTTTCAATCATGATCATGTTTTATTAGGACTATTTTGTTTTATTGAATTTATCTATTTGTTTTTCTTTGGATTTAAGTTTAATAATTCATGTTAACCTTGTTTAAATAATTTAATCTGGACGATCCTAAACCATTAAAATTGTTTGTTTGTGTCCATTATTATCTGTAAGTTTCGGCTGTAAAAATTTTACCTTTCGGTGACCAAATATTTAGTTTTAGCAACGACAGTACTTTATTTTAAGAAGGTTACACAGTTAGCTAAATAACTTATCTTCCCGAGGCCCTCATCATAGAAAGACATAAACAAAAGTTCAAACATACAAATGTCTACATGGCATACATTAGTATAAAAGTCAAGTATGATAATAATGTGATATGTAATATGATATCAATCGAAAAACTGTACATAGGGGATTGATATGTAAATTTTTGTTGACAATTAGTATTAATTTATCGTAACTACTACTTGAACCATGATTATGCATCATAATTTTGAATGTCATTCTGTTGCGATTATCCACCGGAAGTTTTTCAAAGATTACAAAATTTACGAGTACGGTTCGGATACGTTTTTTAATTTAATCTCTTTGCAGGAATTTATAACTGCTCCTCGTATTGACTTATATAAGTGGTATTGACCTTTCGTATTTAGATGTACTCCATCGGAAATAAATGTATCTTTGCATGAATTTTTGTTTGTGGTGTCAAAGGAAAATCTTTTGTTATGATCCCAAAAGATAAATTTCGATGATTTTTCAACCTCGTTCTTTATCATTTTTTTATTTCTTGTGCCTTTTCGAAATACATATTCTTGTATGCCTTATCTTGGACACTTGTATTGTCCCGATTGTATCCATGATGGCACATATTACTACTCGTCGAACGCCATACGTATTTGTCAGGAGCGAGCAGAAACTAATCAATTTATATGCCACTTCCTCAACAGACGTGTCCTCTACAACATCGTTACCACCAGCTAGGAGAATAACACATTCGGGTTTTTAAAGTTTTTTTCTTAAAATGTCCTGTACCAAGTCAGGAAATGGCCATTGTTATATTATAGTTCGTTTCTGTGTTTGGTACATTTTAATGTTGTGTTTTTGTTGTGTCGTTGTTCTCCTCTTATATTTGATGCGTTTCCCTCAGTTTTAGTTTGTAACCCGGATTTGTTTTTATCTCTATCGATTTATGAGTTTCGAACAGCGGTATACTACTGTTGCCTTTATTCAACCCATGTCGAACTTTATCATTTTATGAATAGTTCTTCCTCCTACGCCATGCCACTCCACAGTTGAAGTTTTTGCCAAATTGACGTCTAATTGGTGTCTATGATCGTTTCTTGATTTCAGGTAGTTGTGAAGCCGATGGCAAATGGAATGACCTAGTATAAGTGTGTTTAAAGGCATGCCTAGATTAAAATATTTTATGAAATTGAGTGTCACCAAATTTCTGTACGTTCTTCCTTCAGCAGGTATTTGAAAAGAGGCTGCATATTGAAACATGTGCTTGAAGTAGCGCCCTCATATCAAGTACAAAATTCCTAAAATTTTCATGTCAGATATACACCTATGTACTGTACAAACCTATTTTCTACATATTTCTAAAATTTACAAAACATGATATCAAGACTTTTAAAAATACAATTAAAAGTTACAATCTTTCATTGTACCATAAAATCACTTATGCTGCACAGAAAAATGCACAATTTAATTGTAAAAATTACAGCAAATCATAATTTAGGGGAAAATAGGGAAGGGGAGCGCGACGACTTACTGAGGTTAAAATTGAAAAGTAAAACTGCTATATGATGAGTATTATAAAAAGGCTTGTACATTTGATTTGAATGTTCTGTCAAACTTTGATATATTAAAACTTCTTACGTATTGGTTGTTCCTCTATTTGTTGTCTAAATGGACTACGGATGCTATATGCAAGAAATTTAGTATACTTTGAAAGACGGTAAGATTGAAGAAAAAAAAATGTCACACGTAATTAAAATTCTTCAAATTCACTCAATATATATTTTCATATGATATTTAAGTTTGATATTAAATCAAAGCTGATACATTACTCTTTCATTTTATAGCAAATATTTGGTGAAATCTTCATTCAGGAATCAATATAAGCTTTTCCGTGTTTGAAGAAGAAGAAAAAAAATCAGAAAGTTATGCTATATCGCGATTTTACAAAAAAACTACACAATGGGAAAACTCTACTACAAGATTAAAAATGATAGTATAATGTTTACTCTATCATCATGTGAATTTCAGCCATGAGATATGTCGGTCCATTACACTCTAAAAAGGCGACTTTTTCATGATTTGTCACTCCACTAGATGGATTACATATCTATACTATTAAATGAGAAGACATCATTTTGTGTTTCGCTTCTCTTCCTTCCACAATAAATTAGTCATCATGCCGATGTGTCCTATAGGTACCATACATAGTCCCATTTGTCATCCTCACTTATGACTATTCCATTTGGGTTATTTAGGGAGGAAAACGAAAATAAAGGCATCCGGATATTGTTTCCGTCATCGGACGGACTTTTAAGTCATAGACAAGACTTCCGTTTAGGACTGTTTAAAATTACACAGAATTTTGGTAAATTAACAAACATCAAAATAAGTCATGCATTCCATAGATTTGTTTTCATTTTCACATGGCCTGGGTCGTTATATTCGTTAATATTATCCTTTTTACGCCCGGGATAAAATTCCAATATAACGACCCAGGCCATGTGAAAATTTTCAACAAATCTATGGATTGCATGAATTATTTCTTAAATAAAACATGATTATATACCGGTTCCAGCGGTCCCAAAAAATCGTATTTTTATCGCTTTCCAGGGATCGAAGGAATGTTTGATACCGGTTTCTGTAGCTCAGGTACCCAAAACATTGTATGTAATCAAGGAATTAAGGGTTGTTTGTAGGTACGGAAAGTGATTTTTTAAAAATCAACTGATCTAAGAAAACTTTAGCTCATTTTAAAGGCATTGTGAAGACATTTTCAAAACAGTTTCACTTTTATCAATACACATAATAGCAACGAAGAAATAGCAAATTTTCAAAATGGTAATTTTTTACTATTCTAGAAAAACTGTTTCCTCTCTTTAAAAAATAATAAAATATATTTTTTTAATCATTTGGGTTATAGTTTTGTTTACATTGCTTCTTTTACATCTTGTTAGTCAATTTCAATCCTCCATGTTAAGTTTTTTGGTCAAAATAGAAGCATAAAGCATGAAAATGTCAACCACTCTCATGAAATTCTATCATCCAAAGTCACATAACATGACGATACCTTTATATATTCCTTTCTTCAGAACATCAGTTGGTATATTGAAAATGTAAAGTAAAACTTTATAAACATTTGAATGTAAAGAAACAAAATATAAATATTAATATTACTCTTTATATACAAATGTATATGTTTGTGTGTGT
The DNA here is from genome assembly GCA_017311375.1 of Mytilus coruscus. Classification (NCBI taxonomy): domain Eukaryota; kingdom Metazoa; phylum Mollusca; class Bivalvia; order Mytilida; family Mytilidae; genus Mytilus; species Mytilus coruscus. The sequence continues at coordinate 58,564,090 of CM029601.1, forward strand.
GTACCATGAGAGACGTAAAAGGTTTGAAGTATGTCATCTGTCTTTGTATAGTCATGATAGTTTTAGAATGTTCCTTTTCATTAACATTCTATTTAATGAAATATTCTTATTCTTATATAGCATGTATAGTGAATGCTTATAAATAAAAATAAACAACAACCTTGCAACAATTATACTACAGGTCTAAAATACCTGTTGCACTGAAAAACAATGAAAATAAATATAACATTATTTTAATTTGAAAAATTTCAAACAAAATTATTATGTCAGATCACTGTAATTACTTGTATGTATAAAAGTCAAGTAAATTCATATCTGTATATCGGTTACAATATTTATACAGGGAAATCTGTAAACCAATCTCATTCACGACTGAAGTTCAAAATGCATTGAATCTGAGATGAAGAGACTTCAGAACATGGTTTCTGGTTTATTCAGGGTTTGGTTTAGACTAGTTTCACTGTACCAAGCATTAGTTGTTAGTATGACTTTAGCTTCCCAGAAATTATATAATTATTATTTCAGAATATATATTAAATTGCCTGGTGTTCGCTAGTGTTTTTTTTTCTCGACATGAAATTTCTTCAATACTGATCAATACAGAAAGTGGTAAGCTCCAAGGTAAAACTTGATTAGTTTATGTATTCCTATACATGATCATGCTGAAATCATATTAAAAAAATGCACTTCTGGTGCAACTACATGCAAAACGAATCTTGAACAGACCTTCGAACATGGTTTGAGACCTACCATCTCCGGTATTATCAAGTTTTTTGGCTCGATAATCCTCTAGCAGTCTGTATGTGTAGATAGCTGTAGTGTCCGTTACGTTCCCTTATTTAATTATACCATTGTAATTAGAACATATATGTGGGGAAAATTTCAACAACTCAGTTGATGTGATCACACTCACACACAAAAATATGTATCCAAAAAATAATATCTTTAGAGTGTACTGTTAAATACAGTCTGAAAAAAGGGTCATGTTAATATTATTTTGAAAGTTATATTGATTATTCTCAGACAAATAGTATTTGTATAATAATTAATATAACTTTCAACTTGGAAAGTGGCAGTCAGGGAAAGGGGGTAGGGGAATCTTCTTGTATCAATATGGGATGGAAGACAGGGGAGAATTGATGACAAGGGAATGAATTGCCATGTTGGTTTTTTTTTCTAAAACCTTAACTGTGAATAGCAGACGAAGTGAACTGCCGCTACTGCATGGATTCCTATGAATGTTTTTAGTTGAACACGTTGAAAATACATATATTGATTGTTGTTAAACCACATTATTCAGTATCCTTACTATCTCGTGTGCAATGGCAAATGGTTACACTATCTTTAAATCGCAATAAACTGGCTGTATAATGCAAAAAAAAAACAACTATCACGCTGATTTCCAATCAAAACTAAACCAAAAGTTGTCCATGCAAGGGAAATAACTATGTATACACAAAAAGGAGGGTTATTTATAAAAATTAATTTTGATATGAACACAGCTATCTAGATTTATTTATTGGACCTAATTATTTGATTAATATATTAAACTTAATAAAAAACTATATTTTATGGCTGTATAACGTTCCCTTGTATTTTTTTGAAACGAATGTAACTTTCAAACCCTTGTTTGTACCTCAAATATTTCATCGTATTCCCAAAAAGTATAATATACAGAATCATGAATATTCATATATCTATCAAAAGCAATCATAACCTTCTGAGACTCAACAAGTTAATAGAAGGCCGTAATCGGAGGTCATCCAAAGATTTTATTTTTATTTTTAACATCTGGGAACAATTATTTAGGGTAATTTGGAGTTATCTCCCATTGGTTTGCCATACCTATTGTTTGTAAATTTACCAAAACTCTGTGTAATCTTAAACACATAAAATCTTTTACAAAATTCATCCTACAACAGTTAACATACTTTCAACCACGCTCTAAATGCCCGCGATTTCGCGGGTGTGTTCTAGTGTCTTTGAATTACCGATGAGAAATTTTGAACATGGAGAATGTAAGTAGTATACAGTGAAATATTTGGAACCCACGACCTCTAGATTAGAAGTCCAGCGCGCTATCCCCTGCGCTACGAGGACATACCAATCATGTTCTGATCTAAATTATTTATTTTAAAACCCATTTTCCAACCTTAAACGCCTGATCTTCTTTTACTTCAACCAGAGTCAAATGTTTATGTAACGGATGGTGATGTTTTTTGTTGACAGGAATTAAAATATACGAGTGAGAATTTTGTTAACTGATCGTTAGCTAGAATACATTCACCACTTTGCATGTAATGTCTGACTTGAAAATATATGTTACCATCTGTATTAAAGTTGTCGCTCTGTATTTGAAAGGTATTGGGATTGTATATGTGCATCATGATCCAACCTTATCCGCTGATTCTTTTGCCGTTTCATTGAAAATATCTAGACGACAAATTTTACAAAGGGCTTGTATTTACTATCATGATTTCTTTGATAGAGGGTTGCTGCTCACAAGGAAGCTAATAAACCAAGAGTTCCAAGGGTGAAGTTGAAATCATCCCTTCGTAAATTTTACGGACGCCATCACCAGTTGGTTGACCGTTATGGAATATCCGTTTCACAGATGATAGCGGATATGTTCCTAATGTCGTTACTACAATCCCGTCCCCTTTTCACGAATGTGACCTACCGTATTAGACTTAATACCGGGTTTGTACTAACATGAGCAACACGACAGGTGCCACATGTGGATCAGATCTACCCTTCCGCAGCACATGAGATCACCCCCATTTTTTTGGTGGGGTTCGTGTTGCTCAGTCTTTAGTTTTCTTTGTTGTGTTTTGTGTACTATTGTTTTTCTTTTTTTAGCCATGGCTGGCGTGGTCAGTTTATTTTCGACTTATGAGTTTGAATGTTCCTCTGGTATCTTTTGCCTCTCTTTTACAAACAAAACAAATAATGCAGCGTAGTTTTTCAGACGTATTCAAAACAAAGTTGTGGAAAAAAAACATCTTGTATGGGGAAATTCAAAGTATATACAGAAAGCAAACTATACTTTTTTTTTAGGAATTTTAGTTTGTGTCATGGCTAATGACTAGTTATCCGATAAGCTTCTAAAAACACAACAAATTGGCAGTATTTGGCCACAGCTTTTAATATTATTTGAATTTATACATATTGTATATAAGTAATCTCAATATGCATGTATGTATGTGCCACAGATCGCTGGCAATATAACTGTCACTGGTATATCTGAAAATATGAGGTTACCGGCATATCGCTGATTATGGCAACTATTCTGTCAAATATATATATATATATGAATGACTACCACAGATTGTGGTAACTGAAGATAAGATTAAAACAACTTAGATCACCGTGGGAACACAGGTAATGGATCAAAACCCTTACATTTTTCATCTGTAGTGAATGATACTATTTCTAAAACGAAATGTTTTTTGATGCAGCGGAATCTGCAAATCCGAGTAAATCAGTCTTTGAGGACAGTTCTTTTACATCAATCAGAATTCTTCATCTGTCCATTTCGCAAAATACATGTAGGCGTCCAGAAATGTGTCAACCCAAACATCACCTGAAAAGATAAAATAAACCATACCGGCAGACAAGGCAGCCAATAATGTAGTGGTGGTGTGACGCATATACTACACGGAAGTTCTTCAAAACGAAATTATCAATTCCTCTACATTCAGGTCCGTTCGCACCACAGAGAGTCAAATCGTTAACAAGCATACCACTGCCACTACCCAACTTAAAGCATCTTCCGAACATTTGAAAGTCCCTACCATGTACTGGTTACCGAAATTACACAAAAACCATTTAAATTCCGTTTCATCTCCGCATCGAGTAAGTGTTCTACTACTAATCTATCAGTTCTTCTAACTACCTCCTTACTACTATCAAAGAACTGGTTATTAACTTTTGTAATAAAGCTTATGAAAATAATGGTATTAATTATTTTTGGAGTGTTAAAAATTCTTTAGAGGTTTTAGATAAAATACATGCTTTTGATGGTCCTTATAATTCTGTTGACAGTTATGATTTTCTACTCTGTACACTACACTTCCACACAATCTTATAAAGAAAAAGTTTTTGTATTTGATAAAATGGTCTTTCGAAAAATCTCATTGTAATTTTATTTGCTGTAACTCGTTTAAAGCCTTTTCTGTAACGAAAAGGAAAGTATGCTAGATACACTTACTGGAAATGTGAGGATATGATTGAAGCTTTAAATTTTCTGCTAGATAACATTTATGTACGTTTCGGCGATAAAGTGTATCGTCAGGTAGTAGGTATTCCTATGGGCACTAACTGTGCCCTTTAATAGCAGATTTATTTCTATATTGCTATGAATCTCAGTTTATGACCAAACTCAGTAAAGACCCATCATTGTTATATTTAGTTGATACACTCAACAATACCTACCGTTATCTGGATGATATTTTTCGTTAAATAATCCAGAGTTCTCTAAATATACTTCCGAAATTTACCCAAAAGAACTTACTTTAACTAAATCTAACATAAACAGCAGCAGTTGCCCTTTTCTAGATTTAGACATTTCAATTTCTAACGGAAACTACATACTAAAATTTACGACAAAAGAGACGATTTTTCATTTCCTATTGTTAATTTTCCATTTTAGACGGCGATGTGCCTTTGGCTCCATCATACGGTGTTTATATATCCCAACTCGTTCGGTATGCCCGTGTGTGTTCTGATGTCATAGATTTTAACGAACGTAATCAATGCATCACTGGGAAATTATTGTGTCAGGGATTTCGATACCATAAATTACTTAAAACTTTTACTAAATTCTTTCATAGATACAAAGATTTGATTAGTAAATTTGGCTGCACCTGTAGAAAACTTATTAAAATGGTATTTCACATCCTAAATTTTACGGTAATATTGTACTTAAAGCGAGGAAATCACTATGTGATCCGTGTAAACTCATCGAACCTTTAAACAAACTTATAAGTAAGGGTTATCGTACCAATATTGTAATTAGATCTCTGAATATAGTTTACATTGGCACTAATATCGATTTTGTCATTAGCAAATTAAAACATAACTAAGTTGTATCTTCTTTTTGAGGCGGGATGTTTAGAGACACACACACGTTAATTTTATCTCTTAAGAAGTAGCTCCTCACTATCCTACTACCTGTCGATATATTTATTTTGGCATTGCACAAGTCATGTCTTCTCTGACTGTTCATGACGTTAAAATACTAAATCCCTGGGATGTGTTTTAGTTGATTTTAGTCTCTGATGCATGATTTTTTATCATTAATTGTTTTTGGCTTTTAACTAGCTGTCAGTAACTGCGAGTACTCTCAAATCGTACTTTCTTGTTAATTCGACCTGTTGATACTATTTTTAATACTTTTTGTTATTTTATATTAATATGGATCTTGTCTGTATACCAGCTTTGATTATTTGGAATATCTACTAATTTTCACTTCTTCGTACTACATTTGTATTAACATCAAGATTATTCTCCTTTAATCTGTACAGGAAGTTTTATTGTTGATATTTACCCTTATGTATCTAGTGTTAAATTAGGTATTTATATGACAGACCTTTCTTGGTATTCCTAATTATTGGAAGATTTTATATAGACAGAAAAGTATACCTAAATCGACAAAGTTATTTTTCATTTACCTGTATATATTATGAAAACCGGTTTTTCAAAAGTGATTATTTTCTAAGGGTTTAATATTTCGCGGTAGTGTTTTGCCATGGCTTTATTTGGACTTGTTTGTTTGCTTTTTGGCCTTGAATGTTTGTCCCTAATATTTTATTAACTATGTATTTACTTTCAGGTATCACAGATCGAATTTATTCGTTCATTGTGTGTTAATTTACGTTTTGATTGAGTTAAGCCTTCCAATTGATGTTTTATCGTGTGTTTTTCTATGTTGTGATGTTATACTATTGTTTCAGAAAAAGGGAGAAGGTTTGGTACCATTAAAACGTTTAATCCCGCTGCAAATGTTTGCACCTGTCCTAAGTCAGGAATCTGATGTACAGTAGTTGTCGTTTGTTTATGTAATTTATACGTGTTTCTCGTTTCTCGTTTTTATATATACTAGACCGTTGGTTTTACCGTTTGAATGGTTTTACACTAGTACTTTTGGGGCCCTTTATAGCTTGTTGTTCGGTGTGAGCCAAGGCTCCGTGTTGAAGGCCGTACATTGACCTATAATGGTTTACTTTATAAATTGTTATTTGGATGGAGAGTTGTCTCATTGGCACTCACACCACATCTTCCTATATCTATATGGTTACAAGAGCGCAATTATTCGTAATGCATTTTCCATAGGGTACCACTGGTGTTCCGTATTTTTTCTCGAAGACTACACAAACAAGGGAAAAACGGGTAGCAGTTCCTGTTACTAGAAATGCCAGTGTTGCATTACAACCAAAAAAATATATAGGGTCATGCGGCTCAAATTGACTTAAAATGCAGTTGAAAAAGATCGTCTATTTTTTTCGCTTAATGAAAAAGGCATATTTTTAATGGCTCCGACGTGCAGAAATGGAAGATATTTTCTATACTTCGTAAAATGTGAATATGATTTTCTGCAATTTTAAACCTAATTGGATAAGCTTTCGATTAAATGTAATTCCAATCCTGTATCATCCAATCAGAAGCCGTATAGGATTCTATTCTGAGTACCATCTTGGGGTAAAAAACTTGCCGGTAAAATGTAAACAAATAATTGCGACCTTGTAACCATATACAAAGCAGTTTCTAATTCTAATTATATTTACGAGACGGAAAAGATGCTAATATTATTTAAAGTTTTCATCACAGGGACTCGGTTAGCAGATTAAAATTTTGTTAATCAATGTTTTTTAATTTTTTTTTAGTATTTCCTGTCTTTGTATTACTCTATTAACGTATTTGACGTTGACATCACTATTTCTTTGTTTTCTAGCAATGTGCAGTTTACTATCCATATCCGTATACTGAAAAATCCTAAAGGGATCTAAGTCGCCATCTTGAATTGCCTTCCCTACTTTAGATAAAAAATAATTAAAAATATTAATAAATTACTATATACCTTACAAAGGCACTCATTTTCTTCCTAAATTATTCTTCTATCACATGCATATTTTGATTTTTGGATCAACAGAACCCTTACGCAACTTCAGTTGCATTCAGGTCAGAATATTCAAATTTCCGGCGAAAGCAACGTAACTGGCAAACATGTCGTTTTTCAGTAAGATAGACGAAATGGGAGATAACTCTTGTCATTCGGAAACTTTCGGGTTGATGCATTTACTACATCGATAACTCCTCATAAACTGACGAGTGCTGTCCCCTGACATAAATATCGAGCGCAAATTTAATAACGAATAGAACCTTTCTGCAAACGGGGTAACATAAATCACTGACTTTTTGGTAGACACATCAATAAAATGAAGAAGTTACTAAAAAATATTGACGTGTTCAACGGGATTTACCAGGTTCAGTAACAGTACCAGGATTTAAAAAAAGGGGGGGGGCAAGTTGGTAGGCTAACTTTTGGATTAATACTTTGAAAAAGTCTATGCATTTATCATACATGCATGTATGAAGCTCCATTAGGAGACCCTTGTCCCCATAAATCCGTCTCTGATTATATACATGTTGTACTACATAAATCCTTGATGTGAAAAATATCAGGACGATGTCTGACAGAAAGTCACATTCCTTTAAGAAAAAAAACCCCGATAGTACAATCATTTGATATTTTCAATGGGCGGAAGGATAGGAGAATAATCTGATATTGAAACAACACATACAATGACTGTTCGAGGAAATTTTCGTTTGATATTTAATTTTTATGAAGGATTCTTGGCGTGTAAATCTGTCTCATATCTGATCGATTGAGCGTAGGTATCAAGTTAGGGGACAGCACTCGTCAGTCTATGAGGAGTTATCGTTGTAGTAAATGCATCAACCCGAAAGTTTCCGAATGACAAGAGTAATCTCCATTTCGTCTATCTTACTGAAAAACGACATGTTTGCCAGTTACGTTGCTTTGAATTTTCTGATCTGAATGCAACTGAAGTTGCGTAAGGGTTCTGTTGATCCAAAATCAAAATATGCATGTGATAGAAGAATAATTTAGGAAGAAAATGAGTGCCTTTGTAAGGTATATAGTAATTTATTAATATTTTAATTATTTTTATCTAAAGTAGGGAAGGCAATTCAAGATGGCGACTTAGATCCCTTTAGGATTTTTCAGTATACGGATATGGATAGTAAACTGCACATTGCTAGAAAACAAAGAAATAGTGATGTCAACGTCAAATACGTTAATAGAGGAATACAAATAGACAGGAAATACTAAAAAAAAATTTAAAAACATTGATTAACAAAATTTTAATCTGCTAACCGAGTCCCTGTGGTTTTCATTGCATTTTCAGTATCATTATCAAATTTGTTTACTGATATTCTAGAGTATTGACGCTTTTACTTGTATTAAATTCATATTTCAAAGATTCGATCACATTTATTTTATTTAACTCCTTTAAATTTCAGTTTGGTCTAAGGAGTCTTAGGTCATGACAATTAAATATGCAACATAAAACACAAAATAAAAGAAAATCAAGGTTGTAAAATGCGTTGAACACAATGTTGAAGAATAAATAATATAGATGTGACCCTGATGGGTATGTCCTCGTAGCGCAGGAGATAGCGCGCTGGATTTCTAGTCCAGAGATCACGGGTTCGAATCCCGCCGAGGATGCAAAATCAGAAATATTTTTGTTCTTTCCATCATCACTGTACAACTACAAAAAATCAAATCTGGAGTTGTGGACAGTAAACTGATGCTTTTCAGTAATATTTTAGTTCCAAATTTTGTTCCCTACTATCTTCAAACCAATCTTACCAAAAAAATAAAAAAGTAAAATTACACAACTACGTATCAGTGCTTATTGTTTAAATATAGAACGGGGTAGATATAATAAACCCAAAATTCTAAGAGAACAACGTTTTTGCAAATTTTGAACTGAAGTAGAGACTGAAGAACATTTTTGATATCTTGTGATAAATATAAAAATATAAGGCAAACCTTTTTCCAATCTTATGGTTTAGATTTAAAAGATTCACATAATAATTATTTTTACTTTCTAAACTTTTAAATCAACAAAATATTACTGAATGTAATTATTTATACAAAGTTATTAGAGATGCATTAGAAATAAGAAACAAGTCTTAAAAATATGGGTACAATATATATATATATATATATATATATATATATATATTACATGTGAAACTTTGAAATGTTGTTTTGTATATTATCATATGATTTGTAATGGAGAACACTAATGTAATATTAGTTATCTTAATAAAGAATCTGAATCTGTATACTTACTACATTCTCCTTGTTCAAAATTTATCATCAGTAAAGACATATTTAATCCATAGGTAATGACCAAATCGACATCATCATTTGCAAAATTCTATTCCAACTTTAAACAATTTAAGTTTTCGACCATGGAGTGTATGTATTTTTAGCATATCTTATTGTCAAAAGAATAATCGGATTGGATGCAAGGTATATAAATAACAAGGAAACCTCTAATATATTTATGATAAAGACAAAAATCACCGAAATATTAAATACTCCAACACCCTCCCCATTTAAAACAAACATCATCTTCATCAACCAGTCTGTATGCATGAAGCAAACTAAAGTTCCTAAAAAGATATGTATAGATTGCTATCTCTATATGTTTTGAATTTCACCATAAAAGATGTGTTTTTTTTCCCCCAGAACTATCTCTGATAGATAAAGATAAAGTTACATAACAACAAATTGTCAGGGTAATGCAAAGGAATCGTGTCAAACCAAACCCCACCAGGTGACATCAACATCCTGTGTACACATGTATTTCCAGAGTTTAGATTTTGTTATGTACAAACGTTTTCTGTAATGTACCTATAAATATCTCTTTCCCGTGTACACACATGAAGAAATATATACCATAAAGAACTTGAAGAAAAATGAATATTATGAAAAATTCTGCAATAAGTTGATTTTTGCTTAAATAAATAATAGACACAAATGTTACACGATAATTGTTTTCAAACAAATATTCTAATTCAAATTTTATATTTAATCGGGGTTTTTTATTACTATTTCATAGAAAGCGAGACTTCATTGCAAATGATTTTTGTCATTTTTTTTTATTCAATATAAGCAAAATCCAGGCATTGAAACCGATATTGAAATTTTAACTTGTTTTCAAAAACTTGTGATTACATACATTTTAACATGGTATACCCGCCAATATTTATGGACAGAGTTATCGGTCCTAACTAGGACTGATATAGTTGGGTATGTTTGAATTTCACCATAAAAGATGTGGGTTTTTTCCCAAAAAACTGTCTTTGAAATACGTCTGGAAAACTATGCTGCATTATTTGTTTTGTTTGTAAAATTTGTCGTCTATAAATGTTTTCAATGAAACGGCAAAAAGATGAATGTAGAAGGTTAAATCGTAAAGTCAATATACAATCCAAGTACCTTTTAAAAATACAGCGACACAAATTCTCTATACTACAAACATCAAATGCAAAGTGGTGAATATCTACTAGCTAACGAACGGTTAACAAAAATGTCACTCCTATATTTTAATTCCACGGTCAACAAAAAACATCACCATCCGTTACATTAACATTTGACTCTAGCTTAAGTCAAAGAAAATCAAGGTTGTAAAATGCGTTGAAGAATAAATAATATAGATGTGAACCTGATGGGCATGTCCTCGTAGTACAGGACATAGCGCGCTGGACTTCTAATCCAGAGGTCGCGGGTTCGATACCCGCCGAGAATGCAAAATCAAAAATAATTTTGTTCTTTCCATCATCACTGTATACTTTCTCCTTGTTCAAAATTTATCATCAGTAAAGACATATGTAATCCATAGGTAATGACTAAATCGACATCATCATTTGCACAATTCTATTCCAACTTAAACAATTTAAGTTTTCGACCATGGAGTGTACATGTATGTATTTTTAACATATTTTATTGTCAAAAGAATAATCGGATTGGATGCAAGGTATATAAATAACACGGAAACCTCTAATATATTTATGATAAAGACAAAAATCACCGAAATATTAAATACTTCAACACCCTCCCCGCTTAAAACAAACATCATCTTCTTCAACCAGTCTGTATGCATGAAGCAAACTAAAGTTCCTAAAAGGATATGTATAGATTGCTATCTCTTTATGTTTTGAATTTCACCACAAAAGATGTGTTTTTTCCCCAGAACTATCTTTGAAATACGTCTGGAAAACTATGCTGCATTATTTGTTTTGTTTGTAAAATTTGTCGTCTATAAATGTTTTCAATGAAATGGCAAAAAGATGAATGTATAAGGTTAAATCGTAAAGTCAATATACAATCCAAGTACCTTTTAAAAATACAGAAACACAAATTCTCTTTACTACAGACATCAAATGCAAAGTGGAGAATGTCTACTAGCTAACGAACGGTTAACAAAAATGTCACTCCTATATTTTAATTCCACGGTCAACAAAAAACATCACCATCCGTTACATTAACATTTGACTCTAGCTTAAGTCAAAGAAAATCAAGGTTGTAAAATGCGTTGAAGAGTAAATAATATCGATGTGACCCTCGTCACAGTACAGGGGATAGCGCACTGGACTTCTAATCCAGAGGTCGCGGGTTCGAATCCTGCCGAGGATGCAAAAACAAAAATATTTTTGTTCTTTCCATCATCACTGTATACTTACTACATTCTCCTTATTCAAAATTTATCATCAGTAAAGACTTATTTAATCCATAGGTAATGACCAAATCGACATCATCAATTGCAAAATTATATTCCAACTTAAACAATTTAAGTTTTCGACCATGGAGTGTATGTATTTTAACATATTTTATTGTCAAAAGAATAATCGGATTGGATGCAAGATATATAAATAACACGGAAACCTCTAATATATTTATGATAAAGACAAAAATCACCGAAATATTAAATACTTCAACACCCTCCCCGCTTAAAACAAACATCATCTTCTTCAACCAGTCTGTATGCATGAAGCAAACTAAAGTTCCTAAAAAGATATGTATAGATTGCTATCACTATATGTTTTGAATTTCACCATAAAAGATGTGGGTTTTTTTTCCCCCCAAGAACTGTCTTTGAAATACGTCTGGAAAACTATGCTGCATTATTTGTTTTGTTTGTAAAATTTGTCGTCTAGATGTTTTCAATGAAACGGCAAAAGATGAATGGATAAGGTTAAATCGTAAAGGGAATATACAATCCCAGTACCTTTTAAAAATACAGCGACAAAAATTAACTTTACTAGACATCAAATGCAAAGTGGTGAATGTCTACTAGCTAACGAACGGTTAACAAAAATTTCACTCCTATATTTTAATTCCACGGTCAACAAAAAACATCACCATCCGTTACATTAACATTTGTTATCTTTCTCCTCATTTTTCAATGTTGCTGTCCTGTGTAGACTGTGCTTATACGATTACAATACTGGCACTTTATTTCTTAAACCAAATCTGACTTCTTCTGTTCTGTCTAATAAATTTCAGAAAACTGTTTACACTTGGAACATAGGGAAAGTGTTGTTGTTCGTGTTCGGCCAAATAACTAAGTTAAACTATTTTCCTTTTTCATTGCATGCCTGACAAAAAGAAACCGGCGTTTTTTTCGGCACCATTTTAAAACAAAGGGGTTTCTTAGCGGAATTGCATTAATTGTGATACCATTCCCCGTAATTTCACACATTATCCTAGTTTTCTATAATTTGGATTTCTACTTAAAAACAAAATTTCTTTGGCAAATGATCGGGAAACGGTGTGCATTATAATTAAGAATTTATTGCGAAAAAAAAAGAACCCAGAATAAGAAATCTCAGTCTGTTATGCATAATAACAGATATAGATAAATTATACAAGTACTTACTTGTCAATAGAATAGAACATTAAAAAAGTATATATTTAAATGTAAAGAATGAGCAGAAGAATGGGAGGAAGTCGAAGAAGCAATCAATGTCAAATTATGTATTGCATCTAATCTCTCGGCACTCTGCATCTATGCACAGTTACAATCAAAAATGTTTAACAAAAATATACGGTTATTTCATTTTTTTTATCAGTTCACGATACAAGTACAGCATAGGCCTACATGTTTTTGTCTTCAACCTCCAGAAACACGACGGAACCTGCTGCCTTGACTGGTATCTAGGAACGTTGTTAAATAACGTCAGAAACGATAACTCATAACGTAACGTCATTTGGTATCGTGTTACCTTTTGTAAATTTACTCAGTGAAAGTGATTTACCAGACCATGAGTTTATAAATGCATCAAACACGAATTGGGAAAATAGCGGTTTATATTTCAATCTCTCATAAAATATATGATTTTAAATGGCCCTTGACTCCATAATGAAAGATGGTAGCTGCCTGGGTAAGTATATATATTGATATAAAGCAGTGTTTTACTACATGCACTTCTTTTCGTGGTAAGATGACGAAATAAATTGACCAAAAACTTGCATATATAATTAAATTGCAGCGGGAGGTTTACAAGTTTTGAGAACATTTTTCAATTTCACAGTAAAACTAAAGCATTATAATAAATTTGAAAAATATAGATATATGTGCCCATAGATAGTCGAACGGATAAGCATTTAAAAGCAACTACCAATAGACAAAAGATTAGAGTTTTTTTTTTTATTTCAAAATAAAAACTAAAAGCCTTAGCAAAATATAGATATAGGTGGCACATTCCCTTCAGACATTACCACGGTTTTTCAATTCATGATGCTTTGAATCAAGTTCCTTAAGAAGGTTAAAAAAATCATCATCAAGTTGCCTTAATTTCCCTTCACAAGATTTTCTGGTACATACTTTTTTACCTGTTTGTGTACACAGTAATTGCGTGGATGATTAATTACCACAATTATAAGATAGCGTTTTACTCTAATCAAGGTATTAAGGACCATATTTGTTATTCTTTATTTAAATAATAGAAACTTGCAATTGTCAAAAATTTAAAACCAAAGATTTTAATAGCAGGATAAATTAAAATCAATGTGAAAACTAATTACAAACATAGTTTTTTTTTTAATTTGGGACACAGCATTGTATTCAAAATTAGCCAGTGGCAATTTTTGTTTTCAATGTCATGATTACGATACAATGAAATCTTACCCTTGTGGTCATCCATGCATATTTACTTAGTACAGGGAAAAAGTATGTACTTTGAAACTTAGAAGGCAAATTCAAGTAATATGATTGGACAAGAAGTTGTAAGTATGTGCTAACATTACGATGTTTAGGATTTCTTTTTTGGATACAGGAAGTTGACATGGCGAAAATTTCATATAAATGTAAATTACCATGCCTACTTGTTGGTTTCGTGTAAACTAATATAATTTGAGTAGCCTGTTAAAATACAGTGTTATCGGCTATTCAACTGGAGAAATAATATGAAAAATGTTCAATTATAATGATACGATTCAAGCAGTTGTATACTCATTAATCATCGTATGCAAATCGCGCGTTTATTGTCCATGCAACGCTCATTACTCATTGTGTGTTCATTGTCCGTGTAACGCTTATCACTCAAATAGCGATCATCAATCGATCATTCTCCGTATAATGATCAATATTTATTGTGCGTGCATCGTTTAACCTGCATTCATCGTCTGTTCCCCGTGCATGTATTGTCCGTACGTGTATCGTGTGTGTGGTCAGTGTGAATTATAGAAGGTCTGCACATAGAATTATGTTTTTATGTACAAAAATGTCGTTCAGTTTTATCACGTCTAAATGCTAAACATGGGTTATTGGTGAAACAAAACTGCTTGATTTTATTGGATATGTGTAAAAAGTAGAATCACAATAATACCGAACTCCAAGGAAAATTCAAAACGGAAAGACCCTTATCAAATGGCAAAATCAAAAGCTCAAACACACCAAACGAATAGAAAACAACTGTCAAAATTAAGTTAAATTTTAAGTTAAAATTATCTTCGGTGGTATCTAGTCTATATTTGATCGTTTGTATCTCTGTGTGTATCGAAATTGGAACCTTTAGTTTTGATAATGCAAAAACATGATGTCCTCTTTCCAGTATCGATATCTTGACTAAGAACTAAAACTTTTCATTATGATTATACCAATCTTCCAACTTAAAAGGCAGGCTTAACCGGGGAAAAGCTTGATTAGTCCTAGAGAAATTGTGTTATGATGCATATATACTTAACATTTTCTTTGTTCATCTAAAACGTTTTCAGAAAAGTAAACCGGGTAATAGGGTTGATAGGGAAAATTTAAAACTAAACGCCCCAATAGATAAAACTTATACACGTTTGGAACCAAATAAATTCGGAAAAATCTTTACTTGCAAAAATTAACGCAGTGAAGACGGACATATGGTTATGGCAATAAATCACACTGACATCCTGTCATAAATGATACCTGTGCCTACAATTTCTCAAAATTAAAATTGTATGATAAATTTTAAAAGTGTGAAAAAAATTAATGAGAAATCTTATTTTCATATGACAGGTTAATATTTTATAGAAATTGAACGTACAGATAGGACACAGAAACTAGTAAAAGAACTTAGAAAAAGTTACCAGAAGAGAACTGGCATTATATACATAAAAAAAGAGAACACAACTGAGACTTTAATAAAAGAGAGGCGAAAGATACCAGAGAGACAGTCAAACTCATAAGTCGAAAATAAACTGACAACGCCATGGCTAAAAAAGAAAAGACCAACAGACAAACAACAGTACACAAAACACAACATAGAAAACTAAAGACTGAGCAACACGAACCCAAACAAAAACTGGGGGTCATCTCAGGTGCTCCGGAAGGGTAAGCAGATCCTGCTCCAAATGTGACACCCGTCTTGTTGCTCATATTAGCACAAACCCTGTAATAAGTATAAATCGGTAGATCACATTCGGGGAAAAGGGGACGGGTTTGTAGTTACGACATTTTGAACATATCCACTATCGTCTGTGAAACGGATATTCCATAACGTTCAACCAACTCGTAATGTCGTCCGTAAAATTTACAAAGGGATGATTCCAACTTCACCACTTGGAACTCTTGGTTTAATAACTTCCTTGTGAGCAGCAACCCTCTATCAAGTAAAGCATGATAGGAAATACAAGCCCTGGAATATCGTATCAACTGGGAGATGTATACTCCGTATGCAGGCGCTGCTGGAATGTTGCTACATAGAAATGGAAAGTTCACAATTGGGAAAGCAGCTCTTTTGTCATAAAGTTTTGTGTTCAACCGACCCTCATTGTCAATTTCTAGATGCAAGTCAAGATATGAGGCAGACTTAACTGTATCTGTTGTATCCTTAATCTCAAGTTTGATGGGATAGATGCGTTCAACATAGTCACCAAATTTTGAATTATTTAGTGAGAGAACAATAATAATTGTTTTCATTCTCTTTCTACAAACCAAATACATACAGACGTAAACGAAATGTGGCTAATTTCCCCAGTTTTCTTGCACAAAAAAACCGACCTCCAAGAAAAATTCAAAACGGAAAGTCCCTTGTCAATTGGCAAAATCAAAAGCTCAAACACATCAAACGAAAACTACTGTCATATTCCTGACTTGGTACAGGCATTTCCTTAAGATTTTGTTACAGATCAAATATTTCTCTGCATTCGTAAGTTTACAGTTATTGCTATAATAAATGATAATAACATTAACTAAAAAGAAATAAAATGCATTATATATCTTACTTTGATTATTTCATTGAAAATCAGTACCAATCATGTGAGGTTCAATCTGTCAACACTGTTCGTATATTCAAACACTCTTTAAACTGATTCAAACACCATATTTTATTCCTATTAGCCTATTTAGTTAAATATGAAACAAGAGTTCACACACTGTAATGTCTCGCCTGCTTTACTGAATGTGGTTGAATTTTATGTTGACAGTCTTTTAGATCAAGACTCTTACTACAGGTAAAACAGAAGTTTATCAATGATTCATGAAAATAAGGTCAACGTCAGATAGATCCACCATGTCAAACAGAAATGCATGCCTTTCAATTATTCTATACTACCGATATATAGTTAACCTATTTCTTACAGTATCTAATCTAGATGTGTCGGAACGACACGGTTACCCCCGCTCTCAAAAAAAGCTTGAAGCCATTTTAAGGGGAGGAAATTTGAGAATAAAAGTCCGTATAACTGTTATTTTTACGAATTTTTCAAAGTCCAAAGCCTGTAATTTCGCCAAAAAATCAGCGGAGCGGAACCAAACGTACATCAATCTGTAACTCATCATAGTAGACACATTCACTAAAAATAAGCTCACTATGTGAAGGTTTTAAGAAAAAAGTCCGTATAAATGTTCGTTGCGGAATGTCGGTTTGACGGAATGACGGATAAGGGTAAAACTATATATCCCCAACCACTTTGTGGCGGGGCCGTAAAAACGCAACTGATCACACACCCTTAACGTTTGTCACTAAATTGTAAAATTCGTTCAAAATCAGGTGAACCCTGCTTAACGGATTAGTATACCATATATCAAAATATAGTTGGCATATTGCTCATCATAACAGAAAAATCAGTTGATAAAAACGATAGTTTTTTAATGGTTACTAAACCATGAAAATGATGTTAATAACAGCGAAAATATGCAAAACGCAAACCTTAGGCACCTGCATACCAGACAAACAGCAGTATTAAGCTATTCTATCTGCTATAATATGAAGCTTTATAGAAATGCTAACATTGCCGCCTCCGTAAACATCGGATCAGCATCCCAATGTGTCGCATTATGTGACATTTGTCGCAAGAGACGTGAAACAATAAAGTATGGATATCAAAGTTACAACAAATTGACAATGATACTGTAGTCTCATAATATAACTACTTAATACTTTTCGTATAATTTTTACTTAATATTTTTCGTATAAGTTTATGCATACATTATAATGGTTAAATATGTAAGTATTCATGATAATATTTCTGACAATATTTCTGACATATATGCTAGATTCAGATCTATGTACGATGAGTACGGTCACTGCTTTTTCAAAATCGTCGACTGTTTCCTTCTTTCTCAAATCTAAGTCATAGATTGTTTTCTTTTATAGAAAGGTAAAATACACTTTGAATCAGAGAATTAAATGGTAAGGTATTCCGATAAATGTTAAGTCAAATACAATTTAAGATCATAAAAAAAAACATTGCAAGCATACACATCCCCACTCTCCTATTTTTATTCATTTGGAAAAGTTCGTGTGTGTAGTAGTGGATTAAACAAATTTCTTCGGTAAAAAATAAATTTTAATATGTATAATAAAGGAGCCTGATGTTCAGTGGTTGTCGTTTGTTGGTGTGGTTCATGGGTGTTTTCGTTTCTCGTTTTTATATAGATTAGACCGTTGGTTTTCCTGTTTGAATTGTATTACACTAGTCATTTTGGGGCCCTTTATTACTTCCTGTTCGGTGTGAGCCAAGGCTCCGTGTTGAAGACCGTACTTTGACCTATAATTGTTAACTTTTTATAGATTGTGACTTGGATGGAGAGTTGTCTCATTGGCACTCATACAAACATCTTCTTATTTATAATGACCGTATGGCAGACATTTTATGAAGTCACGTTGTTGAGTTACGAATGAAAAATCCCTACTGCCATATGTAAAAATGGCCAAGTGCAGTCACTACCTCTAATGCTTATACATGAAGGTCCTTGAACATTCTTTTTGGACAAAAATAGTCTACATGTACGCCTTACAAACATTTTATACTCACAATATATTCAATCTATTACTAATTTGTATAATACATCATGAATGCTTTAAGATAGATCAAAACTGCAATTTTGAAAGACAACAGCATTTTCTTAATCATTCTTCAATGAAATGAACCAAAAATAACAGACGTCGATGTAAGGATGAAACATTTTGATATTGATTACAGGTTATTATGCCGACAAACTGGACTTAGATTTGAGAACAGGACATCGATATGAGACTGGACTGTGGCGAACATAGAACTGAGTTCATACATTTATATTTCTTGTTGAGCTAATTACTTAAAATTTATAAAAAAAAAACAAACATTTTATTCCTATACATGCAGTTTCAGAATATGAAAATTTCCACTATATTTTCCCTTAATATACACGCCTGTTAATCATACACTTTCTTTGTCAACTAGGTCTTCACATCCTGTCACTAACATATGCTTGATTTTCTTTTCCAGACTTGTCGTTAATCTGAAATAGATGATCAAAATTATAGCATACTCCTTTATGTTTACTTTGATTAGATCGATTCGCATACATTTTTGCTGGAAAAGAATGATTGTACAGGACGTTCAGTATCTAAGAATTCAAATTGAGAGGTAGCTTATAGCGACTTGTCAGATTTTGTCAGGGCGAAACCGCTTGTCAATTCCAAAAATGGACTTTATCACAAAACAACTTAACTCATCCAGATGAGTTTTTGCAGTGTTTTAGGGAATGATTGTTCGATGATCTTATGAAAGAGAGAGGCGAAAGATACCAAAGGGACATTCGAGCTCACAATTCGAAAACGAATTGACAACGCCATGGCACAAAAAAAAAAAGAAGAAAAAAGACTAAAAGACAAACCACAGTACACAAAATACAACATAGAAAACTAAAGACCGAGCAACACGAACCCTACCAAAAACTCCGGTGCTCCGGAAGGGTAAACAGATCCCGTTCCACATGTGGCACCCGTCGTAAGTTATGAGTTTTTAAAAAAGACAAATTCAAAAAGGGGAAGTCCATAAAAACTGACAAAATCAAACGCTATCAATCAACGGAGCAAGTGAAAAAAAAACTGCCATATTCTTTCCTGACTTGGTACACAAACTACAATATCAAGAAAAGATAGTTTGCATTGATCTTTTGGAGCAATATAATTCAATTAATTCGAAAATAACTCATTTTCGTTCAGGTTAAACAAAAAAATATGTATTCTATCAATTAGCAAGAGACCTCTAAGAGCATGAATCGCTTACCCTGGGAAATACTATGTGCCATTTTGATAAAAAAATGGGTAAAAATCATCATTCAGGGGAAATAACTTCCATAGGGATTCAGTTGTCAATTTCGACCATATATGAATGCTGGCTTGTTTGAAGATCTTATTGGGCTGAACATTTTTTGCTGAAGTCCTGCAATAAGTTAACTTCGATCTTGATAACTGTTCTAAGTTTAAATTTTGACTGGACTGCTCAACACTAAGGTTACTTGTGATCAGGACCGCTTTACATCGATCAATTTATAAAATGTTTTGAAGATGTCTTTGTTTCTTGATAAAAACAATGCATTCTAAATAAGTACGGAACGCATAAAACTTTGGAATAAAAATATCTCAGTGATCACCCTTTGAATAAATCGGAGAAGATTGTATAAAGTTAACTTGATAAATAAAGGAATATCTATGTACAGTTACTAAAATTTGCAAAACGATATTATATAGATTACTCCGTCAAAAACAAACAGCTAGTGTACACTGTACATTTCAATAATTATCAAATTCTTCAAGTCATTTATATTTTAGAAAAAGTGTTTAAGTTCTGATCCGTTTTAAAATGTAGCAGCCAAGTCCATTTGTAAGCTGAAAATAAAAAAAAACTTGGTTATCAGATAGCGTCGGTTAACAATGGCAACAAGGAAGACTGTATAAAGTAAACATGATAAACACAAGTAATATTAGTGTACAGTTACTAAAGTATATGGTCGGCTTAATTCAGTGTGCCCATATTTCCTCTTTATTCCATAAAAATGAACCGCCACTAAAATCAGTAGTCTTGATACATGTATCTAAAATGGTTTGTATAACCATAGATGTATTTATGGTATAACAAATATGTTCGCCAGAATAAATCAACTGTCTATATTTGTACTTAACAATAAAGTTTTTATATAGCAATAAGGAGATGATTGCAAATTAGACAACTATCCACCAAAGTTCAAATGAAGTGGATGTAAGCAATTATAGGCAACCGTAAGACCTTCAACAATGAGAAGAATCCATACCGTATAGTTAGCTATAAAAGGCCCCGACATGAAAAATATGAAACAATTTAATTGAGAAAACTAACGGCCTAATTTATAACAAAACAATTCACCAAAAAACAAATATGACAGACATGAACCAACGACAACCACTGAACTCCATGTTCTTGACTTGGGGACAGGCACATAAAGAATGTGGCGGGGTTAAACATGCTTGAATTCGCCAACCCTCCCCAACCTGGGACAGTGGTGCACAACACAAGAACAAACTATGAAAAACAATAAACGAAAAACAAATATAAGACACAACAATAAAGGATAGCCACTAAATTACAGGCTACTGAATTAGGACAGGCACATATAGAATGTGGCGGGGTTAAATATTTTTGAATTCGCCAACCCACCCCCTTACCTGGGAAAGTGGTGTAACAGTACAACATTAGAACAAACTGTAAACATCGGTTGAAAGGGCTTAACTCATCAGATCATTACAAAGCGGAAAAACATCTAACAAAACACAGACCGGACGTAGCAGGGTATTTGTACATCCCTCACAACACAAAAGACACAAAATACAGAACTGAGAGTACTCGCAGTTACTGACACCTAGTTCAAAGCCAATAACAACTAATAATCATGTATCTACGACTAAAATATCAATCAGTACACATATCACATCCAATGGATTTAGTGTAACATGGAAGAGACGTCATTAACAGTCAGAGAAAAACATGACCTTGTGCAATGGTAAAATATAGGTATCGACAGATTGTAGTACCGTAAATGTGCACATGTGTATAACATTAATATTTAGTATGGTTTTAATTTACTGATAACAAAATCAATATTTATACCAATAAAAACAATATTCAAAGATCTAATTACAGTGTTGAATTGGTAACTTTTTAGAATAAGTTTATTTAAAGGATTGATAGGTTTACCCAGATCGTATCTAAATTTCAGTACTCGGTAAACAACATCACTGTAAAAATTGGGATGTGCTTTTCCATTTGAAATAAGTTTTTTTAGAGGTACAGCCAAACTTCCAAACTAAATCTTTGTATCTATGGAATAGAAATAATGGCGACTGTAATGGATTTCGCCAAAACCTAAAATAAATATCATAACATAGAAGTGGCAAATCTAATTCTAATCTTGGTGTCCACCGTTTCAAAAATAAACAGTCAATCAATCAAAACAATAATAATCGGACAAAAGAACGGAAAAATTAAACATTAGATGAAAGTGATTAAAAGTCTACCCAAAATACACTCGTTTGTGAAATTATGGATTAACTACTTGACTATTGGCTACTAATATCCAGCGGCAAATATTTTATCCAGTAAGGTAACATGTTGATAAGATGCACAAGGTCAGAGTCAACAGGCAGACACCAATCAGTATCGAAAATGATATATGTAGCTGTTTATTACGAAATATATAGTAAATTAAAATCCGGAAATCTGAGGTACGAAAGTATAGAATACATGTAAATACCACAAAAAGAGTTCAGCAACTTTGCCTTAAAAAAATAAGGTAACCTTTTCTCTGCCATACGTTCTATTCGGCCTATTCAAATAAAGGCAACAGTAGTATACCGCTGTTCGAAATTCATCAATCGATTAATAAAAATCAAATCCGGGTTACAAACGAAAACTGAGGGAAACACATCAAATATAAGAGGAGAACTACGACACAACAGAAACACAACATTAAAATGTAACACACACAGAAACGAACTATAATATAACAATGGCCATTTTCCTGACTTGGTACAGGACAATTTAAGAAAAAAATGGTGGGTTGAACCTGATTTTGTGGCTACCCAAACCTCCCGCTTTTATGGCAATGTTAAATATAACATTAAAATGACAACATTACATGACAGGACTACAATACAAATAAATGGGAGAACATATAGGACAAAGAAACATACGAATAATAGCTAACAACAGGTACCAGGTTTAAAATTTAATACGCAAGATGCGCGTTTCGTCCACACAAGACTAACCAGTGACGCTCAGATCAAAAAAGTTCGAAAGCCAAAACAAGTACAAAGTTGAAGATCATTGAGGACCAAAAGTTCCAAAAAGTTGTGCCTAATACGGCTAAGGTTTTCTGTCTGGGATAAGAACATCCTTATTATTTAGAATAATTCATACTTTTGCAAACAGTAAATTTATAGGAATGACTATATAATAGGTATATATGATAACACCGAAGTGGTGACTAATTACAAAATAAAAACGGATACATAAAACAACATAAACCAGCACATAAAAATTCACAGCCGAGTTAGCCAAACAGATCAACGCACAAAGTGACATCACATTTGAATTTCTAAAAATTTCACCAAAATAGGATAGAATTCAAGATTAGGTTTGTAATACTTATATAGCATTTATTAATAACAATGAAAATTACAATACTAATTAATATAAAATTGTGGTAGTAATATAATTAATTGTATTATCTAGCTATGTCGGTGTTTCTTCTAAATCAAACTGTAAACCAAATATATCGTATAAATTTAGTTGACCCAAACTAAAATCTAATAAATGAACTGGGTGATTAATTATCTTTACCATAACACACAAATACAACAGAAAAAAAAAGATTTACAACTATAAACGATAAGACATTTGACAAAATTCGATGAGAATAACAAATATAACATCAAAACTAAATACATGAATTTTGGATAGAAAAGTACAAAAACACTACATCTAAGTAACATTTTTGTCGAATAAAAATTGAAAAAATATATGTACTGAAAAGTATATTGTAGGACATCTCCAAGCTAATAATGTACACCATTGGAAGAACCATATATACGGTTATAGACGTTAGTATTTCATTCAGCATCGATAATAACCGTATCAACGCTGTATGTATGATTGTAATCAATAGTAACTGTATGTAATATTTATACCAACTGTGCGTTTTTTGCGTAGGCAAACGTGTGCACAATCAGACATTGTATGAATGACTTCTGTCAAATTAAATTCTTAATATGTAAACTGTTGGAGCTTTTCCGTTTACAAACACATAACGGACGGACATGATAAAAGACCATGCTTTCACCACACATACAATTCGGAAAGGTGGGGTTCTTATTATTCTTACCCCTATGGTTATATCGTTTGGTGATACTTCGTTTTCCAATGCCTCTTTTCCAAGTGGATCTACTTCAAAGGATGTGTCCCACTTGTCAATAAATTTCTTTGCCTCTCGTCTGTGTTTAACAAGTGCAGGGCCCCACTCATTTGAAGGGCTCGTTAAGTACCTCATACGCTGAAATGAGTAAAATGCAAGTAGTATAACATAAACAACATAAGAAAAACTATTATGAAATCAATGCAATAGTTTAATTCTCTTAATCATATAGGTTAAATGGAGCGAAAAACAATGTGAAACTTTCAAAGGTAAGATTGGGTAAATCATTATAGGTTTAAGATAATAGGCAGAAAATCTGAAGCGGGAGAGAGAGAGAGAGATATATTTATAAGCATTAATGGCGTACATATTCCGATTGTAAAATGTTTTGTTTCTCAAAATTAAACATTCCCATATTCATTCCCATACTCTTTTCAAAAGCAATTCTGTGGTTAAAAAAAATGCAACATCGAAATTCCATTATATTTCAACACATTAATTTTTTTTTTACACATTAGTAGTTCCAATGGCAAATGCATTATATGATAATTATTCTGATAATTTTCCTACATTTAATTGTGTAAATTGAAAAAAATATTCAAGGTCATAAGTGACCATTGACCTTTTGACCTCGAAGTAGGCCATATGTTCCCATGGTCAGTACTGAAAACACAATGTGTCTATCACTAACTGTTCTCAAGTTAAATTCATTTGGAAAAAAAATCCCATAGGGTTCTATAGTAAACCCATCCCTTCTATTGGCCCCTCAAAGTATCCCCTTTATAGACCCCAATGCACAAACAAAACCCTGATGACACCACTAGACAAATTAGTCTCACATATTGTGGAACCCTGACTATCAGACAAAATCAAATTCGAAGCGGCGGAAGAAGAAGAAGAAGAAGAAGAAGAAGAAGAAGAAATGAGCAAAACCAATAAGTCTCCAAACTTTGTTTTGGAGACTCTAATATGAGTTGATAATTTGTTTAAATTTAGTTTGTATATATATATTAAACTTCTTAACTAAGCGTCTTTTCAGATTTTGCCGCTCCACTAATAATAAAATTCTAGAACTTCGCGTTCATGTATTATTATACATAAAGTGTTATTTAATTATGAATACTTTTCAGATTTGGTATATCGAGTACCCGTTTTACGAAATGTCCGTGCAAATCCGTATTAATTAATCTTAATTATTAATTTAATACCAAACAGAAAACAATAAACTTGCGGAAAAGACGGTATACCGCAAACATAAGGTGCAACAATTGGTACACCATATCCGGATTTCGACAATTAATGTCTCTTTGGTGATGTTAGGAATCGAAACGGTATTTGGAAAGCCATATAATTTACCTCAATTAAGGATTGACTCTTGAATTTTGAAGAGTCGAAATAGGATGAACGGATTATATAAACCCGAAGGCAAATATAATACAAGCCCAAACGAAAAAATATAAACAAGTCTAAATTGAAAACAACGTTCAAATCTATGATTGCGTTTGAATAAAAACCGCAAGTTTTATACGTGTGCATGCAAAACAAATTTCTTGGTAGAGGGGTCTAAATACAGCACAAACAAAATTTTCCAAAAGACCAAAAAAGTGAAAAAGTATATTAAAAAAAAAACGCATTTGACTAGCAGGTCGAACAACAGATGTTCTTAAACCCTGCTGACTGTCATGGCGATTGCCAAATAAACTGATCACCAGATGTAACAAAATGGATCTTAATTATTAATTCAATACCAAACAGAAAACAATAAACTTGCGGAAAAGATGGTATACCGCAAACATAAGGTGCAAAAGGAGAGAAATAATATATATATATATATATATATATATATATATATATATATATATATATATATATATATATATTCATTAAACAAATTCATGAGTAAGACAAAGAGTCTAAATTTTACGTCTCGGAAGATTCAAATTTTTATTGACAAGGGGAGAAGAACACATCTTTACTATTTAGCAGACTGAGCAACACAACAACAAACAGATCTAAAAAGAGAGCATGGGAGGTTGCATGTACAAAGATAAATGCGGTAAATGACACTGATCACCTCAAAACAGTGAAAGTGATGTCGAAACTTTTATGATAATCATAAGATCATCATAAGTCATGTCGCGAGGTGTCTTAAGTTTACGATTAAAGTTATGACATATCATAAATTGGGACATTTTTGAAAACATATCATACGACTATGACATGTCCAAAGACTATTGTAAGACATGTCTTAGTCATAAGATACTTTGAAAACCAGGCCCCTGACTCAGATCCCTTCGTCCATATTTGAAAAACGAAATAAACAAAATTTAAATGTAAAAAATGAAAAACAAAAATTGTCATCATATGACAAACTCTATCTAACTCTTGAACAATAAACGTAACACATGTTAAGGTATGAAATGCGATAATTTAGTTGTTTTCTTTTTTTTAAATTAATCAACCATAAAACATAAATATGTATTTAAATGGAGGGCATGAACTTTAAAATATTATCATTGTATTAATAACGTAAGTTTTATCCATTGTTATTTTAATAGTAAACCCTATGATGAATAATAAACAACCTTACAATGCTTCAGTATATATATATATATATTGGTATAACAATTATAAATTAAGTTCATCGCAACCCATGAATTATACTAGTAACCATAATTTAATTAGTACATTAGCAACATGTATTAAAATACTGGCAAACATGTGAAATGGCTATATGTCTGAAAATACTGGCAATTATAGCGAATAGGCTATGATGAATAATAAACAACCTTACAATGCTTCAGTATATATATATATATATATATATTGGTATAACAATTATAAATTAAGTTCATCGCAACCCATGAATTATACTAGTAACCATAATTTAATTAGTACATTAGCAACATGTATTAAAATACTGGCAAACATGTGAAATGGCTATATGTCTGAAAATACTGGCAATTATAGCGAATAGGCTTAACTACAATTATTTGTTCCTAACCAATCACCATGACGATATTAACAAAGTAGCATGAGTTTTATTACAAAGCATAAAACAATACCTACTATACATAATAGCATATTTGCAAAAGCAAATACACAGAGGTCATAAGTACAAGCAACCACTCCCTCTGCAAAAACAAATACACAGAGGTCATAAGTACAAGCAACCACGTCCTTTGCAAAAGCAAATATACAGAGGTCATAAGTACAGGCAACCCCGATCTCTGTAAAAGCAAATACACAGAGGTCATAAGTACAAGCAACCACGCCCTCTGCAAAAACAAATACACAGATTCATAAGTACAAGCATCCACGTCCTCTGTACCAATTGAAATATACCGGTATTACACCTTACTCGAACATGCAAGGATAGGCAATTGGTTTGTAACATATAAGCATTTGGTTGCAATTCGTGTAAGAGACATGTACTTTTTATGCCGTTAACATAAAGCAAACCAGGTACACGTGCATACATTGAAATACTGGCAATTATAGCAAATAAGCTAACCTACAAAATTATTTGTTCCAAACCAATCACCATGACGATATTAACCGAAGTAGCATGAGTTTCATGACATAGCATAAAACAATAAACACTACATTAAAGCATATTTGCAAAAGCAAATAAACAGAGGTCATAAGTACAAGCAACCACGCCCTCTGTGATAATAAAATATCATCCACCTTACACAAAAAAAAGCAAGGCAAATTGGTTTGTAACCAAATAAACAATAGCTTAGCCTCATTACTTAAATTTTTTGCCTCTTTTATATTAGAGTGTTTAAATGTAAGGAATGGTTTAATAGTATCATATATAAGTATATAACTTTTCATTCTACCATGTATGTTAATATTATTATGTATATACAATAGGTCTTAACCATTTATCGTTAATGAGTTTATGCCAAGGCGGATCCTATACGTTTGGCAAATATAAGGATGCCTTTTGCATTTAAATGAACAACGTCATATGCTATAAAGGATTCAGTATCGGACCACATGACTCTATGATGTCAACACGATAATTGATCCATGTTCTATATCATTGATAAACATGTTCATTGCAATAATGTGGCCGATTAGCTGCAAAACGGTGAAAAAGCTGGCCGATAATAACCCAACTTGGAATTTAAAGAGTTTATTTGTGTTCATTTATTAGATCGCAATATTGGACACGACTGAATCCTCAGTAAAGCCAAGAAATAAGTTGATGAGGCTTTAATTTCTTTTCTAATAACAATGTATTATTAAAATAAGGAGATGTGGTATTATTGCCAATGAGACAACAATAGATCACCGTACAGCCTTCAACAATGCACATGACACATAGCATATAGTAGGTTAGGCTCCGATATGAACAATGTTAAACAATTCAAACGAGAAAACCAACCCCCTGATTTAAAACGGAAAACGAATATGACAGACATGGACCAACAACAGCCTTGAATTGCCTATTTCAAACATGAACATTATTAAATATGGTTATTTCAATGTTCAATTGTGAGGTTGTCTAAATGTTAAGTTTCAACCTACAACAATATAAAATCAGCGTTGTACAAATGTAGAAAATTAATGATATCTCAACATCACCATTTCAAGGTCATCTTAAATTTTAAAACTAACAGTTCATTCAACGTCATTTTAACGTTGTTTAAACTTTGAAGTGCCTATTCGAAATGAATACATTATACCATAAATGATGAACTTTGCAAATGAAATAATATATCTTGCTAACTTCTTCTGGTCAACTCTCTTATGCTTAATAGCATTACCCCCAACTTTTAAAAATACAACTCGGGTTTATCATCAACTATCATTTTCCATAAGCATGGTAAATACGTACAATTTGGTACCAAACGCACAGTGCCACCACCAACACTAAATATTTACCACAATTTATCTTTCACTCAGCCATTACGTGTATTGTATAAATCAAAATCGTGTAATCTACGAATGAAGAATGGTTAAAAAGCAACTGCACGTTTGTCCATAATGTAGGCATGAAATAGTTAAACACAAAAATATGGTTTGCTTTTACTTTTACAAGTTAACAAGTCAAAAGCTGCTGATAAAAGGAAGTGCACATAGAGCACATACACGTGAACTCGTGCTGACCCCGCAATAAATAAATAAATGTCATGCGTCCGAAGAGCTTTTCTGTATTTACCTTCATCAGGAACGCTCAAAGTCGAATATTTGAATCCCAATGATGTATAAGAACCGAAACAGTTGAGGAACTACATAACCAAAAAGGACATAAAAAAATAGCCAACTCCATCTAAGGTCAATTTTGTCTGAGGGAGTATAAACCTTAGTTTTTTTATAATTTCAAAATTTATAAACGGACAATTTTAGAAACGTTGTTACAAATCATGTCAGTACCGAGGTAATGACTACTGAGCTGATGATACCCTCGGGGACTGATAGTCCAACAGCAGAGGTATCGAACCAGTGCTGTAAAAAAATGAAAACAACACGTTATAAATGTCATGCGTCAGATGCGTTTTTCTGGATAAAGGGCAAACTATATGAAATGTGTCAAACGAAAATACAGACCTTATAGAAATATAGAGTCCTTATGCTTATACCAAATGTTGCTGACCTTACATACGGGATACATGCTTTATTTAAAGCGTCTTGTTAAATATCATTTTCATGACATTTTTCTTTTGGTTTTTTTTTTTTTTTTTTTTTGGGGGTCAAAGTCAGTTGTTTTAAACATTTATATTGTATCAATTAAAATAGCTAAGAAGATAACAAGGGACAATCAATATGCAAAAGTCGAAGAGAAAACACCACGATTAGAAGAAAATGACGAAACGACAAAAAAGTAGGCAACAAAATTCTGTAGAGACAACTAAAGATTAAGCATCAAGAAGCTAATCCAAAACCGTGGTGAACTCCTATGCCATGAAAGGAAAACAGTTCCTACTCAATTAGTGTTACATGTCGTTCTGCTCATGGCAAATAAAATTCTGGTGATAAGTCGCATTCAGATATGCCATAATTAAGGGAAAGAGGACGAGATATTTAAATATCAGAATGGTTGGTATTAGAATAGAAAAGTGTAGCTTCTGGACACTCAGAAATTATATGTAATTGACTGCAAATGTCTCAAAAATGACTTAGATACAGGATATAACGTTAAGTCTGTTTCTAAGGATGCAATAACATCAAAATTGCCGTTGAATTTAAAAAAAAAATATATTTACAAGCGCATTAGAAGTCAAAGCCATAAAATATGTCAGACTAACACCTAATCTTAAGTAAATCCACCGTGAAAGATCAATGACCAATCATGCATAAAAACCAAGGAAGAGACCACATATGCAAAATTTAATTTGCTAACTCAAGTGTGAAGACAATGTCATGGCCACAATACTCATGTCTGGCAGACATACAATTGAATGATCAGTCCATATACCAAGTGATGTACACGTTTTAAATACTAGCAAACAACAATAGAAATAGACTTAATCCAGAAAATTAAACCTGACTTCTGTGACCCGATTATTACGTCAAATGTGTTTCATGGAGGACAAATACTTGTACATGTAACAGAGAATTCCCATTCCAACATTTCTGACCCTGCCGCGCACAGCTTCTGATTATTGGACATAATTTGTAAACATCAGTACTGCAGCGTGAAAAAAAACTAGTCATGTGACATATACATGTTATATAATTTTTTATGTATCCTCCGAACAAGATTTACCTTTGACTCACTTAGTTCAAAAGGCGCGTGTTAGCGCTTATCGTTAATAGGCTTGACTGTTGTCTTTCGTCATCCGTTTAATGTTCATATTTCTATGATCTACTGGCACTTTTAAATACAAATGGGAGAAGTAATATTTGATAGGTCTTTTTTTGTTTGAATTTGACGTAAAATTTGGAATTCAGAATTAATTTTAGTTCCTAATAAATTATTTTTTAAATTTCATTTGATCCAAAACTGTGATCCTGCAATCTTTTTCCAACTGTATAGGAAAAATGTAATGGACGCCTACAAAATGTTGCCCTTTTATGCATAGCTAATGACATCGTGTTCCATCAACAAAATATTGCTTAACATCATATGCTTTGACATACCTCCCCAAAACTTCCTGGTGTCCAAATAAAGACAAATAAAGATGCAACAAAGATTGTAACCAAAACAAATAACGTCATCATCCATCCTAATGCATCTGCCCATTCTGGATACTTTTCACGATTGTCTGAATACCCTTTATAGGTTACCCAGGAAAATACCAGGACAAACTGAAAATAAAACATTAACATAAATGAAGAATTTTTAAGGTTTATTTACATATATATTTACATACATAAAAGAACGGAGGAGAGAAAAGAACTATCCAACAAAGGTTACGACTAGAAAAATCGAAAACATAAAAATGAAATATGAGGTTTTTGGCGAGTCATCATAGGATCTAATAAAAATGAATCCCGTCGACAAGAATGAATAAGGGATATTAAAATATTCTAGATTTTTTTTTTATTATCGAACTCATCAGAAGTTTGATTGAGTGAAACGTTCATACAAATTTTAGAGGATATGATAAAAATGATGCGCTATCCCGGCAAAAATAATTAGTAAAGGATATCTTTTGAAGTCTCCTACAATAAAAAAAAATGGTTCCTAATGTCAGATCGAACTGTTTTTCCAACGTATTCGATGTTATGATGAGTGGAAACCTCCATTTTAAATTTGAAGAAAATCTTATAAAAAATGAAGGGCTGTCACGGTGACAAGAATTGATAAAATATATTTAATTAAGTCCCCTTCCTGAAATATGGTCTCCCCAAATGGTTTTCCTGTTTTATGGATTAATTTAAGGTTTTGATGAGTGGACGCCTCCATTAAAAAGAATGGCAACCATGGAATATCGTATCTACTAGGAGATATATACTCCATATGCAGGCGCTGCTGGAATGTTGCTACATATAAATGAAAAGTTCACAATTGGGAAGCTGAAATCATCTCTTTCGTCGTAAAGTTGTGTTCTCGACCGACACTCATTGTCAATTTTTAAATCTAAGTCAAGATGTGAGGCATACTTTACTGTCTCTGTTGTATCCTTATTTCAAGTTCGATGGGATAGATGCGTTCAACATAGTCACTAAGTTTTGAATTATTTAGTGAGAGGACATCATTTACATAGCGGAAAGTGAAATTAAAGGATAATGCTAGCTTCTTTTCTTCTTCCTAAGAATCTTATGTATGAAGTCAGCCTCATATCAATAAAGGAACAAGACGACAAAAAAGGGAGCACATTTGGTTCCCATGGGAATGCTGATACTTTGTTGAAAAACACGACCTTCAAACATAACAAATATGTTGTCAATCAAGAAATCAAGCATCTTGATAATGTCAGTTTTAGGGATTTGTTTGTTTGAATTAGAGTGAATTTTACAAAGTACGAATCCTCCTTAAGACAAGATACTTGTATCTACGTTTCTTTTTGTGAACCAAACAGGACCAACTCTTTCAATTTGTTGTTTTAGTTTGGAATGGGGAATACTTGTGTAAAGTGTAGAAAAATCAAATGTTTTGATACTATTGCAAGATGAAAAAGTCTTAGGTTGTATGTATTCTAACAGATCTTTAGAATTTTCAAATATTCACATCTGATTCACGCAGCCTCAAGAAAAGGTAGTTTCACAATAGCTTTGAAGCCTGGCTTTGATTGCTGATAAATTTGATGTTAATAAATTAGAAGGAAGTTTCGTGGAGCACTTGGAAAACCCAGCAATATAACTTTGTTTGTAAGGACACTTAGGTAATTTAGGTATCCAATACAGTAAAGGAAGATCCAGTTCTTCATCTCTGGTGGAAATTCCAAAAGAACATAGAACAGACCTATGACTATTCAGGATTTTCTCCTTGGTAAGTGTCGTTGGAGTATATGTTGAGTTTCCAAGTGTGTTGTCAATACCTAATTCATTTATCAAGCAGTTTATGTGATTTACACACAAAAACGATGCTGTTTGGGGCTTTATCTACGGGGGGAATAACATATTTGCCATTGAGGTAGGACAGGATAAGTTTCAGAACATAAAATAAAAGGAAGTGATATCTCTTGTTTTCGACATGCTAAACATATTTTTTGACTTTTTACGTGTTTATACTGCAATTCTACCATATTAATTTGAAATCGAATTTTACGTCAAATGCAGCATGCATACAAAACATACTCTATGTATCAATCGCTGAAAAAAAAACACGTCAAAGTATACTTGTTGTGCAAGTTGTAATGTGCAAAATACTTGTAATTGGATTTTACGTCTTCATTCCAAAAGGAGCGTGTTTAAATATTTATTCATCTGGCACAGCCAAGCATGCGTCTCTTAGCACGGGAGAAGTCTAGCTGACCATATTGATATATTCCAGTATCCTCGGGGTTACATCTGAATGAATTTGAGTCCATAGACTTAGGACAGGTGATTGGCACGTGTTAATGGTACCAAATTTTGAAAAAAGTTAACTAGAAAACACACGATAAAACATCAATTGAAGGCTTAACTCAATCAAAACGAAACATACCATTGGGTATATGTTTACTTTGATGACAATAACTAATAAAAACTCGTTCAACCGAAACAATAGTACTTATAGAAACGGTCTGTTTGTTTACATGTAACACCTGTTATCAAAGTGTTCCTTTAGATCTTAATTCATTCCACTGCTAAACGTTGTATCTGCATTTTTGTTAATGTTTTTGGTTCTTTTCCTTTTTAGTATCTGCTTTGAACACTTAGCCGGTAAATAATCCGTTTGACTTATAATGACTCATTTTTATACATCATGATCTAAGAGTGATATCGTATGATTGTCAAAATAATCTATACTCACAGAGACAGCTAAAGGAGTGAGAAAGGACCAGCAAATTGCCCACCACCATTTAGCGATAAACCACGGGAAACCGACTGGTCCACAAAAGCTTTTTCCGATCATTGTCTCAATATCATCCAAAAATCGTCTTACTCCTAAAATAAGAAAATGATATTGTGATCCTAAAATTTTGCAGCAGTTTATACTATGTCTTGAGTTCATTATGTCACCGTCATTTTGAATTGTAAATATAATATTTCGTAGATCTTTTCGAACATGCGTGCTGTTTCGTCATATTAATTTAGACGTATGATTGAGACATTAAGCATATAATTTATTTTAAAGACCATATATGAAATGTATGTATGTACTGGTAGCACCTCTCGAGTGACACATTTACATCAATATTAACAAGGACAATCCCCATCCCAACACACAGGGATATTATGGTAGAGGAAGCTGAATTCCTCGAAGAGAACCAGCGGGCTACTCGGCGGGAACAAACAAACCAAAGAAATATCAGCATATTGATCTCTTGGTCAAAGTCAGGGGCAACTTTGACCAACCGAGGCCTCAAAGTCTAAATTTGATTATCTCTCTGTGGTGAAAAACGTTGAAAAAAACAGAGTTATATTACATTAATGACAAATGGTGGTTAGCTCAAAGTTCTTATTTTGAACAAAATTTACTTTAAAACAATTTTCCACTGAAAAATGAATGTTGTTTTATCAATCATAAGAACTTAGTTTGCCAAATCTACTAATTTTATTGGATATTGTGAATTTTTATCACAATAGATATATGTGACGATAAACATGTATTGTGCGCAAATGGGAAAATAGTTTCTACGTATTTTTACGTTTTTTTTACTTCCTAGCTGTGACGTGCGCTTAACTCTGAGAACGCTTTAATAACAAGGAGAATTTTAAAACGTTTAAGTCATTTTTTCTTAAATTGCGGGATAACAAGTCCACATTTCAAATAATGTGAGTACATTTTATGAAAGCATTTACACAGGATGACGTATTGAGGCAAGAACGTAACAGCGTAGTTGATCGTAACTCGTACTTTGTTAATAATACCAAATCATTTACTTTCAGCTTGTTTCTCATCGGCTAACACAGGAAATTGTTTTGAATATTCCTATCATCATGCCCAACAGTTTTATTTGAAGGAATAATAAATGTTTAGAGCTAATATAATTAAATAATTTAAAAATATATTAATACATTACCATTTTCATTGTAAAACATTTATAACATTTGTGTAATACAAAATAACCCAATAGGTCAATTTTCATACGTATTTCACAAGTTTATATTTTTAATTGATATGCCTGCTTACTATCATATCATTCCATTCCATAGAAAACAAGGAAAGTTTGACGAAAAATCTCCTTGCACAATTAGTATGTTAAAATTTCAAACTATAGGCAAACAGCAAGTGGCTGCACGGCAGGTGTAAAAATTGCTTAAACGCTACAACTCAATACTACCAAACTATACTAAATATTAAATAATTCCCTTCCAAAGAAGCCAAGAAACATTCGACCAAATTTGAATACAAATTAAAACCCCATGAATTATTTCTTAAGTAGGCCAACATTTAGAGGCAGAATGTTTTCCTGGGAGCTGTTGATATGCGATTTTAAATTGAAAGGATATGAATTTCTAGCTAGGAAGTGTAAAGTTTATTAGGAAGCTACATATATAACTTAAACTTTTCTTTGGTGTTCTGTTTTATGATTCAGCTTTTGAAATTGAAGCACAGTACATCAATGTACATATAAAATTAACTTTCAAAAAAATATTTTCACAAGATTTGTAGTTTACACGAGTTAATGTAGTCTTTTCCCCATCACTGAAAATTCCAAATTCTGAATAAAAATTTTGGTTAATAGAAGAGATTATTTTCTAAGACTATCCATGCTGACAAGAAGTTTTGTGCTAGGGTGTTAATAGTTATTATAATACTTTATGCAAATTTCATATATTATCCATTCATTTCATTGGACACGCGGCATTTGTTAATTTTCACTAACCTTTCATAAGCCCCGCTCACCCATAGCAACATGTGATAATATTAGCAACGGGTGTTAATGCCTAAAATTAACACCCGCTGAGCCCGAAGTTTGCCGATCCGGAACAATTAACACCCGCTCCGGCCGAGGTTTACCGACTCTTATTTCTACATCATTTCCGTCGTATTGTTTTTGTTATTAGTAAACTATCTTAATTTATGACTTTATTTTTTTTTACAATTGTCCTTCTAATAACATAGTGCACACTTGAATCATAAGGCATTCAGTATAATAAAAAACATAGTGCCCTTGGACATGTTAGATGAAGGTGTTAGGGTGATTAACACACTCGGTGAAAATTTAACACCCGCGACTTCGTCTTGGGTGAAATTTTTTCCCCTCGTGTGTTAATCTACCCTAACACCTTCATCCAAGGGCTGTATGTTTTTATTAATATTCTTACCAAAACAGTACTTTGAGTAACAGTTTGTTTATTCTTTGTTAGTATGCTAATTTAATATGCATGGCGTTGTGAAGTACAGATTGAAAAAAAAACAGAAATAATAAGCATGTATAAACACACGTGGAGTCAAAAACAAAATAAGAATTGAATATGCTTTCTTGCTTTGATAAAAAAAAAGTACTGCAACCGATTCTTTATGAAAAAGTTTTGAAAGTTTTTATTACTAAGGGCCCACCTGGGTAGAGTTCCCAGAAAAAGGCGGAGGGGTTAAGTGCTGTATGTGGTATAGTCAAAATGAAGGAAAATGAAATATTTTTTAAATGAAAATTATTCTCTAGCTTCACTGTATTCATATAATTAGTAAACATTTATTGAAATAAAGAATGATGTTATTTACAGATTATTTGATAGACATCATGACTTATAATTCGAATTGTGCCTCGTTTCGGAAAAGGGAATTCCTCAATTAACATAAGTTTCATACAACACCTAGTACATTTTTGAATATTGAAATTACTAACAAATGAAACAAAATAGAAAATTTATCTTTTAAAGCATTTCATTACAGTTGTAAATACTCGTCTTGTATTACAATCCCAGTGTCCGCTGCATATCTTAACATGGAGTTTAATGAAATAATCATTTTTTTTTTTATATTTTGTTTGATTATTTTATCTTTGTTTCTCTTGGCACTCCCCTTTCACACACATCATTCATGATATGCAAATGATTTTTTTTTAGCATTTATAAATATAAGCCTATCCTGCAGTCAATTACAAGACTGCAACATTATTGCTATGTTTAATAGGGTAGAAAACTTTTTTGTTATGTCGACGGAAAATTCCAGATTGACATACTGTTAAAAAATCATTTTTCCCCCCGTCTTTGAGTAAGGATGTAGATTCTTAAATTTTTCCCATTGTGCGTTTCTATGCGACAGTGTTATTCTTTAAAAACACATTTTTGTTCGTATGGATATAAAGACTTACCTTTCGAAAGCAGTTCAAAATAGAGTGAGTATTTCATTCTAATAAAACATATACACTTAACAAAGTTAAGTTAAAATTTATATAATGTATATTAAAATTAAATCTGCTATGTTAGGTGTTCATTTGAAAAGGGAGAGGACATTTGTTATGAATGATAAGTTTTACAGTCAATTAATGATATATGTTTTCCTTTTTGTCTCGACAGGTGATTGCCTTTCCAATACCTTATATGAAATTTCACCTTGTAAATGACCCAAATTAAAACACATAAGGTAACAAAGAATTTCCAATATAATCTGATAAATAACTGTAGCTGATAGCTGTTTCTCATAAAAGGCTTAGGATGAAACATCTCCAATGGTACACAAAAGTTCACTGGGTTTTAAACTTAGTTGTCTCCCCTTAATAATATTTTGAGTCTTCAGCAAAATTATATTTTATATTTTTTTATCTTTGGATAACAATTTACCAAAGAAGAAAATGTGCGAGTGTTCCAATGAATACGGGTTTCACCTATCGTCTCCAAATGTTTGAGCAGAAATGATGAAGTTCATGTTTTGGTAAGGAAAACCCTATAAAACACTCAAATCGAAAAAAAATCAGGTGCACGATGTTATGTCTGTAGAAGAATCCGTAAGGGTTGATTGAATTCAGTCAAGCCGTTCTGAAGGAGTTTGGTGTACGCATAAAGTGTGATGCGGACTGCAGACGACATGAACAACTACGAATGATATCATTTGGTAAGGAAAACCCCATAAAACGCTGGTGGACTATCAGTCCCCGAGGGCATCATCAGTCCAGTAGTCAGTTCTGACATGATTTATAACAAACCTTCCTAAAATTGTCCGTTAATAAATTTTGAAATTATTAGAAACTAAGGTTTCAACTCCCTCAGGCAAAGTTGACATTAGATGGATTTTGATTTTTTAGGTCCTTTTTGGTAATATAGCTCTTCAACTATTTCGGTTCTTATACATCCTTGGCTTTCAAATATTCGACTTTGAGCGTTCCTGATGAAGATAAATCCAAAAAAGCGCTTTGGCCGCATGAAATTGATAACGTGTTGTTTTCATTTTTTGGGGACGCCCAATTGATATTATGGGAGACGGATGATTTCTTTTCCTGACAATTTATTTACACCATTTTGCTTATTTTTGTCCCCATCCCGAATATGAAATGTTCGTATCCCGATATGTATTAAATTCAGTCCATATTACTGAAAAACAAATCTGTTCACACCATGACACTTTAATAGAAATGAATATAAACACGAAAGTCTCCCTCACCCCGTGCGTGAACGAATAAACCAATCAAATGTTATCACCTGCAATGGAATCCTAAAATGCAATTAAACATCTTTTGCTTTTGAAGACAAGAGTACATACTGAAATATCTTGCATACTTTTTATGGTGTTTTGTGTTGAAAGTATTCAAGATTAGGTTTTATTACAGATATTACATAACTTAACATTATCAATGATTCACGAAATGAGATCAAAGACCTAAGAAGTTATGGATTTGTTCACCTTATATTCATTCTATCCACCGAATATAGTTGACCTATTGCTCATAGTATCTAAGAAACAGACACACTCACAAATATTAATGCTGACCAACAAAGCATGAAATGAGGTCAAGGTCCGATGAATCCTGCAAGACGGACATGTACACCTTATAATCATTCCAAAACCTAATTAAGTTGACCTATTGCGAATAGTATCTGAGAAACGGATTTAAACGCGACATTTATCAATGAAATGGAGTCGAAAACAGTGGCGGATCCAGAGGGGGTTCCGGGGTTGGAACCCCTTTTTGGACGATCAATGCATTTGAATGGGGACATATAGTTGAACCCTCCCCTTTATCCTGGGTTGGGAACCCCTCCCTTTTAAAATGGCTGGATCCGACCCTGGAAAATAGATGAACCCTGTCAGACGGATATGTACACCTTTATATAATTGCACAAATCTAGTTTACCTATTGCTTATAGTATCTGACGAGTGAAGATAGCCTTGAAAACATGACGTTACCTAATAAACATAGAAAATGAGATCAAGGTTAAATGAACTGTTTATGTAAAATAATATATATCATATGCCTGATTGTTTAATTGATACCGGTTTATAATTGGATACCCTACAACGTTTGCGCATATATCAGATGCCAGGTAGTGTTGACAAATATTATATGATTGAACAAGGGAAAACCTTCAGAAGTTTATAGAAAAATACTATTTACATTATAATGGAACGTTCAAGACTATCTTAAATTAGAATTCTAAAACTTTCTGTTTTAGTCAGAATATATAGAGAGACCGAGAATGGAACATAATCCAGTTTTGATTTGTGCTATTACTTTGATAAATGGATGTATTTATCATTTGAAAACATACTAACGTTTAACAAGAGCCTGTCAGATTGACAGCAAACCGGATTTTCTTGCATGAAAATGATATTTGCAAACCTGGGCCCCCAAACAGGATCAAGTGAAAAAAATAAATGAATTTTGTAGATTTCAGAAATGGAAAGGCCAAAATAAATCTAGGCCTCTTATTTATCATAAGTGACATAATATTGGAATTTAAGAGAGTATACAAGTACACACACCTTTGTTCAGCAGGGGTGGGTAGGCGGAATCATGAAGTCAATAATGAAAGAAATATGTTTATGAAATTATAATCTTATTTAATATGAAACAATATAATCTTGTAGTCACTCCAATAACTTTCCAGAATCACACTTTCTTGTTTCAGCAAAGTATCACAAGATTTTCATCTAAGCCTTTTCAAAACGTTTTCAAGTTTTGCACGGACAACGTTCTAAGTATCACTTTTCGCTACTTAAAGATCTACAACTCAACAACAATAAAAGCTAATATCGTGAAAATCGAACTTGACCTTTATCTAACCACAGGAAACAACATATCTAATCTAAAAAGATTTCGTCAAAGCGTTTTCAAGTTATTGCACGGACACTGTTTGGCAGCCGCCCGCCCGGGCCCGCGCGCCGTACATCACCAAATTAATAACCGATATTTTCCTTTGGAAATCCGGTTGAAAATGGTTTTTTAAGCATTTGTGTAGATGAAGTCTAGTAAATTGAGTTCGTCTTGAGCTCTTTACATCAAGTTATTTGGTACCTTGCTCCTATATATTTTTTTATGGATAGTTGTATCACTGGCAATCATACCACACAATATTTTCATGTAAAGGATATAAGCCGAAAACAGTCCGTTCTGTAAAAGTAAAATCACAAAATACTGAACTCCGAGGAAAATTAAAAGAAAAGTCCCCAATCAAATGGCAAAATCAAAAGTTCAAACACATCAAACGAATGGATAACAACTGTCATATTCCTGACTTGGTACAGGCATTTTCTTATGTAGAAAATGGTAGATTGAACCTGGTTTTAAAGCTAGCTAAACCTCTCACTTGTATGACAGTCGCATATAATTCCATTATATTGACAACAATGTGAACAAAACAAACAAAAACATTAGGTAAAATGTGACATATAGGGTAAATAGTCTAATTCGATAAGTCATATTCGTGAAAAGGAACGGGATTGTAGTTACGACATAATGAACATATCCGATATCATCTGTGAAACGGATATTCCATAACGGTCAACCAACTCGTGATGGCGTCCGTAAAATGTACAAAGTGATGATTTCAACTTCAAAATATTGAACAGGTCTGAGGTCGCAGGCCGAAGACCTGTTCAATATTTTACAGAATGAACTGTTTGAAGCTTACATCTTACTTAAAACAACAGTGTTTAACGTGTCAAAGAAGGTGGAAAAAGCAAACAAATACAATTTTTTTTGTTAATATTTGTTTTCATTATGTGTGTAAATTGTTTTGTAAAAACTTTATTATTTAATATCATCCTACATCTTGGCACCTTTAAACAGTACCTCTATCTAAACAATAGAAAAAATAAAGTACAGTTGAAGGTAAACTACACGTATAGGCACATGAAGACACAGTGCATGTGTATCATGATTTTTTTTGCGTGAGCTATAGGACTACATTATATATTTTCCATGAATACCTTCACATCCATTTGGTGTCTCAAAATGGATAAAGACGACGATGAAAGTATATTTCTAATGCAATATTTTTTAATGTAAAGAAGATAGCGATGTCGAATATAGTGATCATGTTGTTTCAAACTTTGGATTTAAATTAAATCTGTATTCAGATTTATCCGATTTCAGTTCGGACAACGAGGAGGATTTAGTTATAGCAGCTAATAATGGCAAGTTTTTTTTTATATATTTTAAAATATAGTCCTCTCCTACTTTTTCCTTCTCGGTTTTATTTCTTTTTACTTTAGAGATCTAGCCTAAAGTGAAGTGTTTGAAACTGTTTATAAATATTGGAAAGGAAACAAATGTAATTCTTATTTTGACATAGTAAACATACCTAAGTCAGGAACCTGATGTTCGGTGGTTGTCGTTTGTTGATGTGGTTCATAAGTGTTTCTCGTTTCTCGTTTTTTATATAGATTAGACCGTTGGTTTTCCTGTTTGAATGGTTTTACACTTGTCATTTTTAGGGCCCTTTATAGCTTGCTGTTCGGTGTGAGCCAAGGCTCCGTGTTGAAGGCCGTACTTTTACCTATAATGGTTTACTTTTACAAATTGTGACTTGGATGGAGAGTTGTCTCATTGGCACTCATACCACATCTTCTTATATCTCTTTATTAATAACTTCCTCATTTTCAATCAATTCAATACAGGAAAGGGTTTTATGTTCTACTTTATATAACACTATTACAAACTGTCTTATTTAACAAACATATGATTAAATCTGGCCCTTCGCTTATTTTAATTTCAATATACTACTATTCTGTTTCTAAAAAAAACTATCACTACGAACACAGTGCGAATCTGTTCTTACATTCATCGTCGTTGATAAGCGAAGTTTTGCATTATATTCCTATACAGGCAATAATATCAGAGTTATCAAACAAAAAACTTGCAAATCAACGCTAACACCTGAAAATGATAAAAACTGTTGTAGACCCTAGTTCATGAAGCAATTTCTCGATTTGTACTTTGAACGCAAGGTGAGGAGTAGGTTGTTAATCAAATTCTTGATTAGCTATTTTGTCCAAGGAGCAATCCGTAGCTTGCATATCAACACTTGGTAAAACATTTACTTCAGATGAACGATTTTCTCCTAATTATGATAATGCCTTTTTTAACATGTGGTCCTCGTATTGCGGCATGATATATCAAGCGTTAGAAGTATTATTTTAATTTTTTTCCCAATTCAATTGTAGCTGAAAAATGATGTTAGGTAGAACGAGAGCAACACCAGAGGCCGATTTTTATATCCAAAGACGGACGATGATACAAAAATCGTGTGTAAAAAGAAAAAGAAAAGAGTACAAAAAACAAAACTTGCAACCAACATTGTCAACCAAATTGGTGCTTAAGGAGACAATCCTAAGCATAAGAAAAATGGCTGTGAAATAAGTATTGACGCTGGCAGTGTTAAAATCAATTTGAAAGATTTTTTTCAAGAAACTGTCTTGATGAGTGACGAAATTATTGTATTAGAAGGTGACCTTAATAGAAAATGTTTTGTGTAATTGTCATTTGTTCTTCCGTT
Source organism: Mytilus coruscus (assembly GCA_017311375.1). Classification (NCBI taxonomy): domain Eukaryota; kingdom Metazoa; phylum Mollusca; class Bivalvia; order Mytilida; family Mytilidae; genus Mytilus; species Mytilus coruscus. The sequence goes on from CM029601.1 coordinate 58,607,250, forward strand.
GTAAATTTTTTTAAAAATGAAGAAACAATGTCAGAGACTGATGGATTTTTTTCAGTCCTTGAACTCTCATTCACCTGTAAGAATCAATTATGCTACCTGTCAGCTGTCCAATATTTTTTAGAAAGAGGAGGGTTATTTTTTTAAATATTGGACAGTTAAAGGTAACATAATGGTTTCTTACAGGAAAATGATAGTCCAATTACCGAAATAAAGAGCGGGTACAACAATAGAATGACATCACGACAATGTTTTAAACTGATATCTTAACTTGGAAAATTATCATTCGAAATAATTAGCAAGTGAATATGGACGTAAAGGTAATCTGCATATAGTCTTTCTTAAACCAAACATTGCTGCGGTGAACTTAAACGTTTGGCCTTAATACATACCATAAACGTAAGCAACCGAAATGCATTCCAACAATGCTATGACTAACACGTTCCAGCCTCCAGAATAATCGTCCATTACTGTCAACATGTAGTTACCTCCCTGTAATGATATACATTTATAAACATAAAAGATACTTCTGATCTGAGAGGGAGACAAAATAATGCCTTTCGTTTCAAGCTTATCAATTTATTTATTATTCAAAAATAACAGTCAACATTCTAGGTGGTACAGTGATCCCCAGTCTTTATTCTTTTGGTTGATACCAAAATAACAGAAACATTTTAAACATATCAAAAGTTACAGTTATTCATGGGAACTATTTGATTTAAATATATGTACTATTTTCTAGAATGTAATTCATGGACGCCCCTAAATTAATGATCCTAAAGCAGAAAATTAGCCACTTCCGATTTTCACAATGTCAATCCGGTGTCATTTGATAGCGTTCTTTATAATGTTTACAAATTATGATATACATTTGTTTTTGCACATTTCTGGATTCTTTTCTGTAAAACTCAGTCAGAAATATATGGTTTCAAAAGATACAACCTTTATCCATGAAGTCTGAAACTCCCACAGGGCCTTTATCAAGTGAACTTCTTGTTATAATAATACCTAGTCACTATATAATAGAAAAACAAAGGATATGGGGTATCCATCCATGACACAAAATCAGCACATGCACAGCAAAAACACACAAAAAGCAAAGGAACAGCGCCTTATGTTTCGCATAAAAAGGGGGAGGTATAATAGGACCACCTTTTGTGGCCATTTTCAATCTAAAACTAAAATAAGGATAAATCTATTAGAACATAATGTCTTTCAGATGTTCATTAGACATTAATCTGTCAGGTATCAGTTGAAGTATTTTTTATTCTTTTTTTTTTCTTTTATATATTGTTTTCGGGTGCTTCAAACATCTTGCATTTAGTATAAACCTACAATAACTGCCAAAATAGGCTCACGTTAAGATCTTTTCCTTTAATATGTTTAGATATAAGTCAATGCCCTACCCAAAATGATGTTTGGTACAAGATACACTACAAACCAGTAAATGAAATGGCCTATATCTGTACTCGACGGTACTGATTTTTACTCGACCAGTCTGAATTGGTCTGGAATTTACTCGATATAACTCGACTATAGTCTGAACCATACTGAACAGTCAGAACTTGTACTCGACCTTTACTCGACCAGAACTTAACTATTTTATAAGTGTCTAAACCATGCTCGATCTAGTCTGAACCATACTCGACCTAGTCTGAACCATACTCGACCAAGTCTTAACCAACCTAGACCTATTTCTGTATCTATCTTTTGTATTTCATCAATTTAGGAACTATTTTTATTGTCCTTGGCTCGAAATTTAAACAATTTGAAATCGAAAATGTGTTTAATATACTGTTGTGACTGTGAATTTGTCTACATGTCCGTGATTATGCAATACAGTGTTAACGTTGTTTCCTGTATTTGACGTTGTGTGATAGTGACGTGAGAGGAGAGAGATGTTTAGATGGGACTGTTGACGAATGAACAGAATAGCTGGAATGGTGTAAACTGTCAGAGTGTATGCCGTGTGTTTTGTATTTTATGTGAACTTTGTAACGTCTGTATGATACATGCAGTGTGAATAAATCGTGTTATTTTTTACAAAGATGGTGTTTATTTGTAAATATGCACGCTCAGAATTCTACGTTCACAACAATATAGCATTGAAACCATCATTTCACAATAAACACAATAAACACAATATAATCATCAACACCTTATATCCTTTCAATTTTTGTTTAATACCAAAGTTTTGAATTTACCCAAGCAATAGTATAGGAAAGGCCCAAGTGATTGTACAGGAAAGGGCCAAGTGATTGTACAGTAAAAGCGCAAGGGATTGTACAGTCAATGAAATATCTGACATTGAGATAATGAATTTATCTGAATTTCTACTGGGACAATGGCTTTTAAACTTTCAGACAGGTAAGCCTATATATCAGAAAAGGAGCATGTGAAAATTCTGGTAGAGACGATTGGTTTTCAATGTTTTTTTGGTGTTTTTGTCGCTGTTGTGTGCCAATTTTGATCGATTTACTCGGAGTTCCTTCATCTTAAGGAAAACTTTTGGATGCATATATCGTTTTTATTATTTGATTGTTTCATATTTACAGGTAGAATGTTTTTTTTACCAAATTTGAAGCAGAAACTATATATACTAGTAGTAACATTTGAGTTCATCAAACTTCCCTTCCAGCAACTTGTTATTTTGTCAAATGTCGGAGCCCCGCTTGACAGTCTCCTAAATGGCAAAAAAATTTAAAAAACGTACAGTTCCGTTCCCACACTGTGTGAAAGAGAGCTATGATATTTTGATTTGAGGTTCATGGTTCACTTTTCCTAAGAAACCCTTATAAATAATGACAAAAGAATTATACAAAATTGTAAATTGCGACATGTGGTAAATGAAACATTCAAAAGGGTACAGTGAACGAACCGGATGTGACATTAAGAAAACCGTAATAAGCAACTTTTGCACTTTTTTTTATTGAAAAGTACCTAGAAACCATATAGTGTTTTAATTTGCATGCATAAACCTATCATTTTAGACCGGAAGTGACTTTCTCCTTACCCGAAGTAGCAAACGATCTCTTATTTAAGGCAAAAGTATAAAAAAAAACATGTTTTTGGAATCAGTGTGACATGTTCTTTACCAGAAGTAGCAAATTATCTCCAATATATCAGGGAAAAGAATATACAAAAATTTATGATTGGAATCAGTATGACGAAACCTATGATTTGACGCCAATAGTAACTTTGAGTAAACCGGAAGTAGATTCTTATCAATCATTATTTTTTTGAAATTTTATAGTGGAAAGACTTTTTTAATTCAAAAATAGTTAGTTTTTGTGATGACAAGTACGTAAGGATTACTTATTCATCGTAATAAAGAAAGTTTATCGTGCACTTTACTTCTTGTTTTGTAATAAATCTAAAAATCTTATCAGTAGGGATTTTTTAAATAGTATTAATATCGTTTCAATCAAAATATTTTCTGATAAAAAGCAGTATTCGCCAGCTCACATGATGTTTTGGTTTCAGAACCTCAAATGTCAACTGATGTGAGCCCTGTGATTACATATCAATAAAGCACTAATGGAGATTGTAAAAAAAAAAATGACGTACAGATTTACAAAAGACGACAAAGAAAGAAAGTAGCTCATGTTATTGTCTAGCAAATGTGAATTCAAAGTTATATTCTTTGGCTACCTTGGACTGCACTAGGCCTAAAATATTTGAAAACATAGTGTTTCTGACAAATGACAGGTTTGTATCACGTGTGTGTTTTTTTTTTGGCGAAAATGGCAATTTAAGTTAGATAGATATAAGAAGATGTGGTTGAGTGCAAATGAGACAACTCTCCATCCAAGTCACAATTTGTAAAAGTAAACCATTATAGGTCAAAGAACTTACATTAGTTGTCAATGTCAAACCAAACAGGAAGAATATCAAGCAAATTGTAAGAACGGTCACAAATTTGTACTTTCTCAAAGATGGAAATCTGTCCATGGTTGAAGTTGTCACGGTCTCTACCAATACAAACTAAAACAATATAGAAAACACTTCTGTTAATGTCAATTACTTGTAACAAGGTGATCAACAATTACAAGTGCGTTGGGAAGTTATATAATTATATTGGTGAAGTGACATTATCATTTTATTCCATACAGAGATGGGACCTCTCTGAGTTTCTTCAAAAGATCAAATTCCGAAAGTTGTTAAAACCTACTGGAAGAGTTTTAACATTTTAACTGTCAGATTTGACAAGCAATGTTAAACATATTTATTGTAAGGAAAAATAATGTTCAGCACTCTGAATTGATGTTGAAGACACAAGTTTTGATACAATATAGCAAATTTTACATGTTTTTGTAATATGTTGTATTGAAGAGCAAAATGAATCAATTTTTATTTCAAATACAAAATATCGTTTTGCTTTCGATAGTCTTTTCCCTTTTGGGAAAGGAAGTCTTTTTTGGTCAATTTTTTCGATAATTATACCAAACTTGCTACAATCTACCAAAATGGCAATTTTGAGCCATCTTTAGCCATATATGTTCATAAATACACCATTATTTTGTAATTTCCTCACATATATGTTATTATTGACGTCAGTGATGTAAATGTTTTAGAGGGCGGTGGTATATCGACTGTTGCCCAGATTACAACAACAACGACGACTAATTTATGTAACTTCAATATACAAAAACTTCATTTAAAAATTGATCCCAGTTGATCTTCATTAGAGCGTTTTTAATGTGGTTTTAGAAAAAAGAATCGGAACCGGAACATATCATTATCTTTTATAGAATTGAAAAAGTTTACTAGTTGATGATTCCAATGTCGGTGAGGATTTTAATTTGTGAATGTAATAATTAATTGTAACCACATCATCATCATCATCATCATCATCATCATCATCATCATCATCATCATCATCATCATCATCATCATCATCAAAACATTTAAAAAAGGATAAAAAAACCTATAACCAATGATAGATTTTGCCTTTGCCTTATGTGATTATTGATTTTCGAATTAAAAAAGCAAAAACAGTGGACTCTTCATATCTTATCCATTCATTCTCGTAATCATATTTTAGTAAACAGTTCTGATAAAAAATTAAATAGACGTACATATACATACCTCACTGTCAACTCCAAGTGTTATCAACATTAAGAAAAAAATTATGGCCCAGAATGGAGATGGTGGAATTTTGGTCACAGCATAAGGATATACAACAAAAGCTAGCGACGGTCCACTGTCTGCTACCTCACCTACTGGAACATCTAAAATACTGGCCAAGTTTCCAAGATACGAAAAGATTACAAATCCAGCAAAAAAACTCGTCAGACAGTTACCGAAGGCCACTGTAATTGCATCCCTGAAAATACGAAGTGATTTATAAATTAGAAATCTGTAAGTAAAATGCTTTAACACTATTGAATTATTCTAACAACTAGAAGTACAGTAAAGAGATCCTGTAAATCTTAAATAGCCTTAATGACATTAAATTGAAAGGCAAAAAAAATTATAAATAGAATCATTTGTCACATATAAATCAATTATTCAAATTGTTTTTTAATAATGTTATACAGAGAGAGAGAGAGAGAGAGAGAGAGAGAGAGAGAGAGAGAGAGAGAGAGAGAGAGGTTAATTTCTTATGTTTCATTTTATGTATATTATTTGCGGTTATTCTAGAGTTATCAAATAATATTTTTCGTACTAACTTAAATTTGCAAGCAATATGCCTTGGGAAAATTTATTCAGTTCCGTCTTACATTTTTGCCGACTGTGACGTGACTGCCGTTCATGGCGTACAAGCTTAAATTCTAAAGGAAAGCGACAAATGTCAGTTGGCAAAGTCAAGCAGTAATTTAACCTTTATATGAATTCTCCATGTTTACCGATTTTTAGTCAAATTATTTATCTCTTGTATAAACTACAAGTTATAATTGAAGAAATTAGTGATCCGCCATTTCCAAAATTACCATTGCAAGTTCTTTAGGCGTTTGACCCTAGATGGAGATAGCTATTACGTTTAGGCCCCTTTTAGTTATATAGCTCCTCGTGAATCACTTATACACCTTTGGCTTCTCACTTATACACCTTTGGCTTCTCACTTATTTTGGTTTGATCGTTCCTGATGGCAGTAAATCCAGAAGAGCGCTTCTGACACAGTAAATCCAGAAGACCGCTTCTGACACATCAAATTTATAAAGTGTTAATTTGATTTAAATTATTTTAAAGGTTTTTTGGGGGAGATATATTTTTTTGCAGATATAGATTGACAAATCGTTGACTGTTTAATCACGGAGTATAAAAATAAGATGATGTGGTAAGATTGCCAAAGAGACAACTATATATCCGACAGAGACTAATTGACGTAGATGTAACAGCTATAGGTCAAAATTCGACCTTCAACAAAAAGCAAGCAAATACCGTATATTGTAACATGAATGGTATTTTTTCAGTTTGATCTTCGAATGAGTTAAGTTCTGTTATTTTAGATGATAGCGTTAACTGGACGGTTATTTTTAGTTATTCCACTGTCCCATCGGTTTATTCCCGATTGCCCACTTTTTTCAATTTTAGGGTTCTCAACAAAGATTTTGATTGCCCCGCATTATTTCATTATGTTAAATGTTCCGAAAAACAACGCAATGTTTTTTTTTTTTTTTTTTGTTTTGTTTTGTTTTTTACTTTGTTTTTGTTTTTGAAATATCAAAATTAAATTGGAATTTTTTGCCAGTCCACATTAACTACAGAAATGTCTGCAGTATTTTGCAATAATTATGAAATATATTTATGATCTATTGTTTTAGGGAAATTACTGTTTAAGACAAATATGAATTTCTGCACGAAAAATTTGTACGGCTAAAAAGGAAAACATGACACTTAATTTCAATATTTCTTTACAGATAATGATTTCTCAGTAATGACACGTTATAAAATTATTCCGTAATAACCATAACAACTGTACACATTTGTGGTTTAACATTCAAAATTTCACTCAAATTAGACATCAAATTAATTATTGACAATGTTTTAAAACATGTGTTTTTTACAAGAAATAATAGGGAATTTGGGAAAGATGAAACACTTTTGATTTAATGTGAGTTATAACAGATATCAATAACGTTTATATAAAACAAACATCTTTTTTTTGTCTTTAAAGTTTTTCATTAGGGTTTGGAGACTGATTTGAAAAGAGTGGACACGCTGAAATGTCTCGCCTGCTTTACTGTATGATTGATTTTATGTTGATAGTCCTAAAGATAAAATTTGACTACCAGTTTCACATAAGCTTAACAATGATCCATGAAAATGAGGTCAAGATCAGATAAACCAAGCCACAATCATTACATACACCAAATATAGTTGACATATTGCTTATAGTATACAAGAAACAGACCAAACCAAGAAATTATTTCATACATCAAATATAGTTGACCTTATTGCTTGTAGTTTCTGAGAAATAGACTAAAAAAATTCATGATTTTAAACAAATATAGAGAGGAATCCATACCTTACTTAGTCTGTCATTTTTTCATTGGCATATACATGTTCCTTCGTCTAAACAAAAGTGTTTTCAAATTTATCATCAGCAAGCACTTATGAAACAATGTTTTGTTACATCTATTTCAACTTCGCTACAAATTTTCAGGATATTTTAGTAGTTTTTGTCTCTTTTTCAATAAATTTGTAAGAAATGACTACGAATTTTTAGTGCATTTCGAGTTTGTGATTGCGCTGGTACACTAAGAATCACATATCTAACTAGTGTACAAGTAAGGACTATTATTTTGATATTATTCTTCCAAAGCACACTGCACAGTTATTGAAAATAGTCATACGCAAAAAATCTTAAAATTAGCTTCACTGGTACACTGTTCCGGTGTGAAAGGGAAAGGTTTAACCTTGTTGACTGATCCATGCAATGAGGTCGAGGACAGTTGACGGACATGTAGACCTTGCCAGGAACAAATATACCAAATATAGTTATCCTATCACTCATATTGAGTGAGAAATTTACATGACAAATAAGTAAAACTTTTTTTCAAGCAGTCATTGAACCATGAACATGAAGCCAAGGACAACAGACATATGACAGACAGAAACTTCGTGACATAAGGCTTAAGTATACAAGGTATGAAGCCTCCAGGTCTTCTACCCTCTGAAATATAAAGCTTAATACAAATAGTTTTCGTTCCCGCCGCCACCGCCGCACTTTCGTCGCAGGCGAAACAATAAACATTTCCAATGACAATGTTAAATAAGCATAAGCTATTTTGTCACCTAATAATTAGAATTAACATAATTTAATTGATTAGTGGGCAAATCCTCAACCTAAATTCTCACGTAGGAAGACGAGGCATATGTGCTTTGTCGTGTCATCTGTGTGCCCTGAACATATATAATTCAATATATATATAGATTGCCTAACAATGTAATTTTAACACACTATTTAGTATGTAAATATAAGAATGTTTAAAATATTTACAAAATGATGAAAATAAACGCAATATTTCGCTAGACTAACTAGCTTTATCAAGCGTGAATCTATCCAGGTGAAATCGGATGTAGATGATAAGAAACTTTTGCAGCTCAATGTATATGTTGCACTTGAATTTAGCTGCCTTGAAAATAATACATAATTTGGATGAAGTTCAAGATTTTACAAAATTGGTAGTTGAAGTTAGCAACGTCCATTGGTCAATATTACAGGATAAAAAGGACGATGCTGTGTACTAAATTATTCTTTATCTTTCCTGTATCTTTTCTGATCTATTTCGTTAAGACCATCAGGTTCTAAAGTGTGGAGTTGGTGGATCCAAAATTTTCTCTTCTCCTTCTCGCCGTGGTGTCCCACTCGGTGTTGACTTCTATGATTTGGAAAGTAACATTATCAAAAGAATGTTTCGTTGAACGAAGATGTCTTGTGAGAGGACAGTTTTGTTGGTTTTGTACCATGAACGATGGTTATTGAGCCGAATATTAAATTTGTCCATTGTTTCTCCCACATACTGAATGCCACAAGTGTCACATGTTAATATATAAATTGAGTTCTCCGTTTTACAGTTGGAATTTGAGTAGATGGTATAATTTTGTTTAGTAACGGAGCTGATGAAAGAACTGCTTGTATTGGCAGCTTTACAACACAAGCAATTCCTTCGACCACATTGTTTGTAGCAACCGGGAGATGGAGTAGGCTGCTTTGCTAATACAGATGTCACTAATTTGTCACGGATGTTTTAGGTCTTCTGAAGGCCATGACTGGTGGGGAGGAAAATACTTTTTAAGATTTGAATCATTTTCTATAATTTTCCAATGCTTCTGAACAATGGAAGACACATTTTAAAATCAGGATGGTAAGTGAGTACAAGGGTGTTCTGTTAGCTGCTTTATTCTTATCTTTGTACTCTAGAAGTTCTTGGTGACTAGTTTTGTTTGCTCTTTCGAAAGCGCTATCAATGATGTTGTTATTGTATCCTCGAACAACTAGATGTTTACGTAGTTGTCCAAGTCTAGCATTTTGTGTATTTTCAGTAGAGCATATTCTCTTGATTCGCAATGCCTGGCTGAATGGGATGCCACGGGAACAGTGTTTAGGATGGCAACTTTTAGGAGAAAGGAATTGATGTTAGTCCGTTTGTTTGGTATGAAGGTCCGTTATAATGGTTCCGTTCTTGATGTAACTCGTAGTGTCGAGGAAGTTTATTTTCTCCATAGATGATTCATATGTAAATTTTATTGAATGGTGGAAAGAGTTACAGTGTCCTAGAAATTCATTAAGATGTTCTTGTGAATCTGTCCATTTGAAATCAATATCGTCAATGAATCGGAACCATGATAAGGGCTGGTATGGAGCACTAGCCAAGAGGCGTTTTTCAAGTTGGCCCATAAATGTGTTGGCATATGACGGGCCCATACTAGTACCGTCTATCTGGAGATAATGTTTTTCATTGAAAGAGAAGTTCTTGTTCTCTAGCACTAGTTTCAGAAGTGTAACAAGGCACTCAGTTGGAGGATTTTTTTCACTACGAGTGTTCCATACCTCTTCACACGCTGCTATTCCTTCGTCTTGTGGAATGTTGGTATATAAAGAAGACACGTCCATGGATGCAAGTATAGTATTGCTTGGTAGAGGATTGAGGCTTTCCATTTTCTTTAGATAATCAGTCGTATCTTAGATGTAAGAGGGTAGTTCTTTCACATGAGGTCTTAGATGATGGTCTACAAATTCTGATATCTTTTCAGTTGGATGACTATTTGCTGAAACAATTGGTCGACCTGGATTGCCCGTTTTATGTATTTTAGGCAACATATAGAATCTTCCGGCCTTTGCTTCGTTCTCAAGAGGTCGGAGTTAATCAAAGGTGTCATTGTCTATATACTTTTGTTGAACATCTCTTGAAGGATGGTGTTGATCCTTCGAATAGTATTTAGTGTTGGATCTGTGGTTAATTGTTTATAAAAAATGGAGTTTGAAAGTTATATATATATATATATGACCGGAGGGCTGTTTAATGTTCAGTGAAAAGTTAAGTGCTTTGAACTAGACAGTTTATTTTTTTTTATGTGCTAGTTCACAATATAAATTTAAAGTCCACAGGAAGACACGTCTCGGGATAATTGCTTTCTTTATTGTTAATGTTAGACAAGAAATAATTGATTACAGTAAGTATTCCCATAACCTGTCCATAAACTTTATTGCCGAAAAGAACAAAGATGTTGTTAAGGAGAAAATGTATAAAATAAATCTTTTATATAGTGTACTTACGTTAAACAGTCATTATGGAAACGATTATAACTTGACAGAGCAATTAGTCCTCCCCACGAAGCAGACAATGAGAAAAATATCTGGACCGCTGCATCCTTCCATACCTACAAATAAACCATTAATCGTGTTACAATAAAATAGCAAGACGTTTCAATATTAGCAGATATATAACTCCAGCTTTCTTTCACTAACTGCAAATGTAAATCATTCTTTAATGTATTTTTTAACACGTGCCATAGACAAAACCTCTATGTTCTTACTGCGCTGTTGATATGTTGATAATGCACAGCTAGGGTGTGCTTTTACGACTTTAGATATACTGTTTAGTTAAAATGCCCTCTTGCCTGAAATTTTTTACGTCATAGATGATAAATCCCCAAAATAGGTAAAACTAGATAATCATGTTTTGTTATTTCTGAATCAAAGAGAATGAAAGTTTCAGAATATCTAAAGGATTAAAGTTTTGTGCTGAACGGAATTTATTACGATTTTTTTTAGATTTATGACTATATTGGGACCAATTATACATCAAAAACATGTACAACAAACGGAACTGAATCTATGAATAAAAGGAGTTCTGGATTATACGCTAGTGAGACAGCCTTAATTTATAATTAAAAAAAAATTATTGAAGTAATAACTTCGGGAATGATCGTAGTTGTAGTTAGATTGAAAAAATTTTTTAACGGAGAACTTTCCAGTTAATTCTTATTTAGAAAGTTTCAATTTATTTTTGTAATGGAACATGACTTGAACGATATCAAACTCAAAAAACAAGATCTTCCCTTGTCAAAAGATTTGAAAGATCTTATATTACTCAATGTTTCCATGCCTTCATTTAAAAAGAAAGTTGACTTTTTTATATATAGAAATTCTTTTAAAGTCATAGATTAATAGAAATCACAAAATGTAGAAGAATGCCGAAGATATTTAATTTACAAAAGCACTGCAAAACTGAAAGTTACCTTAGTATTTTCGCATAGTTCGTTGACGCTAGACAGTTTTATCTACTATTTTGTTTAAATTGTTGAAACGTGTATAGTTATCTATCTAACAATGAAATAATTTGATGAAAACAAAATTAAAAATTTTAAAAATATGACACCAAAAACGGGCCTTGTTTTACCTAGTCCATATACTTTAGTATACAGAATGTATATGAATAATGTTCTGTGCGGTTGATATTACTCTCTACCAGCAGTGGTCTCTGTGGTCAAACTATCCAGTAAGTTTGAAAATAACAATAAATGCATTTATCACATATTTGTTACAAAAACATTGGGTTTTGATTATGTAAAATAACATTAACGGTACCATTTTTTGTTCTGCACCAGAACTTTTAGTCCCCGAGGGTATCACCTGCCCAGTAGCCAGTACTTCGGTACTGGCATGAGTATACGGTTATTGTGTTTTTGAAATTTGCTGTTACAAATTTTTTAAATTAAATAAGATTAAGGAATGTATCTCCATCGTGCAAAACTCTGATTCCTTGTCCGGATTTTGTTATACTTTTGTACTTTTTGGTTTATTGGCTCATAATGTTTTGGAATAAGATTCGGATTAAGAATGTTTTGGCCTCGAGCATCACTGAAGAGACATTTATTTTCAAAATGCTGGGGTACCTTTAAGGATATTACTACCACTGGATCGATACCGCTGCCTGTTGACTATTAGTCCCCGAGGGTATCACCAGCACAGTAGCCAGTACCTCGGTACTGGCAAGAAAATACGGATATTGTGTTATTAAAATTTGCCGTTACAAATTTTTTAAATTAATTAAAATTGAAGAATATATCTCCCTCGTTCAAAGCTCTGATTCTTTGTCCGGCTTTGGCAATACTTTTGTAATTTTTGTTTATGAGCTCTTAATTTTTTTAATAAGTTCTAGATTTTTAAAAAGTTTGGCCTCGAGCATCACTGAAGAGATATTTATTGTCGAAATGCGCATCTGGTGCTGAAAAATTGGTACCGTTAAGTGTATTACTACCACTGGGTCGATATCTCTGCTAGTGGATTGTTTGTCCCCGAAGGTATCACCAGACTAGTAGCCAGTACTTCGTTACTGGCATGAAATTACGAAAATTGTGTTATTATAATTTGCTGTTCCACATTTTGAAATTGATTAGAATTGAGGATTATATCTCCCTCGTGCAAATATCTGATTCCTTGCCCGACTTTGGCTATACTTTTGTGCTTTTTGGTTTATGAGCACTTAATTTTTTGAATAAGTTTTGGATTTTCAAATATTTTGGCCTCGAGCATCATTGAAGAGATATTTATTGTCGAAATGCCATCTGGTGCTGTAAAATTTGTACCGTTAAAGGTATTATAACCACTGGTTCGATACCTCTGCTGGTGGACTGTTTGTCCCCGAGGGTATCACCAGACCAGTAGCCAGTACTTCGGTACTGGCATGAAAATACGGATATTGTGCTATTGAAAGTTGCTGTTACAAATTTTTAAAATTATATAAAATGGAGGAACATATCTTCCTCGTGCAAAGTTCTAAATCTTTACCTGGCTTTTGCTATACTTATGTGCTTTTTGGTTTATAAGATAATCATTTTTAATAAGTTTGGATTTTCAAATATTTTGGCCTCGAGCATCACTGAAGGGACATTTATTGTCAAAATGCGCATTTGGTGCAGTAAAATTTTGCAGAAATAGTTAGTAGACTCTTTATAGGAGTGTTTGCCCTTAAATGACAATTTGTTTACCCTCTTTTATGTTTTGGGCAGAAACTAAAGAAGATACAGAGAAACTGTACCACTGTACCCGTAGACAGAAAAAAATTATCAGCAATACAAGTTCCTTTGTCATGAATTCTATTCTAGTCTATTCAAATGTTGAAAATGCACATAGGACTAGGTGAGCGACATAGGCTCTTTAGTGCCTCTAGTTTGAATAAGTTTTGGATTTAAAATATTTTGGCATCGAGCATCACTGAAGAGACATTTATTTGTCCAAAGAGCTTTCTTACAATTTGACGAAAAGTACGTACGCTTGACGAATCATACGTAAGACTCTTTTGAGGGATCCTTTATTTTGACATATTTATGTTATCTTAATCGAAGTGTCATGGAACTTCGATGGCGTTTCGCCTCAACGTTTGCCTATTAAAGACCATTACACTGCATGTAACGACATGTGTAAAACTTGTGAATTTTTGTGCGATATAGGAATTTCGGGACGTACGAGAGGTTAAAATAAAATAACACCAGGTGGAAGGAGATAACTCTACAAAATTTCCTAAACATATGCTCGTCAGAAGAAAAAAATACCTCTTAAAATAAAAGATTGTGCTCAACCCCCCAAAAAATTACAACTTTGCATTATCTAACACAAGAAAATACCAAGGCAAATAAATTGGCTTCCCCCTCACACAAAAAATAAGATAAATGAAAAAACAAAAACTTCCTAAATTTAAAAAACATCAAAAATAGTAAAATTGAAAAAAAATGACCTCCAAAATATATTATGCCGGGGCTCGTTTAATAACTTGCAGAGATTCTCCGCCTCCCCTGGGTAATACCCAGTGTTGCCTTGTGGTGTGTCCATACACCCGAGTTATGCTCACCTATGGAATCGTTCTTTCAGCGTATAATTGCGTTTTCGTCCTGAACATTCATGAAATATTTGCCACTGGACGTTTAGCGACCAATAATGATAAATCTTCAATGCATACTTACTGTTTAATCGTCATTATTAAATCCAGAATATATATGGTGCAAGATTGTAGATTTATTTTTTTGATATACATTTAGTTTTTGTTCCGTTTCACATTTGTTTCTTGCGATCGCAATTGTCGCATTACTTTTTTCACATTTAACTTTAAATAATAGAAAAAAAAAACTTCATCAAAAAATCTTTTTTTCTCAGATTTATTTCACATTTCTTTTTAAAAACATTGTAGCATCCTTGTCTTGCAAATATATATGATCCACGTTGACAGTTTAGTGATAGTATACTCATTAAAAATAAAAATAATAGTAAATCTTGTCGTTAAATTTAGAGTATCATACGTCAATAATTTCATTAAAATGTTAATTATGAAACGCATGCTTGAACAATTCCCGAGCAATGTGTGTAATCGTGGTTAACATAAGTACCGTATCGGACGTAAGTATATTTGAAACTATTTTTCTTCATTTTCTGATATTAAAAGCGTGCTTTATTTGAAATATTCTTAATTTTTTAAAGAAACGTTTGATTCAGAAAAGAATGCTGTTTTACCAGATAAAACATCGACTCCCACTGTTATCGAGGAAATGTAATACATGCTCCCTTTACATTCGTTCGTACCTTTCGTCAAAATGTAAGAAAGTTCTTTCAAAATGCGCATTTGGTGCAGTAAGATTGGTACCGTTAAGGATATTACTACCACTGGATTGATACCTCTCTGGACAGTTAGTTCACGAGGGTATCACAGATATTTTGTTATTAAAATTTGATGTTACAAAATTTTGATATTATTCAAAATTGAGGAATATATCTCCCTCTTGCTAAGCTATGATTCTTTGCCCGGCTTCGCTTTACGTTTGTCCTTTTTGGTTTATAAGCTCATATCGTTTTAGCTCAACTGGTCCAAAGGGCCAAGTGAGCTTTTCTCATCACTTGGCGTCCGTCGTCCGTCGTCGTCTATTAACTTTTACATAAATCTTTTTCTCTGAAACTACTGGGCCGAATTTAACCAAACTTGGCCACAACCATCATTTGGGTATTGATTTTTGAAAATATGTCCTATGACCCCTACTGCCAACCAAGATGGCCGAAATAGAACATAGGGTAAAATGCAAGTTTTGTATATTATGAAAACATTTTTATGAATTAACTTTCATGTTAGACTTGATAAGCTAGTTTTTCACTTATTACTGATAAAGATCCATTCATTAAGGTTAGAGTATAAAGAACTTTTACCAGTTGACACCGCAACTTCAAGTGTATGTTCAATGGTGTTAATATGTCCTTTGATTGAGTTGAGCTATTTCAGTTGATATTTTATAGTGTGTCTTTCTATGTTGTGATGTTACACTATTGTTTCAGAAAAAGGGTGAAGGTTTGGTACCATTAAAACGTTTAAACCCGCTGCATTTGTTTGCACCTGTTCTAAGTCAGGAATCTGATGTTCAGTAGTTGTCGTTTGTTGATGTGGTTCATAAGTGTTTCTCGTTTCTTGTTTTTTATATAGATTAGACCGTTGGTTTTCCCATTTGAATGGTTTTACACTAGTAATTTTTGGGGCCCTTTATAGCTTACTGTTCGGTGTGAGCCAAGGCTCCGTGTTGAAGACCGTACTTTGACCTATAATGGTTTACTTTTATAAATTTTGACTTGGATGGAGAGTTGTCTCATTGGAACTCATACCACATCTTCTTATATCTATTTGAAAAGAATCGTGAACTTCCTTGTTAATAAAATTGAGAATGGAAACGGGAAATGCATCAAAGAGAAAACAACCCGACCAAAGAGCAGAAACATCATATATTGTGAATCAGATGGTAATTAGCTACATTTTATAATTCAATGTGGTTTTACACTACTTATTTCAGATAATAAAGCAACTGAACGTCTGTGGCGTCACGATGCCTGACAAATGACTTCATGAGGTATATGAAATAACGCCCTAATGGGACAACCATTTGATTCGGAGGGGTGGGGGGAGGGGGGGGGCTGGCAGATTTTGGAAATAAATATTCTGGCCTCCATTTAGGTGAAAATAAACAATCTTGCCTTATCGCACATGAAAATAAATATTCTGGCCTCAAATATTCAATATGTTCAAAAAATTTGGCTCGCTTCGCTCGCCACAATTTAAAAGCTTTCTAATAGTTACTGATAATCAAAAATAGTTATGCCAGTGTCTGTAGTCACGTTATGGATTTCAATAAGAGTAATCTATGTATTACTGATAAATTATTAAGTCAGGGATTTCGTTACCTCAGTAACTTAAAACCTTTACTCCCAGTTTTTGATGGGGTTCGTGTTGCTCAGTTTTTAGTGTTCTATGTTGTGTTTTGTGTACTGTTTGTCTTTTTCTTTTTAAGGCATGGCGTTGTCAGTTTATCTTCGACTTATGAGTTTGAGTGTCCCTTTGGTATCTGTCCTCTCTCTTTTACTAAATTCTTCCATAGATACAAAGATTTAATGTGTATGCAAGTTTGGCTGTACCTGTAGAAAACTTCCTAATTTTTACCTTGATGTTGTTTAACGAGCCCGGAAATTTATATACGATTTGGGTAAAATCATCAATCTTTAAAATAAACTTATTCTAAAAGGTTACCAATTCATGACTGTAATTATATCTCTGAATATTGTTTTATTGGTATAAATATAGATTTTGTTATCAGTAAATTAAAACCAAAACTAACAAATATCATTGTTATATACATATGCACTTTCACGGTTGATACCTGTAATTTGGCATTGCACAAGGTCATGTTTTCTCTGACTGTTAATGACGTCTTTACACTAAATCCATTGGATGTTGAATGTGAACTGATTGACATTTTAGTCTTAGATACATGATTTTTTTATTAGTTGTTATTGACTTTGAATTACATGACGCTGTCAGTAACTTTGAGTATTCTCAGATCTGTACTTAGTGTCTTTTTGCTGTGTGGATGTATAAATACCCTGCCACGTCCGGTCTGCGTTTTTGTTACTTGTTTTTCTGCTTTGTATCGATCTGATGAGTTAATTCCTTTTCAACTGATTTTTATAGTTTGTTCATATGTTGTGCTGTTACACCACTGTCCCAGAATAGAGGGAGCTAGGGTTGGGCGCCCGCAAACATGTTCAAGCTCGCCACATTCTATATGTGCTTGTCCCAAGTCAGGAGCCTGTATTTCATTTGTTCTCGTTGGTTCATGTCTGTCATATTTGTTTTTAGTAAATTGTTTTGTTATAAATTAGGTCGTTAGTTTTTCAATTGAATTGTTTCATATTTTTCATGTTGGGGCCTTTTATAGCCGATTATATGGTATGGGTTTTCTCACGGTTGCCTATAATTGCTTACATCCACTTCATTTGAACTGTTGTGGATATTTGTTTCATAGGCAATCATACCAGATTTCGTTATTTTTATATTGTCGGACCGGACACTTGCAATTTATAAAATCGATTTTTTCTACAGAAGTATTGTCAGTGTTTATTTTGCTATACTCGCCAGAAATCTTATCATTTTGGACAACAACACCCCTCTATCCGTGGACCCTATATCCACCCTTGATTGTAGGCTATTATAT
This sequence comes from Mytilus coruscus, assembly GCA_017311375.1. NCBI lineage: Eukaryota > Metazoa > Mollusca > Bivalvia > Mytilida > Mytilidae > Mytilus > Mytilus coruscus. Next base: position 58,625,217 of record CM029601.1, read on the forward strand.
TTTCATATAAATAGAATATAAATTATATTCTAGACTTCATTTTGACTGCTCTATTTGTTTGAAGTTGTATGTGTATCCTACAAATAGGTGATCTTTGTCACAAAAGTTAAATTATTTTAGGGGTGAAAAGTTGATTTTGAGGGGGGGCTAAGGAGGGGCAGTTTTTGTGTCAAATTGTGAATGAGCAGAAAATAAATACGCTGGACCTGGTCGGAGTGAAAATAAATAATCTGGCCACCTTTATGTTGGAAATAAATATTCTAACCGCATCAAATTTGCCAGCCCTCCCCCCTCAGAATCAAATGGTCGTCCCCTTTTGACGTTACGTATAATCTCTGGTGTTTTATATTAAAAAGGAACTAAAGGAAATATGTACTCCTCCGGCAAAGTCGGTGTTGACACATTTGTCCTCCGGTGCAAGGGGGTTAAAAAAGCTAAACAGGTTTTGGAAAGATCAATTGAGGAATACAAGCGTTTTTGTGAGACAAGTAAGAAATTCTCGATTTACATCGATAAGTGTCCAGTAACTCTAGAACTAAAAAATCCGCAAACATTTTCGAGATGACAAATGAGCTTCTATATGCACAACGGTAAATATATCATACAGATCCTCGTAGGTCAACTCGAGTTTTCTGCTATGTTAGTGTATGTTGACGGACATCTATTTACCTGAGAATCACTGAGTCTCCCTAAGTCTGGTGTTATGTAGAAGTCAATACCATCTCTAAAACCATCTAGGGTCAGTCCTCTCACAAATAGGATAATCAATACTACATATGGAAAAGTAGCTGTAAAATACACCACCTAAAATATACAGTAGCTTGAGTTATGTAATTTGTGCATTTGACCCTTTTTGTACAATATGATTCTGTATGTACACATGATAAAGTGAATTTTACAAGCTCAAGAATCTACCATTCTGTGTCAAAATGTCCAATAAAATGACGCTGTAAAGGATCTTTAGTATGTCTTGCAACAAGCAATTCAGGATCGCGTATTGCTGCGACGATCCAAGTATTGACTACAGAACAGTTATCGGATACTCGAATAAAGTACATATTTGAGTGAAACACATTTAAATATCAGAATTGTGATATCATTCATACATTAGAGACAGCAGTAGTTTTGTCAATGTTAAAATCTCATAAATCCATTAAAGAGACACAGTCGAGGACCCATAATTCAATCACTTTAACCGTATGTTCATTATTGTAGACCCATCGATTAAACCTAAACTTTGCAATTCATATTTTGACAATTTTTCAACAATATCAGATGTAATTTTTTCATCTTTAAAATGAAGTACCAACGTGGCAAGGTTTTAACTATCTCTTTTAAAATCTCAACCATTTTCCAAAAGATAGCTACAGATTTGAGCCGGGTTTATAGTTATTCCGGAGAAGCAGATAGGAATCAGTTATGACATAGACAGTAATCGTTCTAATCGTAATCATGTCTAATGACCATGACAACGACGAACGCACATCATATTAGAGCTTTCTTACAAATTGACGAAAGGTACGTACGCTTGACGAATCATACGTAAGACTCGTTTTAGGGATCCTTTATTTTGACATATTTATGTATTGTAAATCGAAGCGTCATGAAACTTCGATGGCGTTTCACCTAAATTTTTGCCTATTAAGGACTATTTCACTGCATGCAGCGACACGTGTTAAACTTGATTTTTCGTGAGATATAGGAATTTCGGGATGTACAAAAGGTAAAAATATGATACCACCAGGGGGAAGGAGATAACTCTACAAAATTTCCTAAATATAGGGTCATCAGAAGAAAAAAAATACCTCTAGAAATAAAAGATTGTGCTGATCCCCCCTTTTTACACACACAAAAAAAAATTTACAACTTTGCATTATTTAACCTAAGAAAATACCAAGGCAAATAAATTGGCTTCCCCCCTCACACAAAAATTGAGATAAAATAAAAAACCAATACTTCCTAAATTCAAAAATTTGCGACCCCAAAAATAATAAAATGAAGAAGAAAAAATGACCTCCAAAACATATTATGCCGGGGATCGTTTAATAACTTGCAGTGATTCCCCACCTCTCCCTGGTTAATACCCATTGTTGCCTTGTGATGTGTCCATACACCCGGGTTAGGCTCACCTATGGAATCGTTGTCCTTGTCTTGCAAATCTCGATGATCTACGTTGACAATGTGATGATAGCATACTCATTAAAAATAATTAAATAATTGTGAATCTTGTCGTTAAATTTAGAGTATCATACTCAATAATTTCATTGAAATGTTAATGGTGAAACGCATGCTTAAACAAATCCCGCGTAAATGTGTGTAATCGTGGTTATTAATAACATAAGGGACGAATCGGACGTAAGCGTATTTGAAACTATTTTTCTTTATTTTCAGATATAAAAGCGTGTTTTATTTGCAATATGCTTAAATTTTTAAAGATACGTTTGATTCAGAAAAGAATGCTGTTTTACTGGATAAAACAAAGACTCAAAGTGTTATCGTGGAAATGTAATACATGCTCCCTTTATACGTTCGTTCGTACCTTTCGTCAATATATAAGCTCTAGTAAGACAGTTTAGGCGTTCCATAAACACACATACAACCATCAATATCATTGCATGTTTAAAAATCTGGCTGTCTTAGGATGATCTTACGACATATCTTAGGTCTAAATGGGTTTCACAAAGTGGTCCTAACTTAGGACATCTCTTAAAGTTGGTCATAAAGTTAGGACTAGACAAGAGGTATCTTATGATGGTCTTGGGATATCAAAAGAGTTTGAAGCTCTGATTCTGTGAAATTGGGACTTCTTTTCCTGCTCATAACTAATCTTTCTAGGTTAACGAATTATCAAAATGATTTATCGACAATGAACATTCGATGCATTTGTAGCAAGAATGCACGATTTTATCCTTTAACCTTATTATAACCGATACAGTGACAAATTGAATTCAACTCACTTGTACAAAAAAATTGTTATCATTTTATTCTTTTTTCTCTCCATTATGTATATTGGTGTATTATTAATAGATTTTTTATAAATTACACTTATTTTTATATTAATTTTGCAAATTATCTAATTATGGCATATCAATCAATACGTTTAGTAATTTATGGGAAACACATACTACATTTACATGATTTTTCCATAAATCCATGTTAATATTTAAAATTTAAAGAACTTGCGACAGGTTTAGGATATCTTTGCTAAGATCATCCTAAGACAGCTTCGAGGCGAGGTCTGAGATATGTCCTCAGATAGTCATAAGAGGATCAGAAAAAGGTCCTACGTAAGATATATCTTATGACAGGTCTTCGGATAGCTTCGTGAAACCAGTCCCAGTATATAATGATATCAGTGTACAATGGTGTAGGTCTGTTTTATCTTTGAACAACAAACCCATATAATTAAACAGTATTTAAGGACAGATCTCTTTTATAGCTAATTGGACAGTGACCAAATATCAATAATGAACCGAAAAGATATTTGGCATGATTATTTATATCCATGATATCTAAGATTTACACCAAAACTTAGTCATTTTATATTCTATGTATTATTCATTTTGCTTCAGCTGCATAGTATGTCGAGGCGCTGATTTAGTCCAAATTGTTGTATTTAAGGAGGTCCTGAAATATAAACGATCCTCTATTTTATATTCAATGTATCAGTAAATCGTTCATATTTCAATTTTGTAAATATTTACCGCAATATTCCGTTTAACCGCAACACCTTAACTCACGTGTATTCAGAATAATTACTTATAATACTCATACCCATACACTAATTGAAAATATAATTTGATTTTATGATAACCTTAAATACTATATAAATATTTTGTATTTGATTATAAAGTTTGAGGTTGTCACTGCGCTATTCAGTACGTCGCAAACACTGTGTGTTATTGTATTAAACAAGCAAAGTGTACATAATTGCATGTGCTAAATTATGTTCATATGGTTTCAAAACAGCTGGAGCATTTTAGCAGATTTATTTTGATATAAAAATAAGAAGATGTGGTATGATTGCCAATGAAACAACTCTCCACCAGAGACTAAATGATGTAAAGTTAACAACTACAGGTCACCGTACCGCCTTCAACATTGAGCGGAACTCATACCGCATTGTACGCTATAAAAGGCCATGAAATGACAAATGTAAACAATTCAAACGAAAAACGAACTAGCCTGATTTATGAACAAAACAATAAACGAAAAGCAAATATGATATACAACAACAACCGACAACCACTTAATTACAGGCTCCTGATGTTTGTTTAAACAAAGTGCATTATAAAATACTATATCATACACAGTAAGGCTTTACTGATGTGATAAAATTCTACAGCATATTAATTATTCATACAAAAATTAGCACTAGATTATTTTATCTTGAAACTAAAAAAATAACTAAAATTTGATAAATACATGTTAAGATAATTCTTGATTATATAAAACAATAAAATATCAATAAAATGTAACTTTCTTTTATTCTTTTCTGAAACTTATTTCAAGAAACAGACTATAATTTCAAGAAACAGACTATAAAAATAATTAAAATTTTATATACACATGTTTAGATAATTCTTGATTATATAAAACAATAAAATATCAATAAAATTTAACTTTCTTTTATTCTTTTCTGAAACTAATTTCAAGAAACAGACTATAAAAGTAAAGTGTTATTTATTCCATGATATGAACAAAATTAATTTGAGTTATCTCTCTTGACTTAAACACTTTGAATGGAAAAATCCCTATCTTACCATATTTTTGTAAAGGGATTTGCATAGTTGAAACAGGCAACCAATAAAATTGTTTGGTGTTTTGAGACAGGCAAAGTCTCTGAATAGTACCGAATTTAGCGACGTCGAGATCTATTCAAATTGACTAAGAGTCTCGACATGTACAGCACATACATATTAATTATTCAGTGTTTTGAGATCGTTCTCGATCAAAATGATCTTTTCAGTTTATTTCAGTTCTTCTTAGTCGTGAGAAAACTATAGATTGAGTCATGGGATGTCTCACTCTTTCGCCACAAGGTTGCAAACTAAACACGCACAGTCCACAGGGCACTTTTCACAACAAGTCTTACGACAAAATTGATCGTAAGTTATACTGAAATGTTCATCTGTTCTCGCCCATATTCATAAATAAAGCTAAATATAATATCTATTCAGTTAAATCCAAAGTATTTGCAGACGACAACAATGTTATATACCTTTCCTTTCTTCTTGATATACATTTAGGTGTTCACTGGAAACGTATATGGCCCGAGAAAAATGTATATGGGCTTGATAAAATTTAAATATTGCCAAAATTTTAAAAATCTTCTTTTAAATGCTCTTAAATATAATATATTAAGTATTAGAAGCAACTGAACACTCATTAGATTTATCAGATTTATTACAATTATTCAAAAGTTCGAAAATCTAAGGACGATAACTGTGTCCTCGGATCATATGTAAATGAACAAAACAATCTCTATAATTAGTTGATCTATAATTTGAGCTTAAGGGCGGATTTAGGAGTGAGGCGCACCCGAGTGCATCTGCTCAGCAGACCCATTCCTAGCCTCTTATACTAGATCTTCGCCTTGGTCTATTATATACAACTAAGTCAGAGAAAGAGACGGTTTAATTTTCCAAAAGTTTTCCGTCTTTTCTTTGAGTGTAACTTGTTTGTTTTTCTTCTTTTTTTTTCATTTAATGCTTGTTTCAAACTTCATTTGCATTGATGTTGATGATCATCTATTTGTTGGTTTACTGTTGTCTCGTGGACATTTATCCGATATCTAACCACTAGTAGTTAAATCAAAGCTGTTTCTGAGGGTGTGTGTGTGTGTGTTAATTGTCCCCCCCCTTTCCCCATGGAATTGACATTGGATTTCACATGTTCGTCTTTACATCTTCTGTAAATGCTTAATGCACAATTGATTGGTCTACAATTATTAGTTGATTAAAAAACAATTAACGACGTGTAAAAGAATGATCCCAAATCAGTTGCGTATCAAGCATTAGCTGAAATTATTACTAGTTGAAAAACAGACCATGAAAATCATCTGTGGATTACTAGTACTAAGGCAACGACCATTATCTTTCAAGGGTGGGGGTATAGTATTTGTTCCGTTTCACATTTGTTTTTTGCGATCGCAGAAGTCACATTACTTTTTTCACATTTAACCTTAACATTAATAGAAAAAACTTCATCGCAAAATCTTTTTTTTTCCCAGATTTATTTCACATTACTTTTTCAAAACATTGCAGCATCCTTGTCTTGCAAATCTCGATGATCCACTTTGACAATGTGATGATAGCATACTCATTAAAAATAATTAAATAATTGTGAATCTTGTCGTTAAATTTAGAGTATTATACTCAATAATTTCATTGAAATGTTAATGGTGAAACGCATGCTTAAACAATTCCCGCGCAAATGTGTGTAATCGTGGTTATTAATAACATAAGGGACGTATCGGACGTAAGTGTATTTGAAACTATTTTTCTTTATTTTCAGATATAAAAAGCGTGTTTTATTTGCGATATGCTTAAATTTTTAAAGATACGTTTGATTCAGAAAAGAATGCTGTTTTTACCGGATAAAACAAAGACTCAAAGTGTTATCGTGGAAATGTAATACATGCTCCCTTTACGTTCGTTCGTACCTTTCATCAATATGTAAGAAAGCTCTAGTAGGAAGTTTTGACATCATATAACGAAGTAAACCGAACCACATCCTATAATTTTACAAGCACATGACATAATAACACAACCACATGATATAAAAATGTTTGCACATAATATAAGGGAAAATGCACATCATATAGGGATATTTGCACATCATCTAAGTATATGTGTACATCATATTAGTAAATTTGCACATCATATAAGGATTTTTGCACATCATATAAGTACATTTGTACATCATGTAAGTATATTTGCACATCATATAAGGCTATTCGCACATCATATAAGTATATTTGCACATCATATAAGGATCTATGTACATCATATAAGTATATTTGCACATCATATAAGGATCTATGTACATCATATAAGTATATTTGCACATCATATAGGTATATTTGCACAACATATAAGGAAGGATCTTTGCACATCATATAAGTATATTTGCAAATCATATAAAGGTAAATGCACATCATATAATGACAATGGGTATAATAAGACAGTTTAGGCGTTCCATAAACACACATACAACCATCAATATCATTGCATACTTTTAAAAATCTGGGGCCAGTTTCACAAAGCTGTCTTAGGATGATCTTACGACATATCTTAGGTCTAAATGGGTTCACAAAGTGGTCCTAACTTAGGACATCTCTTAAAGTTGGTCATAAAGTTAGGACTAGACAAGAGGTATCTTATGATGGTCTTGGGATATCAAAAAGAGTTTGAAGCTCTGATTCTGTGAAATTGGGACTTCTTTTCCTGCTCATAACTAATCTTTCTAGGTTAACGAATTATCAAAATGATTTATCGACAATGAACATTCTATGTATTTGTAGCAAGAATGCACGATTTTATCCTTTAACCTTATTATAACCGATACAGTGACAAATTGAATTCAACTCACTTGTACAAAGATAATTGTTATCATTTTATTCTTTTTTTCTCTCCATTATGTATATTGGTGTATTATTAATAGATTTTTTTTATAAATTACATTTATTTTTTTAAACCAATTTTGCAAATTATCTAATTATGGAATATCAATCAATACGTTTAGTAATTTATGGGAAACACATACTATATTTACATGATTTTTTCCATAAATCCATGTTAATATTTAAAAATTTAAAGAACTTGCGACAGGTTTAGGATATCTTTGCTAAGATCATCCTAGGACAGCTTCGAGGCGAGGTCTGAGATATGTCCTCAGATAGTCATAAGAGGATCAGAAAAAAGGTCCTACGTAAGATATATCTTATGACAGGTCTTCGGATAGCTTCGTGAAACCAGTCCCAGTATATAATGATATCAGTGTACAATGGTGTAGGTCTGTTTTACCTTTGAACAACAAACCCATATAATTAAACAGTATTAAAGGACAGATCTCTTTTATAGCTAATTGGACAGTGACCAAATATCATAAATGAACCGAAAAAGATATTTGGAATGATTATTTATATCTATGATATCTAAGATTTACACCAAAACTTAGTCATTTTATATTCTATGTATTATTTGCTTCAATTGTATAGTATGTCGAGGCGCTGATTTAGTCCAAATTGTTGTATTTAAGGAGGTCCTGAAATATAAACGATCCTCTATTTTATATTCAGTGTATCAGTAAATCCTTCATATTTCAATTTTGTAAATATTTACCGCAATATTCCGTTTAACTGCAACACCTTAACTCACGTGTGTTCAGAATAATTACTTATAATACTCATACCCATACACTAATTGAAAAGATAATTTGATTTTATGATAACCTTAAATACTATATAAATATTTTGTATTTGATTATAAAGTTTGAGGTTGTTTGTTTTAAACAAAGTGTATTATAAAATACTATATCATACTAACACAAGACAGTAAGGCTTTACTGATGTGATAAAATTCTACTGCATATTAATTATTCATACAAAATTAGCACTAGATTATTTTATCTTGAAACTAAAAAATAATTAAAATTTGATAAATACATGTTAAGATAATTCTTGATTATATAAAACAATAAAATATCAATAAAATGTAACTTTCTTTTATTCTTTTCTGAAACTTATTTCAAGAAACAGACTATAATTTCAAGAAACAGACTATAAAAATAATTAAAATTTTATATACACTTGTTTAGATAATTCTTGTAATATAAAACAATAAAATATCAATAAAATTTAACTTTCTTTTATTCTTTTCTGAAACTAATTTCAAGAAACAGACTATAAAAGTGAAGTGTTATTTATTCCATGATAGGAACAAAAATTAATTTGAGTTATCTCTCTTGGCTTAAACACTTTGAATGGAAAAATCCCTATCTTACCATATTTTTGTAAAGGGGATTTGCATAGTTGAAACAGGCAACCAATAAAATTGTTTGGTGTTTTGAGACAGGCAAAGTCTCTGAATAGTACTGAATTTAGCGACGTCGAGGTCTATTCAAATTGACTGAGAGTCTCGACATGTACAGCACATTCATATTAATTATTCAGTGTTTTGAGATCGTTCTCGATCAAAATGATCTTTTCAGTTTATTTCAGTTCTACTTAGTCGTGAGAAAACTATAGATTGAGTCATGGATGTCTCACTCGTTCGCCACAAGGTTGCAAACTAAACACGCACAGTCCACAGGGGCACTTTTCACAACAAGTCTTACGACAAAAATTGATCGTAAGTTATACTGAAATGTTCATGACTTAGTAGTGTTTTTTTCTCGTAGTACTTTTTGTGAAATTAGTCGCAGACTTAGATGAAAAAAACTACTATACGTTCACTAACCTGTTCGCCCATATTCATAAATAAAGCTAAACATAATATCTATTCAGTTAAATCCAACAGTATTTGCAGACGACAACAATGTTATATTACCTTTCCTGATGTCTTAATACTTTTGCTGAGGGTCAAAACAACAAATATGAATGCTGCCAAATAACATAATACTAGTTTCCAGTTCACTGGACCCAAGTCATCAATTCCGCCACTTTTTCCTTGACCGATAGCAACATAACTGAAGATAGAAATAAAGAAAGACAATATTCATAAACACCATGTAATTATTATTAATTGATAGAATGTCTATGTTCCAGACCATATGAGTATTTGGACCGTACGCGTAAAAAATTGAATTATGCTCACTGAAATTGAAGTTATCGGAAGTAAACATAATGTGGGAAGAAAAGTTTTTAGAATATTTAGGAACTTTACTACAAAAACTTCAAACCAGCTGTTTACCTCTGAGAAGACTGATAGAATTAAAAATGTTTTGATAAATGGGAAAAGTGATTCAGCGAGACTCCGACAATATGTTAATGAAAAAAAAATTCGCATTGATTAATTGTCCTGAGTTTGGAATGGAAAACGAACGCTGCATTCCCGCATATGAGGTAAGAACTATTCTTATTTAGTTTGCATTACATGTTACTTTATCAAGTTATTGTTGTCCTTCTTGTGATTTCCCTATTATCCCAATATCCAATTTCGTACCAAATCGCCTTGGTGGTGTAATGGTTAGCGTCTTAAATATGCATCTGACCTGTCACCTGACGTTAAGCAACCATCCATTATTATTATCATTATCATCACCATCATCAGTATCATCCGCATCATCAGCAGCATCATCATCATCATCCAATTTCTCACCGATTTTTATTGATCAAACAAGTTATAATCAAAAGGGGGAACCAACTTAAACTACTATTCTGTATTTTAGTTCTTTAAACTAAAGAAGGAAAATGCTAAAATATTTCAACGTAAAATTTATAGAGAAAAACGATCTTTAAAAAGAAAACTTCAAACAAAATATAGTGAAAATAATATTCGGATTTCTCTTCAAACATGCTCTACAATTTTTGAAAATCGACAAAAAAATTAATGGATACATGTATGAAGCACAAAACTCCAAGTTTGATTTTCGTTCTCTGCTGGGATTACTTGCTGTTTTAGATCATCTTGAGTGCAGCACACTTATAGAATTCCAAGATGCTTTTGAGATTTATTCATCTTTCTTTGAACATCAACCAGATAAAAATGTTTTTCGGGACAAGATATTGGATGTTGATAAAGGACTAGTTTGCTGTTATTTCATGCACCCTTTTGATAAAGTAACATACATTTCTTTGCGGACACCGGATGTACCAGTGGAAAGAATTATATTTCAAATATTTACATCCATTCCCGAAAAAGGTGAAATCATTCCCACTTTTTCAGCAGAGACAGTTGAAAAGATTTTGCATTCTATGGACTCAGAATATGATAAACAGTGTGCAAAAGCTTTACTTGTATCAGCTAATTCAACTGACAGGGAGCTTTATTCCTTTGGCATCAACCCACAAACAGCAAAAAAACATATAGAAAGAATAAAAAATATTACTGAAGAATGTGATAATGCATTATAAAATGCGGCAAAGGACGTTGTAAACTTACGTTTAGATGAAAAAATTCAAACCTTAAAAACAAAAAGTGCTACATTGAAAACTCAAATTGACAAACTATCAGGAGGTGATCATCAGATTCATTTGATAAACGAAATGCAAGAGGAAATAGACGATCTTGACATTTCCATTCATGAACAAACAAAAATAAAAGAAAAGCAAAACATATATTATAAACAAAGATATAACCAGGCAGTAAAAAGGACGGCAAAGAGTTTAATTGATGACAACAGAATTAAGAAAAGGAAGTTAGGAGCTGGTCCGAAGGAAAAAATTGACGAAGAAGACGAGGATTTTTTACTTAATTGCATAGAGTCCAAAGCAACGGCACATGGTAGAAGGCATGATTCTGTATTATATTTGAATCATTCGGTCAGAAAAAGGGATTTTAAAAACATTGTGAACCATTTTCGTATATCTCAAGGAAAGCAAACCATTAAGTCTAGTACAACTGTATACAATAGGGTAGACCTAAAATACTAGAACCTTGCAAGCTAAGAAGCATAAAGGCAAATGGCTTTTCTCATCTAAAAACCAACTAAATCTGAAGAAAGAATAGAATTAACAAAGCACCAAAGAGCTCATGTAAACGTGCAGTTATCCATTTATGTAAAGAAGACCAGGATTTAGCTTTGATCACAGCATGGATGACAAAGCATACCTCAAACCAGAAGCATCAGATGGGTTAGATAAGTTTAAAGTGTTTCAAACTACAGACTCTGATAAATAGCGAAAGCTACCAAAGTATGACTTTGCTCAAGCAAATAAACATTACACCTAGTAGCCATAGGTTTATCATGAAGGACATCACCTGTGTTGACAATAACCTTGAAATGGTAATGAGTGAAGATGAAAACATTGTGTGTTTAGACCTAAATTCTATATTGGCAGTTCAGGAACTGATGGCCTCTGAGGATTAAACTCGATATGAAAAGCCCCAATTATACGAAAGGAAGGTGAAAATATGCAGCTATCCAATGAATTCCACAGCATAGCGCTCTTATTAGGACAAAGCAAAACATTATTCCCAGAATGTTTTGGAAGATGTTAATAGAACAGCTAACAGGGACTGTCCATTCAAAGGTTTTGAGCAAATTAAACTGGATTCTTATTTTACATATAGAACAGGCTTTAAAACTTTTAAATATTTTCAATTTGCCAGAAAAATGCATATGAAAAGCAATGCTATATGAAGCTGTATGATATAACTAAAACCATTCATACAAGAATAGAAAGTACAAAGGAACAATTAGGGATATCAAAACAAGTGAAGATGTACAGGAACTTATAGAAAATGTTGCTCATTCATGCACTCAATTGCTCAACATGCTGAGTGAGTTTGAGCTCAGGAAAACAAAACCAAGGGTTTTAGAACTTACAGATGGAGGTCCAGGTGTTGGAAAATCAAATAGGTAGTTCGTTTTAGAGCAGCAGAAAAGGTTTTAATAGATAATCTTGATTTTTATACTAGGATTCACAGGGCAACTGGTGACTGCCAGAATGAAGTGGAAAGAACACAAGCAGCAGTTGGAAAAGCCATTTCTGATGGAGGTTCTATCCACTGGGAATATAAACAGCTGGACATTGAAGATAATGATATAAAACAAATGACAATAGACGAAATTGAAAAAAAAAAAAAAAAACTGAAGATGATATTAATAAATTTAATGTGACTCAAACATGCAAGGATTTAGCTATGAGAGTTGAGAATTCCCCTGGTTCAAGGGGTGGATTTATGACAGGGCTAGTAGTGGAATGTGATAAAGAGCAATTATATTTTAACGATGAAACAGCTCTTAAATGTTATTTGGATACTGCACCATCAAAACGACAAAACGTACCTGGCTATCATTATTTTCAGAAGGTTTCTAAGTTTTACGATACATTTTACAGAAGGGAACTTTACATGGAATTTGTTAGATTTAACTGTGAAGAAACAACCAATCAAATTTGTGAAATTTGCCAAACAGGATGGTCAGGAAAACCTATTTCAACGGTTCCAAGGCCTTATCCTGGTAACAACTTTCAATATAAAAGTATGAAGATACTCCAATTGAAATTCAAGGCAAAAAAAACCGGACGACTTTCAGCCTAGATGTCAAGTTCGTATCTTGCATAATGAAGGAAAAATCAAGTCGGATATGTCGAATGAAATTCAGTCATTTGCAGAAAAGCATGCTGTTGAAGATTCTTCTTTGATTAAAGCCAAATTACACCATATTGAGCTTATGAAATTCAAACGAGAAAAAAACATAAGAATTCAGAAAACTTAAGACTCAGTTCGAAAAAAGTAAACAAATTGATGACTATGACTGGACAGATTTACATTTAAAAGGTAAAATTAAGGATTTAAGTGTAAATTTGTTAGCCATGTATATATCTGAGAAGAAGCTTTGTAATCCTATTCCACGGAAAAAATCTGAAAAAATTTCACTTGTAGAAGCACATCTTTCAAGACAGAGGGCAATAAACAATTTTAAGAAATCTGACAAAAGAATCTTGAGACAGCAAAATGATATCCCTGACACCGATGATGATGATGTAATGTCAGATGTTTCAGAGGAAGATCTGGTAATAAGGGAAATTGGGTCTGACAGGGATGAAAGTGGTGATGAAGAATTAATGAGACCACCTGCTGAAAAAGTAAATAGATATGGAAGGGTAACATCTCATTGGAAACAAAGAAAATTCTTTGGGGACTCTGATTCAGACAGTGAATAAGGATGTTTATTGTGTGAGAAAAAACTTGGATGTACAGTATATACTTCAGTGGTAACATTTTGGAGATATTTATTTGTTGTACATAGACAATTTTGGATTTGTATGAAAAGATGAGCTGAGGATTGCAGATATTTTCAATTTTATCACAACAAAAGGCTGTTGATATATGAAAATATGGATATTAACATGTAAGTATATTATTTTAAATCATCTTTATATCTAAAATTGATGTTAAGTATTTATCTTTAAATTTCTATTGTAATACATGTACGATGACAAAACCATCATTATCCTAGTATTAAATATGGTGTGAACTTTCTGACTTTCTGGTCATAATTGATTTTCAATCATCACTGTGTTGGCTATAAAAATATATTAAGTGCATGCAATATTTTAATTTATTTTTATGAACAGAGAAATAATCAAATTTATAGATTTCAAAGGCATAGGACTTTTAATTATGTTCTATAGTATTTAAAACACAATTATAATTCACTTTTACTTAAAACATTCCAGATGTGACCAGTGTGAGGAGGAGAAAGCTGACAGAAAGTGTTTTGATTGCAATTTACTATACTGCAATAGTTGCTCCAATATAATTCACAACAAGGTAAATGAAAACTGTTTTAAATATGTACTTAGAATTTTTAAATATATTTTGTATTAATTCCAATATCTTAAATTGAAATTTAAACAAATATTCTATAAACACCTGATTAAATAATTATTATGCTGAACCTTTTATATTTTAATGTATTTTTTAACAGTTAATTTCAATGCTAATGTATTTTTGCTTTGTTTTTTAGGGAAAATTGCAGTCACACAGATTAGGAGAAGTAACAGAAAAATGCCAGAAATTTTGTCAGAATTGCGATGAAAATGAAGTGCAAATATTTTGTGAAGATTGTGATCTGAGTAAGTGAAGGGTATTTATCTACTTGTTAAAAGAAATTAATGATTCAGACCCAGCTGTGTGTAATTGGCTTGATGTCCTTTATATAAAGTCAGTGATCTCTGTAATTGATTTTATCTACATGCATATTTACACCAAAATACAAATAATAAAATACAAGACACATCATTTTATTACACATAAAAATATTGAACAAAAGAAACTTAAAGACACAATAAATTATCTAGAATAATTCATACAATTGAAAACCAGACCTCAATAGTAATAAAATTACATATACAATAATAATGTATTGAGATATCATTAAAATATATAGGCGCTTGCATTAAACAGGATTATATTTTTTAGATTACTGCTTAACATGTTCCGATAAATTTCATAAAATGGGAAAGATGGTATTACACACACGACAACAGGTTAATTCTAAAGAAATTCCGTCAATTAAAGGAAAAAAGGAATGGAAGAATACAACATATGGTTGGTATCCAGTTCCAAAGAGTGAAAAATGTGGAATATTTTAATAGACATTTACCTGAATTTTACCAGAATGTATGGAAATATATAAGTGATCCTTATGTATTTAAAAAGTATTTTGTGACAGAAGCTACAAGACAATGGGATATAAAATCAAGAATGAAAAAAAAAACAACTTGAAGGTTCAGTGAACTTTATCCTAGGGACCAATCCAAATGCAGTCGGTAATTTAATTCATGGAGAAATTTTGAAACCTTGACAAAAATGATGCATTCTTGCATTTGGATGATCTAAATGTAGAAGTTAAAGACAACGAAAATGAAATTTACGACCAATCTGGACGTACTTTGCTCAAAGAACAATTTACAGTCCAACATGCTTTTAATCTCAAAATGCTAATCTTGATATCACAACTTCATGATAGGATTAAAGAAGTGTAACAGAAGTGTGACAAATAACGTCACAAATATTTCCAATTATTTAGAGACAAGGGGAGAGTCGCCAGAACAGAACTTTATCTCTTTTAATAAGATTATGTTACTTTCTTTGTATAATTTATGATGTTTTAATTTCCGTTTTTAATTGAGTTTTTTTTTCTGTAGGAATCTAGAAGGATGGGAATCTTGCCAATTGGAAAAAAGTTGTTACAGTTGACAAGATATTTGAAATACTTAAGTCTGTACACGAGGGAGCTAGGGCTCATATAGGATACCATAAATTGTACAAGGACATTGAACAGACGTATTATGAAAATTGAATTCAACTCACTTGTACAAAGATAATTGTTATCATTTTATTCTTTTTCTCTCCATTATGTATATTGGTGTATTATTAATAGATTTTTTATAAATTACATTTATTTTTTAAACCAATTTTGCAAATTATCTAATTATGGAATATCAATCAATACGTTTAGTAATTTATGGAAACACATACTATATTTACATGATTTTTCCATAAATCCATGTTAATATTTAAAATTTAAAGAACTTGCGACAGGTTTAGGATATCTTTGCTAAGATCATCCTAGGACAGCTTCGAGGCGAGGTCTGAGATATGTCCTCAGATAGTCATAAGAGGATCAGAAAAAGGTCCTACGTAAGATATATCTTATGACAGGTCTTCGGATAGCTTCGTGAAACCAGTCCCAGTATATAATGATATCAGTGTACAATGGTGTAGGTCTGTTTTACCTTTGAACAACAAACCCATATAATTAAACAGTATTAAAGGACAGATCTCTTTTATAGCTAATTGGACAGTGACCAAATATCATAAATGAACCGAAAAAGATATTTGGAATGATTATTTATATCTATGATATCTAAGATTTACACCAAAACTTAGTCATTTTATATTCTATGTATTATTTGCTTCAATTGCATAGTATGTCGAGGCGCTGATTTAGTCCAAATTGTTGTATTTAAGGAGGTCCTGAAATATAAACGATCCTCTATTTTATATTCAGTGTATCAGTAAATCCTTCATATTTCAATTTTGTAAATATTTACCGCAATATTCCGTTTAACTGCAACACCTTAACTCACGTGTGTTCAGAATAATTACTTATAATACTCATACCCATACACTAATTGAAAAGATAATTTGATTTTATGATAACCTTAAATACTATATAAATATTTTGTATTTGATTATAAAGTTTGAGGTTGTTTGTTTTAAACAAAGTGTATTATAAAATACTATATCATACTAACACAAGACAGTAAGGCTTTACTGATGTGATAAAATTCTACTGCATATTAATTATTCATACAAAATTAGCACTAGATTATTTTATCTTGAAACTAAAAATAATTAAAATTTGATAAATACATGTTAAGATAATTCTTGATTATATAAAACAATAAAATATCAATAAAATGTAACTTTCTTTTATTCTTTTCTGAAACTTATTTCAAGAAACAGACTATAATTTCAAGAAACAGACTATAAAAATAATTAAAATTTTATATACACTTGTTTAGATAATTCTTGTAATATAAAACAATAAAATATCAATAAAATTTAACTTTCTTTTATTCTTTTCTGAAACTAATTTCAAGAAACAGACTATAAAAGTGAAGTGTTATTTATTCCATGATAGGAACAAAATTAATTTGAGTTATCTCTCTTGGCTTAAACACTTTGAATGGAAAAATCCTATCTTACCATATTTTTGTAAAGGGGATTTGCATAGTTGAAACAGGCAACCAATAAAATTGTTTGGTGTTTTGAGACAGGCAAAGTCTCTGAATAGTACTGAATTTAGCGACGTCGAGATCTATTCAAATTGACTGAGAGTCTCGACATGTACAGCACATTCATATTAATTATTCAGTGTTTTGAGATCGTTCTCGATCAAAATGATCTTTTTCAGTTTATTTCAGTTCTACTTAGTCGTGAGAAAAACTATAGATTGAGTCATGGGATGTCTCACTCGTTCGCCACAAGGTTGCAAACTAAACACGCACAGTCCACAGGGGCACTTTTCACAACAAGTCTTACGACAAAAATTGATCGTAAGTTATACTGAAATGTTCATGACTTAGTAGTGTTTTTTCTCGTAGTACTTTTGTGAAATTAGTCGCAGACTTAGATGAAAAAACTACTATACGTTCACTAACCTGTTCGCCCATATTCATAAATAAAGCTAAACATAATATCTATTCAGTTAAATCCAACAGTATTTGCAGACGACAACAATGTTATATTACCTTTCCTGATGTCTTAATACTTTTGCTGAGGGTCAAAACAACAAATATGAATGCTGCCAAATAACATAATACTAGTTTCCAGTTCACTGGACCCAAGTCATCAATTCCGCCACTTTTCCTTGACCGATAGCAACATAACTGAAGATAGAAATAAAGAAAGACTATAAGGCAATATTCATAAACACCATGTAATTATTATTAATTGATAGAATGTCTATGTTCCAGACCATATGAGTATTTGGACCGTACGCGTAAAAATTGAATTATGCTCACTGAAATTGAAGTTATCGGAAGTAAACATAAACTTTATCTCTTTTAATAAGATTATGTTACTTTCTTTGTATAATTTATGATGTATTTTAATTTCCGTTTTTAATTGAGTTTTTTTTTTCTGTAGGAATCTAGAAGGATGGGAATCTTGCCAATTGGAAAAAAAGTTGTTACAGTTGACAAGATATTTGAAATACATAAGTCTGTACACGAGGGAGCTAGGGCTCATATAGGATACCATAAATTGTACAAGGACATTGAACAGACGTATTATGATTCCGATAGACAATTAAATAAATATTTAATTTCAATTGATTGAAAGTTCACTTATTCACTTTATTCGTCTAATTGTAATAATATTAATTTGTAAAACTCAATAAAAGAGTTTGATAAATGTTTGTCTAATATGGCATATATAAGATAAACATTTTCTTTCGTAACCAATCCACATACGTTATATTGTTGACTTATCAGGTATTATTATTATGGAACATTACCACTGGACGTAAAACAAACAACTATCAATCAATCATAATGCAGAACAAACACCATCTCTAATTTTACCTAAGTACTAGTGCAAAAAAATATAGGTCAATGGTTAATGACAAATGTCAAACGGACATAATACTCCTCGCAAACAATCCACATATAAAAATTATTGACTTTCTATGTAAAATAAACAAGCAACAAACATCCTGAAAACTAAACGTTACAATTGAAGTGTTGATGAGGTTATTGCATAATGAGGTGTTAGACGGCGTAAAAACCTACCAACCAATCCTCATACCAAAATTAATGACTTATTGTCCAGAGTTACAGAGGAATAGAATTCGTCCTGAAGACTTAACCTGGTCATATTTAAGCATGCAAATGACGCAATGATAAATCGGCAATGTGTTAAAATTAACCACCATAACAAATTCTTGTCATTCTAGGTGGAAGGTGGGATAAGACAAAAAAAAAACTAATTTATAATCAGTTAGAATTCTTCCATCGCCATCATGTCATTTTCTTTACAACCTGACTTTCACCATAGGCAATCAGAGATGCTGAGAATCCTTCATTATGCCATAATTGCTACCTGATTTTTTCTAAATGCTACATTGATTATGACCTTTGAGAATTATGATTATAGACCCCAACAACCACGAGACTTTACCACCACCGCTATTTTTTACAAGAAGATCAGACATTATTATAAATTGAAAAATCTTGTTCAAAACTAGTTGCAAAAATAACATTATATTTGATGGCCTTTCCGAAATATAGTTGTAGACCCAACCGCCATCAAACGTGATTGTCAGCCTTACTTAAGGTATATAAAATTAGAAATTCAATGAAAAAAATCTGAAAATTAATCTTAAGGATTGATCAATTTCTACCTTATTTTGGGTAAATATTACAATTATCATAGCTTTGAGATGTATGACTCCAACTGTTAGTTAAAGAAAACAAAAGATACCGATTGGATATTCAAACTCATAATTCGAAAACGAACTGAAAATGACATGAAAAACCCGAAATACGACAAAAAAAAAAAAACAAACAACAGTATAGAAAACACAACAGAGAATTTAAAGACTGATCAACGCGAACCACACGAAAAACTGAGTGTGATATCAGGTGCTCGGGAAGAGTAAATACCCTGCTGGTAAATATCGATTAAATGAAAATATTAAAACTTGAAAAAATGTTAAAATTGTCAATAAAACAATTCTGAAAAAAAATACGTGTAGAAACTCACTTAAGATACCAGGCGGTACCAAAAACGTGCGTTATGTCTGCATAAGGGCCTATTGCTACCAAACTGTGACCAATTGGAACATTTAAGTAGCTATTAATATGCTTTATGACCCCAGCCAATTCTAAGCAGATGTTTCTTTAGTAGAATATTGAACAAAACAAAATAAAAATATAAATCAATTGTTTTAAAAACAATTGTAAACGGTCTTGCCCCTCGAAACATGTTTGATTGATTGATTGGTTGGTTGGTTCGTTGACTGATTCAACACATGGGACTGGGCCTCTAGGAACAAGTAAAAAAGGAATTGTTATCCTAGATACCTTATTACACACATGGAACATGATTGATTGATTGATTGATTGATTGATTGGTTGGTTAATTAATTGATTGTCTGGTTGATTGATTGGTTGATTGATTAATTGATTGATAGACTTATTCATCGATTTAAATTTTACATGGCACTCTTTACTTAACGTCCCCATTCCGGCCGAACGTGGCTGCGTATTTACATATCCCTCACAGCCAACCGCACGCCAGGGATGTCTTAATAAAATCATAATTGCATCTTCCTTTCTATGAATTATCTCTATTTTCTACGGAAACTCGGACTTCATGTTTTATTTATTTGTTTTGTGTGCATTTTGTTTGAATTTGTAGGAAAAGTGAGTTAACATTTTGTCTTGGTAGTTTCATTTTCTATATTTGGATGTAGAATGTTTTTATTCTAACTTAAGGTCCGCGCGCGCGATGGTGTTTGTGACGTCACGATGCTCATTTATATTAGCTATTTTTAGTGGGCACCGTTGAACAGACCACATGTATATGATACGAGAAACACGATAACTATTGATTTTATTTTCTACAGGTAATTGATGATTGATCATGAATGCTTTTTGTATATATGTTTCTATGTTTCTTGTAGATTTCAACAGCACGTTTATCGATTATTTTCAGAAAATGTACATATTTCAACAGGTTTTACGGATGCACAGATTTGTTTTTTAATGCATGTTTAGAAATGTCATTGTAGGATTTCATAAATTTCATTGTAGGATTTCATAAATTTCACTGTAGGATTTCTCTAATGTTTGCGAACTCCGGAGCAAATACTATATGTCATTGATTTTAATTTCTCAATCCAGGCCAGGTCGTCAAGCAGACAGCACGTGTATTTATAGTGCTAACGAGAGTATATTTTCTTGATTCATTTTACAGGTAAACTGATGTCTAATCGCTGATCACGAGTCTTCATTCATTGCACGCACATACAGAAAAAATGCTCATGTTATAGTACTTCAACAAAAAGTCTTAAGGATTATTTTCAGATAATACATGAATTGGAGCCGATTTTTGCAGGGATGGATTTCTATTCAGAAGTTTGTACTTCAGTCAGATTGCATTTTTACAGTTAAATTTACGGGACAGGAGGCGATTTTCTTTTCAATAGAAATGTGATCCCAAAAAAAATCCTGGAAATGGGCCTGGGGAGAGGGGGTAGTAGTGGTTGACTTTGGTTGATAATTGAAATGAGATACATGTACAACATGACAGCTGCAAAGTTTGAAGTTGAAGTTTTAATTAGAGATTTGTTGATTTGACAATTTCAGGGGCATTGACCCAGCAATAAAATGACGCGTACCATTTTGACAAAACATTTCCAGTTATGACATGTCGCGACTAACATTTTGGTTAAACTGTTTTGTTGATATCTATAAATCTTTCTGAGAAGAAGCGATTTGAATTTAATGTCAAAATTAAGAACATCAACTTGACTTTTGACCTTGACCTCATTTTCTTTTTGGTGGACCTAGGACCTATCACTTATGGTTTACCAGTAACAATTGCATGTTACTTATATCAAATACATCAAGGGAAATAACCTCATATGGAGTTTCCTTATGGCTTCGGTCAAAATTATTCTCAACATCCTGAGGATGTAACGAACAAATTGGGAAAATAATTTTGTTGTAATCTTTTACGGTTGCAAAGGATTAGTGCACACAAGAAAAACAGTGATCGGGGAATTAACTCTTGCATCGAAAAATGTTCGGTTAAGCAGTGTCAGTTTCAAAAACATATAAATTGTTCGATATCATATACCAAATATCTGAGCTACATCTTGCAAAATAACAATACAGCGCAAGAAAAAAATTAGACGGAAAAAGAAATTAAAACCAATTGTTCAGACGAATTGAAGGTCTTTCCACATCAATTTTCTAAATAATTGAAATGAAGCAACTTCCGGTTTACTCAAAGTTACTTTTGGCGTCCAATCATAGGTTTCTTCATACTGATTCAATAAATGTATGGTTTCTACATACTTTTTTTCTGAAAACAGGGAGATAACTTGCTGCATCCGGTTTAGAAAATGACACTTCCGGTTTCATACGATAGCTTTATTTACACTGATTCCAAAAATATATGGTTTCTATATACTTTTGCATGAAATAAGTGAGATATTTGCCAACTTCCGATTTAAAAATGTCACCGTCGATCTCATATGATAGCTGTGTTTACACTGATTAAAAAATATATGGTTTCTATATAATTTTGCCTGTAATAAGGGAGATGATTAGCTATTTCCGGTTTCTTGAAGGTCACTTCGGGTCTCAAATGATAGGTTTATATATGTTATTTTATAAATATATGGCTTCTCGGTACTTTTCAATGAAAATAGTGCAAAATTGACTACTTCCCGTTTACTCAAGGTCACTTCCGGTTGACATTTTACAAGGTCATATGTCACCCAACATCTTGCAAAAGACCCTATGGCTTTATCATGTACCAAGTTGAAGTAATAGTCAATTAACCTTAAATTAAGATATTTCAGGGGCAAAAAAAAAAAAGACAGAGGCGAAAGATACCAAAGGGACATTCAAACTCATAAGTCGAAAATACTGACAACGCCATGGCTAAAAAAGAAAAAGACAAACAGACAAAAAATAGTACACAAAACACAACATAAAAACTAAAGACTGAGCAACACGAACCCCACCAAAACTGGGGTGATCTCAGGTGCTCCGGAAGGGTAAGCAGATCCTGCTCCACATGTGGCACCCGTCGTGTTGCTCAATAACTCCTATAAGATGTCATTGGATTGTTTTGAGACCAATGTATCATTTCTTTAGCACAATAAAGTAAACAAATTGCACTAGTTCTTTTATATATATCTTTAAAAGTGTCATAGGAAATCATAAAATAATGAAAAGTCAAAATTGAGAACATGACCTTGACCTTTGACCTTGACTTCAAATTCATTTTTGTGAACAAGGACCTAAAATCAAAATACTTTAGGTCTTTATCACTTACAATTCATGCTACACATTAATATATCACTTATGTCAAATACAGAAGGGAAAATAACTCTCATGTGGAGTATTCGTATTGCTTCAATCAAAATTGGACAAAACATCCTGAGGATATGACAAGCAATTAAGTAAAATAAATTTGTCGATTTTTTTACGATTTACTCTAAAGGTATGAGAAAACAGGTAACCTAAACACCAACAATATAATATGATTTCAATGTACTTTCACTTGAAATATGGTACAACATAAGCTACTTCCGGTTTGGAAAATTACACTTCCGATGTAATATGACAGGACATTGAATACTGATCTCCAAAAAATATGTCTGCTAGGGACTTTTGTGTGAAATAAGAGAGATAATTAGTCACATCCGGTTTACAGAAGGTCGCATTCGGTACGATAAGATAGCTTGCTTTACACTGATTCCAAAAATATATGGTTTCTATGTACTTTTCTTTCAAATCAGAGAGATAATACTAGTAAGCTTCTTTCGGTTTAAAAAGGGCATTTCCGGTGTCATTTTTAAGTTATTGTATGCTGATTCCAAAAATATATAGTTTCTAAGTATTTTTCCCTTGAATTATTGCAAAAATATCTACTTCCGGTTTGCACAAGATCACCTTGATATTTTTCAAGGTCATATGTCACCCAACAATTTTCAAAAAACACTGGCTTTATCATGTACCGGAATGAAGTTATATTCGATTCACCTGAAATTTTAACATTTTAGTGGCAATTACTCCTATTAGATATCATCAAATAGCTTTGGAACAAATATACCATTTCTTCCTCTCAACAACTCAAACATTTTGCATCAGTACTTTTGTATCTAGCTTTCATAGTTTGAGAGGAGATGCACACACTAACAAAGGGAAAAATTTAGAATATGACCTTAACCTTTGACCTTGACCTGATTTTCCAAGTATAACTCAAGGATCTCAAATCGAAAGATCTTAGGTCATTACGGGTTACAGTTTATAAGTAACGCTGACATACCGATAAAATGTATAGTGCTGGGTAGATAACTCCTTAAAATGTCACCGGACTGCTTCACTCCAAATTGACCAAAGCTTAATGAGGATATATAACGAAGAATATTGAAAGAGAATTATCTCGATATCTTTTTTGGTTACGGAGGAGATGCACACACAAGATAAACAGTGTATGGGGAGATAAGTCTTACACAGAAAATTGTTCGGTTAAGCATGGTTAAATTTAAAAGCGCATAAACTATACGATACAATAGAAAACACATCTAAGCAACATATTGTGAAACAAAAATCTGATTCAAACTTTGATGGCAAAAAAAAAAAATAAATAAAATCCAATTGTTCAGATAACAATTGAAGGTCTTTCCACCCCAAATGCACATGTTTTGATAGGAAAATATTCCCTTTCGACTATAAATGTCACTTCTGGTTTCAGATAATGGAATAGTTTACGCTGATTCCAAAAATATAAGATTTTATATATTTTTGCTAAAATTAAGATAGATAAAAAGGTACTTCCGGTTTACAAAATTTCAGATCTGGTTTCATTTGAACCTGACTTCACACTGATTCTTAAAAGATAAAGTTCTAGTACTTTTTACATGAAATTAATGCAAAAATTTCCGGTTAACAAAGTGTCATTTCCGGTTGACCATCTTCAAGGTCATATGTCTGCGACCTAATGTGAAAGACCATATGACTTTATAATGTACCAAAAAGCAGTTAAAGCAAAGGTCAAAATCTAGAACGTCTATTTTAACTTTCCTTTGACTTCAATTTCAAGGTCATGGAGAAAGGACCTCAAATAATTACACTCTATTAAAAATGGTTAATGAGATATAATACCATACAAGTAATCATCAACATAAAAGGGGAGAAAACTCCCATTAAATGTCAACGTACCTTTTCAACCAAAATGTATGTTTTACGACATGTCGCAGCTAACAATTTAGTAAAAATATTTTGTCGATATCTTATACGGTTTTTAAAATAAGTGATTAGCCAAAAAAAAATTAGGACATGGCCTTGACCTTGCCTTTTGCTTAATTTTCTTTTTGGTAGACCAAGGACCTAAAATCAAAAGACCCTAGGTCTCTATCACTTATGGTTTACAAATGCATATCACTTATAGCAAATGCGTAAGGGGAAATAACTCTCATATGGAGTCTTCGAATCCTTCGGTCAAAATTACTCTCTATATCCCGAAGATATAACGAGCAATTTGGTAAAAGAAATTTGTCGTAACCTTTTACGATTGCGAAGGAGTAGTGGACACGAGAACAGTGTTTGGGGAGATAACTTTTACAAGAAAAATGTTCGGTTAAACAGGGTCAGTTTCAAAAGCGTATAAACTGTTCGATATCATATATCGAATATGTAAGCGACATCTTGTGAAATAACAATATTGGCAACAACAAAAAATAGGGGGAAGAAATTTTTTTTATTAAAGACCAAACAATTGAAGGTCTTTCCACCCCAAATAGACATATCTAGACAGGAAAATATATAAAATCTTGGGTTAAGTTGTCAATTCTGGTGTCAGATAATAGCTTAATTTATGCTGATTCCGAAAATATATGTTTTTTATATACTTTTGCTAAAAATAAGAGAGATAAGTAGGTACTTCCGGTTCTATTTGAACCTTACTTCACAATGATTCCAAAAATATCAAGTTCTAGTAAATTGTACATGAAACTAATGCAAAGATTGCTACTTCCGGTTTACAAAAGGTCACTTCCGATAGACCTTCTTCAAGGTCATATGTCTGCAACCCAACGTATAGGACCCTATGACTTACCAATAAGAAGTTACAGCAAAGGTCAAAATCTAGATTGTCAAATTAAACTTTGACCTTGACTTCAATTGCAAGGTCATCAAGCAAGGACCTCAAATAAAAAGACCCTAGGCCTTTATTAGATATAGGTAATGAGTTATATCAGCATGTACTGATTTTGTGTCATGGATGGATACCCCATATCCTCTGTTTTTCTCTTATACACATAATTTTTGAATATAAGAGGGGAGAAAACTCCCATTAAATGACAACGTACCCTTTTAACAAAAATTTATCTGTTACGACATGGTGCAACTAATAATTTAGTAAACATACTTTATCGATATCTTATACGGTTTTTAAAAAGAAGTGAAAATAAGCCAAAATCAAAGTTTTTAACATGACCTTGACCTTTGACCTTGACCTTATTTTCTTTTTGGTGGACCAAGGACCTCAAATCAAAAGACCCTAGGTCTCTACCACTTATGGTTTACCAATAACAAATGCATATTACTTATATCAAATGCATAAGGGGAAATAACTCTCATATGGAGTGTCCGGATCGCTTCGGTCAAAATTATTCTCCATATCCTTACGATATAAAGAGCAATTTGGTAAATTAAATTTGTCAAAATCTTTCATTGTTACGAAGGAGTAGTCTGTACTAGAAAAACCATGTTCGGGGAGATAACTCTTACAAAGTAAAGTGTTCGGTTAAACAGTGTCAGTTTTAAAAAACGTATAAACTCTTTGATATCATATACAAAATATCTAAATGACATCTTTTGAAACAACAATACTGCGCAAGAAAAAAATAAAAAATAAAATTATAATTAAAAACCAATTGTGCAGAGAACAATTGAAGGTCTTTCCATATCAATTTTCTAAATAATTGATGATGAGCTACCTATTGTTTACATTTGGCGTCAAATCCAGATAAGTTTCTTCATACTGATTAAATATATTTTTTTTATACTGTTGTCTAAAATAAGGGAAATAATTTGTTATATCCGGTTTAGAAAATGTCACTTCCTGTCTCATATGATAGCTTTATTCATACTGATTACAAAAACATATGGTTTCTATACACTTTTGCCTGAAATAAGGAGATAATAGCCAGCTTCCGGTTTAGAAAATGCCACTTCCGGTCTCATATGATAGCTGTATTTACACTGATTAAAAAAATATGGCTTCTATATACTTTCCCTGTAATAAGGGAAATAATTGGCTATTTCCGGTTTATTAAAGGTCACTTCCGGACACAAATGATAGGTTTATGTATGCCTATTTAAAATATAAATGGTTTCTAGATGCTTTGCCATGAAATAAATGGCTACTTCCGGTTTACTCAAGGTTACTTCCGGTTGACATTTTTCAAGTTAATATGTCAGCCAATAGTTAGCAAAAGACCCTATGACTTTATCATGTACCAGGTTGAAATAATAAACAATTAACCTTAAATTAAAACATTTCAGGGGCAATAACTCCTATAATATTTCATTGGATTTTTTCAGACCAAATGTACCATATCTTCATCACAATGAGGGAAACATTTTGCACTAGTTCTTTTATATATATCTTTAAAAGTGTCAGAACAGATCATAAAACAACGAAAAATCAAAATTAAGGAATATGACCTTGACCTCAAATTCATTTTTGTGAACCAAGGACCTAAGTTCAAAATACTTAGGTCTCTATCACTTACCAACGATGTGAAACATTAAGATATCATTTATGTGAAATACAGAAGAGGAAATAACTGTCATACGGAGTGTTCGTATCGATTCGGTCAAATTGGACAAAACATCCTAAGGATATAACCAGCAATTTGGAAAAATAAATTTGTCGATTTCTTTTACGATTACGGAGGAGATGCACCCACAAGAAAAACAGTGTTTGGGGTGATAACTCTTACAAAGAAAAGTATATGGTTAGGCAGGGTAGTTTCAAAGGCGAATAAACTATGCTATATTATATACCAAACATCCAAGCGACATCTTGCGAAACATAAGTTACACGCAAGAAATAAAAGTGGCAGAAGAAGAAAAAAAATAAATAAAAAACCAATTGTTCAGAGAACAATTGAAGAAATTTCCACATCAATTTTATAAATATTGATAAGAAGCTACTTCCGGTTTATTCTAACTTACAATTGCCATCCAATCATAAATTTCTTCATACTCATTCAATCAATATATGGTTTCTATATACTTTTGTCTGAAATAAGGGAGATAATTTGCTACATCCGGTTCAGAAAATGTCACTTCTGATCTCAAATGATAGTGTTATTCACACTGATTCCAAAAATTTATTGTTTCTACATACTTCTGGCTCAAATAAGGGAGATAATTGCCAATTTCCGGTTTAGAAAATGTCATTTCTGGCCTCATATGATAGCAGTATTTTCACTGATTCCAGAAATATATGGTTTCTATATACTTTTGTCTGTAATAAGGGATATAAGTTTATTGAAGGTCAATATTTGCTTATTGAAAAAAATAAAAAAGCGACATCTTGCGAAACAAAATTTACACGCAAGAATAAAAGTGGTGGAAGAAGAAGAAAAAAAGGTCTTTCCGCATAAATTTTCTAAATAATTGATCAGAAGCTACTTCCGGTTTTCTCTAAGTAATATTGGCGTCCAATCATAGGTTTGTTCATACTAATTTGATGAATAAATGGTTTCTATATACTTTTAAATTAAATATGGGAGATAATTTGCTACTTCCGGTTAAGTAAATGTCACTTCAGGTCTCATATGAAAGCTTTCACATTGATTCCAAAAATATATGGTTTCTATATATATTTTGCCTAAAATAAGGGGAGATAATTGCCAACTTCCGGTTTAAGAAAAGTCACTGTCGGTCTGAAAAGATTCCAAAAAGATATACTTTTGCCTGCAATAAGGGAGATGTTGAGTTACTTCCGATTTATCGAAGGTCACTTCCGGTCTCAAATGATAGGTTTATGTATGCCTATTTAGAAAATATATGGTTTCTAGATACATTTCCATGAAATAAATGGCTACTTCCGATTTACTAAAGGTTCCGGTTGTCACTTTTCAAGGTCATATGTCACTAAACATTAAGCAAAAGACCCTGTGGCTTTATTATGAACCATGTTGAAGTAATAATCAATTAACCTTAAATTAAAACAATAATAACTCCTATAAGAGGTCATTGGATTTTTTCAGACCAAATGTATAATACCTTTATCACAATAAAACGAACATTTTGCACTAGTTCTTTTATATATATCTTTAAAAGTGTCAGAGGAGATAAAAAAAAAACACGCAAAAGTCAAAATATAGAACATGACCTTGACCTTTGACCTTGACCTCAAATTCATTTTTCTGAACCAAGGACCTCGTATCAAATTACTTAAGGTCTCTTAAGGTCTATTACCATTCATGCCATACATCAATATATCACTTATATCAAATACAGAAGGGGAAATAACTCTCATATGGAGTCTTCGTATTGCTTCCGTCCAATTTAGACAAAACATCCTGAGGATATAATGAGCAATTTGGTAAAATAAATTTGTCCATTTCAAGTACGATTACGAAGGAGATTCACTCACAAAGAAAAGTATTTCGTTAAGCAGGGTCAGTTTTAAAGGTGCATATTCTATACGATATCATATACAAAACATCTAAGCGATATCTTGCAAAACAAAAGTTACACGAAAGAAATAAATGTGGCGGAAGAAGAAAAAAAATAATAATTAGAAACCAATTGTTCAGAGAACAATTGAAGGTCTTTCCACATAAATTTTCTAAATAATTGATGAGAAGCTACTTCCGGTTTCAAAGTTACTATTGGGGTCCAATCATAGGTTTCTTCATACTGATTTAATAAATCTATTGTTTTTATATATTTTTGCCTTAAATAAGGGAGATAATTGCCACCTTCCGGTTTAGAAAGTTTCACTTCCGGTGTCATATGATAGCTGCATTTACACTGGTTCCAAAAATATATGGTTTCTATATACTTTTGCCTGTAATAAGGGAGATATTTAGCTACTTCCGGTTATTGAAGGTCACTTCCGGTCTCAAATCATAAGTTAATGTATGCCTATTTCAAAATTTTATGGTTGCTAAGTACTTTTCCATGATTTAAGTGCAAAAATGGCTACTTCCGGTCAACTCGAGGTGACTTCCAGTTGATATTTTTCAAGGTCATATGTCACTCAACATTTTGCAAAAGATCCTATGACTTTATCATGTACCTAGTTGGAGTATTAATCAATTAACCTCAATTTTAACCATTTCAGGGCAATAACTCCTATAAGATGTCATTGTATTGTTTCAGACCAAATGTATCATATCTTCATCACAATGAGCCAAACATTTTGCACTTGTTCTTTCATATATATCTTTAAAAGTGTCAGAGGAGATCATAAAACAACGAAAAGTCAAAATTAGAATATGACCTTGAACTTTAACCTTGACCTCAATTTCTTTTAGTGAACCAAGGACCTCAAACCAAAATACCTTGGTCTCTATCACTTACCATTCATGCTATACATTAATATATAACTTATGTCAAATACAGAAGGGAAATAACTCTGATATGGAGTCTTCGTGTCGCTTCGATCAAAATTGGACAAAACATCTTGAGGATTTAACGAGCAATTTGGTAAAGTAAATTTGTCGATTTCTTTTACGGTTACGGAGGAGATGCACCCATAAGGAAAACAGTGATCGGTGAGATAACTCCTACAAAGAAAAGTATTTGGTTAAGCAGGGTCAATTTCAAAGGCCCATCAACTGTGCGATATTATATACCAAATCTCTAAGCGACATCTTGCAAAACAAAAATTACATGCAAGAAATAAAAGTGACGGAAGAAGAAAAAAAAATCAGAACAACTACAATAGTTCTTTCCACAGAAAAGTGGTAAGACCTAATAATAATCAGAACAAATACAATAGGTCTTTCCACAGAAAAGTGGAACGACCTAATAATCAGAACAAAACCAAAAGGTCTTTCCACAGAAAAGTGGAAAGACCTAATAATAATAATCAGAACAAATACAATAGGTCTTTCCACAGAAAAGTGGAAAGACCAAATAATTATCAGAACAAAAGCAAAACGTCTTTCCACGCAAAAGTGAAAAGACCTAATAATCAGAACAAAAGCAAACGGTCTTTCCACGGAAAAATGGAACGACTTAATAATCAGAATAAAATCAAAAGGTCTTTCCAAGGAAAAGTTGAAAGACCTAATAATAATCAGAACAAAATCAAAAGGTCTTCCCACAGAAAAGTGGAAAGACCTAATAATAATCAGAACAAAATCAAAAGGTCTTCCAACAGAAAAGTGGAAAGACCTAATAATAATCAGAACAAAATCAAAAGGTCTTCCCACAGAAAAGTGGAAAGACCTTATAATAATAATAATCCAGAACAAAATCAAATAATCCAGAACAAAATCAAAAGGTCTTTCCAAGGAAAAGTGAAAAGACCTAATAATCAGAACTAAAGCAAAAGGTCTTCCCACAGAAAAGTATAAAGACCTAATAATATTAATAATCCAGAACAAAATCAAAAGGTCTTTCCAAGGAAAAGTGGAAAGACCCAATAATCAGAACAAAATCAAAAGGTTTTTCCAAATAAATGTGGAAAGACCTAATAATCAGAACAAAAGCAATAGGTGTTTCCACGGAAAAGTGGAAACACATAATAAAAAAAATTGTAAAGGTCTTATTGTTACATTCATTTAGATAATTGACATCTAATTGATATCTTTTAAAATTGTAATCGGTAAACGATGACCGTCACAAATGTTATCCGTCGTCAAAATAGATAAAACATTTAAAAACCAATTGTTTATAGAATAATTGAAGGTCTTTTCACATTATGATGATATGTCTTGAAAGGAAAGATAACAAAAATAGATAACAAAAAATAGTACTTTCATTTAAAATATGGCACAAAACTAGCTACTTTCGGTTTGGAAAATTACACTTCCGGTGTAATATAAAAGGTTATTTGATATTGATCTAAAAAAATGTACGGTTGCTTGGGACTATTTTTCTGTGAAATAAGGCAGACAATCCTACACTTCCGGTTTATATAAGGTCACTTTTGCTGTCATATGAAAAGACACTTTATACTGATGTAAAAAATATATAGTTGCTATGGACTTTTATGTGAAATAATGGAGATAATTAGCCACTTCTTGTTTACAAAATGTCACATTCCGTGTCATAAGATAAGTTTTCTTTACACTGTTTCCAAAAATATATGGTTTCTATGTACTTTTCTTTCAAATAAGGGAGATAATTAGCTCCTTCCGGTTTACAACAGGTCATTTTCTGTGTCATTCGATAGGCAAATGTATGTTAATTTAATATATATATATATATATATATATGGTTTCTGAGTTCTTTTCCCTTGAATAAGTTCATAAAAATAGCTACTTCCTGTTTGCGCAAGGTCACTTCCGGTTGATGTATTTAAGGTCATATGTCATCTTACCCTTTGCAAAAGACCCCATCGATTTATC
Source organism: Mytilus coruscus (assembly GCA_017311375.1). Classification (NCBI taxonomy): domain Eukaryota; kingdom Metazoa; phylum Mollusca; class Bivalvia; order Mytilida; family Mytilidae; genus Mytilus; species Mytilus coruscus. Next base: position 58,657,749 of record CM029601.1, read on the forward strand.
ATGTATCATTTTGAAGTAATAATCAATTAACCTAAAATTTAACCATTTCAGGTCAATAACTCATATAATATGTCATCAGATAGCTTTGAACCAAATAGACCATTTCTTCCTCTCAACAACCAAAACATTTTGAATCGGATCTTTGTATCTAGTTTTCCTAGTTTGAGAGGAGATACTTACACTAACAAAGGGCAAAATTGAGAATATGACTTTGACCTGATTTTCCGAGTTATGACTCAAGGATCTCAAATCGAAAGATCTTAGGTCTTTACGGCTTACGGTTTATGAGTTACACTGACATACCGATTAAATAAATAATGACGGGTAGATAACTCCTGTAAAAGAGAGGCGAAAGATACCAGAGGGACATTCAAACTAATTAGACGAAAATAAACTGACAACGTCATGACTAAAAAAACAAAAAGACAAACAGACAAACAATAGTACACAAAACACAACATAGAAAACCAAAGACTGAGCACCACGAACCCCACCAAAAACTGGGGATGATCTCAGGTGCTCCGGAAGGGGAAGCAGATCCTGCTCTACATGTGGCATCCGTCGTGTTGCTCATGTTAGTACAAATCAGGTAATAAGTCACATTCGGGAAAGAGGAAGGAATTATAGTTACATTAGGAACATATCCGCTATCATTTGTGAAACGGATATTCCATAACGGTCAATCAAATTGCGATGGCATCTGTTATACTTACGAGGGGATGATTTCAACTTCACCACTTGGAACTCTTGGTTTAATAGCTTCTTTGTGAGCAGCAACCCTCTTTCAAGGGAATCATGATAGGAAATACAAGCCCTGGGATATCGTACCAACTGGGAGATATATACTCCGTATGCAGGCGCTGCTGGAATGTTGCTACATAGAAATGGAAAATTCACAATTGGGAAACTGAAATCATCTCTTTCGTCGTAAAGTTTTGTTTTCAACCTACCCTCATTGTCAATTTCTAAATGTAAGTCAAGATATGAGGCAGACTTAACTTTATCTGTTGTTTCCTTTATCTCAAGTTCGATGAGATAGATGCGTTCAACATAGTCACCAAATTTTGAATTATTTAGTGAGGAACATCATCTACTAGTATATAGCGGAAGGTAAAGTTAAAGGATACTGCTAACCTCTTTTCTTTCTTCCTAAGAAGTTCCTGTATGAAGTCAGCCTCATATGAATAGAGGAACAAGTCGGCAAGAAGAGGGGCACAGTTTGTTCCCATGGAAACGCCGATTGTTTGTTGAAAAACACGTCCTCCAAACGTAACAAATATGTTGTCAATCAAGAAATCAAGCAGCTTAATAATGTCAGTTTCAGAAATTTTTTTTTGAATTAGAGTGATTTTTTACAAAGTAGGATTTATCCCTCTCTAAGACAAGATACTTGTATCTACGTTCGCCATTCTTTTTAATGAAACAAAGTAATACCAACTCTTTCAATTTGTCTTTTAGCTTGGAATGGGGAATACTTGTGTAAAATGTAGAAAAGTCAAATGTTTTGATACTATTGCAAGATTAAAAAGTCTTAGATTGTATGTACTCTAAAACATCTTTGGAATTTTTTAATACCCACATCTGATTCACGCCACCTCCAGAATATAACTTTGAAGCCCGGCTTTGATTGCTGATAAAATTGATGTTAATAATTTAGAAAGAGGGTTCTTGGAGCAGTTGGAAGACCCTGCAATACAGGTATACCGTTGTTTGTAAGGACACTTATGTAGTTTAGGTATCCAATACAGTGAAGGAAGATCCAGTTCTTCATCTTTGGTTGAAATTCCAAAGGAACATAGAACAGACCTATGATTATCCAGGATTTCCTCTTTAGTTAGTGTCGTGGGGTATATGTTGAGTTTCCAAGTGAATTGTCAATACCTAATTCATTTATCAAGCAGTTTATGTAATGTGATTAACACACAAAACGATGTTGTTTGGGGCTTTATCTGCGGGGACAACAACATATTTGTCATGGAGGTAGGACAAGTGTTTTGCAACATTTGGGTCTTTAAAGATTGATGTAGCATGAGTATTAATAGACCCATTCAGTTTCTTAATTCTGATTTGTATCAACGACCTCACAGCCTCAATCCTCTCGGAAAGAGTATCTACGTCTTCTTTCTCGCGTTTAACCTATTGTCTGGCATAACCCTCGACTGAATTCATCAGTATTTTAAAGTTGTGTTTCTAATTGATGGATTTAGGCTCACGATATTTCGGGCCTTTGGATAACACATTTCGCAGAGAGGTGTTATTGACAATGTTTAGGTCACCGGTAATAACGTGGCCAGCCGGATTATATGTGAATGAGGAACTAGCACAGGTTCAATCAGGAGGTTTAGACTTGAAGTCGTCAATATTGAGATCCTGCAACACGTGGTTGTAATTGAAAATTTTAATTGCAATTGGTTTGGTATAGGTATAAGAAATGATAGTTACAGACTGATCTTTAAAGGTATTTTAGAGTGAACTGATTTCTGATGAAGGATATTGCCCAAGTTGATGGTATCGAGACCTTTGTTGGCAAAGGAAAGTTTCTTTTCTCCTTTTCATCTTTTCCAGTGCGAACTTGTTTGAAAAGTCTGTGACTTGCAATATCTGATATGATAGCTGTAAGTTTGTATTGGTTTGAATGAGGGTTAGTAACAGGGGTTTCCAAACATAAGTTGTACAGAGAATTAAGTTTTGAAAGTGGCAATGAATAAAGCTTCGTGCGAATATGATGAATACCTAACGGCTTTTGTATAAATGGCAGCAGGTCATTAGTAGAGACATCATGGAGAGTAGGTGATGTATAATGACGATGACCATGACTGCGTCTACGTCGAGGAGTAGATTTGAAAATGTTCATCACACTCACCGAGCTACAGGAAGGACTAGATAGAATAACTATACCATCAATTTTGTCATTGCAACCATATGGTGTCGAAGTTCCCAATTGTCAAATCCAGAAGTCTTGTTTTTGTCTACGGAGAGGTGTCGCAAGATGAGGATTGTTAGTCCTGTGGTATATTTTTTCGATGATGCGAACTTGCATAGAAAGGATTGATTGATCAAGCTGGTTAAAATGCCGGTAAACAATGTCGCTTGCACTGTGGTTGATGTCTGATCTATGGCCGCACATACGTTTATTTAGCCTTCCTTTTGTTTCACCGACGTATACAAATCCGCACAGATTACACTCTAATCCATAGACGACATTTGTTGATTTACAATTCAGATCATCGTAACTTCTGGTAAAATAAGACTTTTTAGTTTAATTGCTAGTGAATTGAGCATCTGTTATTAAAATTCCACAGGTTTTGCAGCCATTGGCTTCGCATTTCGAAATGAGACAGTGTTGTTTAGAGTCATCAAAATCCAAAATGTCTTATTGCTGTTGTTATTAGTATGATGATCTGAATGTGTCATGTTATGGATATTTGTCATGTCTGGTGATGAAGGGACACCTGCCATATCAGACGACTCCGTGTTCATGGTGACGCCTGTTTCAGACCTTTTTATACTGGGCGACGTCCGAGTATTCTGTTTGATCTTCGTAAATTCATGCATATTATGCTACTGGGCGGATGATGTCCTCGGGGACAAAATGTCCACCAGCAGAGACATCGACCCAGTGGTTGTAAAAGAGAGACGAAAGATACCAGAGGGACATTCAAACTCATAAGTCGAAAATAAATTGACAACGTCATGACTAAAAATGAAAAAGACCAACTGACAAACGATAGTACACAAAACACAACATAGAAAACTAAAGACTGAGCAACACGAACCCCACCAAAAACTGGGGATGATCTCAGGTGCTCCGGAAAGGTAAGCAGATCCTGCTCTACATGTGGCACCCGTCGTGTTGCTCATGTTAGTACAAACCCGGTAATAAGTCTTATTCGGTAGGTCACATTTGGGAAAAGGGGACGGGATTGTAGTTAGGACATTGGGAACATATCCGCTATAATCTGTGAAATGGATATTCCATAACTGTCAACCAACTCGTGATGGCGTCCGTTAAACTTACGAAGGGATGATTACAACTTCACAACTTGAAACTCTTGGTTTAATAGCTTCCTTGTGAGCAGCAACCCTCTATCTAGGAAATCATGGTTGGTTGATTAAAAGTTTGCATGGCACTCTCTCTATGCGAGGTATCGGACTTAACGTTCATATTTTGTCGAATGTGGCGGCGTATTTATACATCCCGCACAGTCAAACGAACGACTTGGGTGTCCTAATAAAAATTCATCCTAGCATCCTCTTTTTATAAATTTTCTCTATTTTCTACGGAACCTCTAACTTCATGTTTTATTTATTTGTTGTGTGTGCATTTTTTTTTTCAGTTTTGTAAGGAAATCGGACCTGGATCTTCACTTTAGGTGTACATTTCTCATTCTATTCGAATGGGGGAAAACCCCGGTTTTATTTTTGGTAGCACGCGCTGTGACGTCAAACTGATAGGCTAATTTAATCCTTTGCAGATGGAGACGTTGTCGGGACAGGTCACGCTTATAAGTGCTAACGGATTTAATTTTCTTTCATTTACAAGTAATTTGATGCTTGATCCTTGATTAAGAGTGTCCGCGCAAGGCAAGCCTTTTTTAAATTTTATAGTGTGTAGTTTGACAAGACGTTTAATGATTATTTTCAGAAAAATACATGAATTGGAGCAGATTTTTGCAGGACGGATTTCTATTTCAGATGTTTGTTCATAAATCGGATTGCATTTTTACAGTAAAATTAACGGGACAGAAGGCAATCTTCAATTCAATAGAATTGTGATCCCTCAACAACAACAAAATAAGAGGGGGCCTTTGGTTGGTTCGTTGGTTGATTGATTGATTGATTGATTGATTGATTGATAGATTAATTGATTGATTTATTGAGATAAGATACATGTACATAAAGATAGCTGCATAGTTTGAAGTTATGATTAGTTAATTTGTTGATTTGACTAATTCAGGGACATTGACCCCTCAATAAAATGACGTGTACCATTTTGAGAAAATTTTTCCAGTTGCGACATGTCGAGACTAACAATTTTGTTAATTTCTTTTGTCGATATCTATAACTCATTTTGAGTAGAAGCCAAATGGAGTAAATGTCAAAATTTAGAACATAACGGTGACCTTTGACCTTGACCTCATTTTCTTTCTGGTGGACCAAGGACCTCAAATCAAAAGAGTCCAGGTCTCTAACAATTAAGATTTATCAGTTACAAAATCATATGACTTATATCAAATACATAAGGGGAAATAACTCTCATATGGAGTCACCGGATCGCTTCGGTCAAAAGTGGATATAACATCCTGAGGATATAACGTGCAATTTAGTAAAATAAATTTGTCGATTTCTTTTACGGTTGCGAAGGAGATGTGCATACATGAAAAACAGTGTTCGGGGAGATAACTCTTACAAAGAAATTTGTTCTGTTTAGCAGGGTCAAAACTAAAAGCGCATAAACTGTTCAATAACATATATCAAATATCTAAGGCCACGCCAAATCAATAACTCGTTCGTCGGATTCCCCGCGTGTTGTGAAAGGTCGACCAGAAAAAAAGTACTTTTAAAAAAAAAACGGAGCGCGCGCGTCCGTCTCTAAATTTATGAAACAAAAATTTTAATCAGTTGTGCGTTTGAAAGTAACACCATACAGAAACGGAAATTGACATTAAAAACGATCTAGATCTAACATTCACAACGTTGTTGTTACAATATTATTGCCAAATTTTGTATGATAAGCATTCTTAACGTAAGACATGAGTGGACTATTTGTAGTTACAATGGTAACGCAGGCAAACACATCAGTAGAATTCTTTTACCGATTTGTTGGAAGTGCTCCGTGCAAGACCACAACATGCACAAACGTTCATAACATCAAACTACAATTACGACACAGGAAATATGACAGCAATTTTTAGACCAGCTGCAACTACCATCCCTAAAAGATCGTCGAACCCAAAACAGATAATATCCTCTTCTGCAAAGTCATACACGGTGAAGCCAATTTACTATCTGATCAACTGAAAAACCATCTAGGACAACCAAGAACATGCATTATGGTCAACATTTCCTGAGACTGCAAACAAAACCAGACAAATTAAAATTCTGTTTCAATCATACCAAACACAATCAAAGATTGGAACCTACTACCACCGGATATTTTCACCAAGATTCAAACAGCAGAAGAACCAGCTAAAACTTTCAGTGATATTGTAAGGGGAGTCCCACTTAAGTGAGTTACTTGACTCACGCGTGGTGTAGTAATATCCTTGAATGATTCACCGTATACCTATCAAGATCAAATGACAAAGCAACGACGCCACCGAATTGAAAGATTTAAATTATGACAAAAAAACATGCATAAGAATAAAAGAGAATCCCAAAGCTGATGGTACATGAATTGAAATGGCACCGCAAATGAAACTATTATATTGTTTACTTTTTTTTAATCTGTTTTAGAATAAAGGTTTTTCCTTGAATTTTTTCAATCTTTTATTTATATTTGCTAGTATCATTACAAAGTTATATTAAAATAAAATTGAGAATAGAAATGGGGAATGTGTCAAAGAGACAGCAACCCAACCAAATAGAAGAAAACAGCCCAAGGCCACCAATGGGTCTTAAACACAGCAAGAAAATCCCGCACCCAGAGGCTGGCTTCAGCTGACCCCTAAACAATTATGTATACTAGTTAAAAGCATCGAGTTAAGCCATTATAATTGATATTTTATAGCGCGTCTTTTTATGTTGTAATGTGAAACTACTGTCTCAGGTTAGGGTGAAGGTTGGCGCCTGTTAAAACGTTTAAACCCGCTGCATTTTTATGCACCTGTCATAAGTCAGGAGCCTGTTGTTCAATGGTTGTCGTTTGTTATTGTGGTTCATAGGTGTTTCTCGTTTCTCGTTTTTAATATAGATTAGACCGTTGGTTTTCCTGTTTGAATTGTTTTACACTATCATTTTGGGGCCCTTTATAGCTTGCTGTTCGGTGTGAGCCAAGGCTCCGTGTTGAAGGCCGTACTTAGACCTATGATTGTTAACTTTTTATACATTGTGACTTGGATGGAGAGTTGTCTCATTGGCAATCATATCACATCTTCTTATTTATATTGTTAGAATTCGAATGTGGAATATATACTTAAACCGTAGCCTGGTAACTCGTGATTTTTTTAGTTGAATTCTCTGAGCAGGTATTTAATAAATATCTTCGAACATAAAAGTATTACTGAATCAAAATATTTTAAATTATACTTACTCAAAATATTCTTGAGATGGGAGAATTCTTTTAATACCAAAACTTTTCGCAAGTGATTCATTGAACATTCCCCGGAGGGTACCATTGTTATCATAACAAACTCCAGTAGTTTTATTTAGATTCCAATGCATTTGTGTGCATCCTTTTTCATCTGTTATATTCACATTATCATAACATACTGTAAAAAAATACTATGGTAAACAATACTTGAAAGGGGTGGGTACAAAAAGAAAACATTTTGAAATTGAAATGGAAAATTAAAATGTTTATTCTTTCAAAATTTATTAACTTAACTTAACTGATAATTTTTCGAAAATCCGTTTACAAAATACTTGTCCAAAATTATATGTTATTGCTGTTAATACTACCATTTAAGAGATATGAAATATTAAGAAGTCATCGGATTCATTTTTGCTGTTTGAAACAATTCAGTATAAGTGATGTATGAAAAAAAAACTAGATGCTCTAAAGAGATTGTGTCGCTCACCTAGTTCTATGTGCATCTTTAACAGTGGATACTCTCTAACATTGTGGACTTAAATATAATTCATGATTTTTTTTTTTTTTTTTTTTTTTATATATATATATCTTGTATTGCTGATCTTTTTTCTGTTTACAGTCTATTGCTGATCATTCTTCAGTTTTGCCCAAAACACAAATAATGGTAAAATAATCTGTCATTTAAGAGAGTCTAGATGGGGTGGGGGGGGGTCCTTCAATTCTGTTGTTTTATTTTTTAAGCAATCTTTCTCTATTCTTTATAAATTTTGCTCATTATTCTCTATGCTTTATATTTTAGCATCCCATTATTCTCTATTCTCTATTTTTTCTTTTTATTATTAATTTTTTTAATGAAGACATTTGTTTTAGGTAAACAAGAGACATAACCCTTATAACAATAAGGTGTACATCAAACCATCGAAATCAGACTTTACCTGCATGTAATCTTCCATGACTGTGTTCTAATTTCAAAAGATATGGTCAAGACTTACTTTAATTATCATCCAGAAACCGAAATTATACCAATGTTTAAGGTAACTAAAGGTAAGCTACTAAACAATTAATGATAAAACCATCAAAATCATTGTTGTTTATTGTTTTATCATGACTTATATATATTATTGCATTTTATTATTTATTGCTGTTAACAATTTACTTAGTGTACAGCATTGCACTAATTACCTGCTAAATTACATGTAGTTATCAGTGTATATAAAAGCGAATCCAGATAATTCATTTTCACTGTCATATGAGTATTACTAATGTAGAATAAAAGATGATGGGAAATCTGTGTTTGTTTACGTTTTGAAAATACAAAATAATCGATTTGAATGTATTTTTAACACAATTTCATTAGAATATGACTTTACAATGTACAGTAATATGATTAAAGTCCAAAATATATTATTAAAGCAACAGAATCTAGAATAAAGTTTTTGAAAGCGATTCATTTTACATTTGGTGCGATGCGATCATTTCTGATGTGGAACATCTTTAGGTGCGATGAATTTTCATTGTGGTTTATGTGATAATTAGACATGCAAAACTGACAATATTCATTTGATGAATTAAATATTGATGATATTTACAATTTAAAATCAAACTTATCGTACAATACACCGTACAGTTGATTTCGAACGTTGTGCGTTTTAGGCGATAAAGGACAAGCTGAGGAAGCCGATATATGATATCAAAAATATTCTGAGTTGTGTACTAGTTTGAATAAAAAATATATTATACACGTTGTATGCATGTTAAGTCATCAATACTAATTAAAGAAACCGAAATTTTAACTCGAACTGTACCAACTGATTGATAAACGCACGTATGTTTACACCTTTGTCACAAAACTCGCTTAAAATGCTTCAAAATGCAAACATTAAATAACTTTAAATAACAACTGATATATGTGCAGGTTAGTGAGCGTATCTTCCTCCAGAATATATCCCAAATACCTATTTCATTGTAATTATTATGACTTTCTAAAAAAGTCATCAGTTTATGAAATTGTTTATATTGTACCGTTTTTTGCGCGTTTTCGTACATAATGTAGCCTTCGTTGCTAATAATATCAAGAAGAAAATATGTTGTCTCCTTTGAAATACCCATCTTATATTTTTTGTTACGACTTAGCTATTTGACATTTCTAATATATCATATTGAAAATTAAAGCACCTGAATTTTGTGTATGTTTAATGTGGGACCAAGTGGAGCCCACTCATCGGGAGCACATGATTGCAATCCAGTTTCTGAGAGATTTCTCAAAAATAACTCTAAAAAGCTAGTATTTTGATCTTCAGGTAAAGGTCACACCAAGAGCATGATGATATGCGACACATCGTCCTGAGTTTTTTATTAGTGTGTCAGGGATTCGAAAATATTTTGGGAGTAGAAAATCCATGAGTGCAACGTTATTTTACGGCAAATAGTCCTTAAAAAGTTGTTGTACTTGATTAAACAAGCTTTGAAAAGTTGTCAAGCAGTATTATTATGTTATATACATATTTTTACCATATTGGTCGGCTCTGAGTTGTCAAAATGCACAACAAACAGTAGAAGGATTTGCAATGAACGGTACTAAACAAAAACACTATAAAGACAACGAAACATGACGAAATCCGGAGTTGGGTCTTTAAATATGTATAAATGAAATATAACAAAATGTTTCTCATTCGTTGTGACTATTTTAAATAGACGTTTGTATAAATTACTTGTAAACATCGCGAAACAAAGATTCTGTGTAACACAAACTTGAATTAACTACTAGTTTAAATAAAAGCATGTTGACTCGACAACTGACCGTGTGTTTAATGATTTATGTTTTTGTTTAAATTAATAATGGATGGATGTTCATATTTTATAAAAAAAAAAAAAACAATGCTGTCAGGAAGCAGTAAACTTTGTTTTCCTCAACATGTTATACCTACTGTTACGGCCATAAGTCTTTGAAGAAATATATTTGAACTTTCTATCTACCAACTTCGCTTCGCGACACAGCAACGTCCAAAATCAACTGTACGGTGGAGATACAAGTGATATAGAACCATTAAAACTTGTAACAACAAACAGGTTCTCAATATGTCTTTGAAATTTCAAAATTGTGTATTTCTTTTTATGTCCAAGATATCCGCACTGATGAAGTTGCATCGATACGTGATGTATAGCTCCTTAGATTTAAACATAAACTGAAGTGAAAACGTAACAAGTCATTCAAGCGTAAAATGTAGGTCGTTGTTTGAACGCTCTTCATTATCCAAGATGCATTCATTAATGACGTTTGATTAGTATGTGATGTATAGTACACTAGATATAGACCGAAACCCAAAACTTAAGCAGTTTTCGGTGGCCATTAATGTGCTTAACTGTGCAAAGTAAGCATCAGATCCTTCTGACTTTATTTAGTTTGTCAGTGAGTCGGCTGAACTAACACTATAGTTGATGAAACTGATAAAGATTGCTACTGCGAAAATGCACCGCATATACAATAGAAATGAATCGCCCCTACAGTGAAAATGAAAGTATTGTATCAATATTCGACAGTAAACATGAATCCCATAACGAAAGCAGCATAGTGGAATTTAACTCAATATCAGCAAACTAAATAACAAAATCTGTTTAAAGTTATACAACATTTATGATTGTGTTACAAGGTATAACTTTACTGCTGCTTTTAAATCTCATGCACGCTCTGTTCGTGAAATATTCTTAATATTTATTTATTTGTGTATCGATTTCACACCTTGAGCGCTGTATGTGCGATATAAACCCGTCTGCACCTCTTACCTATATCACAAGTGCATTAAAACAATCCATTTGATATATTATTTATTATTTTATTCCAAAATCATAAATTTTTCGTCTGTTTATTTATCATTCTACATTAGAAATGTATGGCATATACATTGAAAATGGCATTTCAAGATCCGCACTTTATATACACTGGTTATTGAGTATCCAGGGAAGATATCTAATGAAATTGAATAGATAAATTACATTACAATAATTATAATTTCATGATTTATACCGGAATAGTCAATGTATTTTTTAAAGAATGTTTTTATATGATATGTAGTTCAACTATCCGGCGTGCATGTACATTCTAGATAATGAAACGTGGATTAAGAAAGAAGCACATCTGAACAATGTTGTTTATAGGGTAAAATTACAGTCATTATTTGGTCAAAATATGGTCCTTTAACTCCTGGTTCTCAGGAGAGGGAGAGCCCCCTTCCCCAACATCAAATCCTGTTAAACAAATTTTTAATCACAAATAGGTAAGTTAACCATGCATAAACTAAGTCATTCTTTGAGGGATAACTTTACACTAATGTTATCGTATTATTATTTCATTTTGAGGTAACAATTGTTCATATAGTTCTAATAAAGTACTAGTATCCTAAATACCAAGGCAAACATGATAAACATAACATAAGAATATACAACAAAATTATAGTTACAAAATATTAATATAAGAAGATAAGTGTATGTTTCATACAATATTCTATCTTTTAAACCTATGTCACGTGTGAGAAAGTAATAACCTGGGATCCTGGCTCACTACTCGACAGTAGACGCGAAGAGGAAATCGGGCCAGGATGCCAGGCTAGAGAAAGTAACAATGTACATGTCACGTGAAACACTCGGGTCAGGGTGTCCATAAAGTATGAATCTTAGAGACCCCTTTTACACTTGCAAAAAAGATCGATCTTTCTTATATATTTTGTTTTTATGAACAAACATATGATTTTTTGAATATATATTTTGTTTTTATGAATATATATATAATTTTTTTTAACCAGGATATTACATTTTCTAGTCTTACAGTGGATCATGATTCCCAAATAAGTACGTATTGGGGGTTCATGATCTTTCATATGACGGTTGGATAGTTTCTTTGTACAACTATACATCAGAAGCTGCTGACTGCGAATATGAACGATCCTGAATGTTGAGTCCAGACTGAATCATATCGACCAAAGAAAGCAATGACTGGGGTACAGAATCTTCTATGGATTTTCATAAATGGCTCCATATGCAAAATTGTTCATTAGCATTATAACTAACATTGTGCAAAGTTTCATGCTTTTACTATAAAGTGGTCAATTATACCAATAAATTGAACTTAGCCTCTTGACTATTGGCAACCATTTTGAATTTGGCGGCCACTTTGGAATTTGATTAGATGGCTCCATATCCAAAATTGTTTATAAGCATCATAACTAACAACGTGCAATGTTTCATGCTTTTACTATAAAGTAATGAATTATACCAATATATTCGACTTTACCTCTTGACTATTGGCGGCCATTTTGAATATGGCGCCCATTATTGAATATTTTAAGATACTCCAAATCCAAAAATGTTTGTTAACGTCATAACAAGCACTGTGCAGAAGTTGCATGATTTTACTACTAAGAGATCAATCATACTAATATATAGTTCAGCCTCATGACTATTGGCGGCCATTTTGAATTTGGCAACCATTATGCAATTTTTTTAAATGGCTTTATATCCAAAAATGTTTATAATCATCATTACTAACGCTGTGCAAAAATTCATGATTTTACAAGAATTTAAATGCCGTTGTGTAATCTTCTAACAAAATGGAAAATATTGGCATCTTTGTTTGATGCGACAACAAATTTTGCAATTTTAAACTTAAATTTCTTCACTTTTATGTCTAACAATCCATCCTGAGGTACAAAAAGTACTCAATTATCAGGCCAGTACAAGAATATTAATTAAGAAAAAGAAATATTGTCACGTTTTATTGTTATCTACATAAATATTAGTAACCGTAGACTAATAGAGCTATCAATTTATGTAAAACTATTCATCCTTTGGGACCAAAAGAACAGAATTTTAATGCTGTTGTATAATATTCTAACAAAATGGAAAATAATGGCACCTTTTTTAATGCGATAACAAATTTTGCAATTTTAATCTTAAATTTCTTAACTTTTATGTCTAACAATCCATGCTGAGAAATAAAAAGTACCTAATTATCAGGCCAGTACAAGATTATTGATTAAAAACAAATATATTGTCACTTTTTATTGTTATCGACATAAATATTAGTAACCGTAGACTTATAGAGCTCTCAATTTGTTTAAAACTGTTTATCCTTAGGGACCAAAAAAACAGAATTTTAATGCTGTTGTATAATATTCTAACAAAATGGAAAATAATGGCACCTTTTTTTGATGCAACAACCGATTTTGCAATTTTAAACCTAAATTTCTTTACTTTTATGTCTAACAATCCATCCTGAGGAATAAAAAGTACCTAATTATCAGGCCAGTACAAGAATATTAAAAAAAAGAAATATTGTCACTTTTTATTGATATCGACATGAATATTAGTAACCGTAGACTAATAGAGCTCTCAATTTATGTAAAACTATTCATCCTTAGGGACCAAAAGAACAGAAATTTAATGCTGTTGTATAATATTCTAACAAAATGGAAAATAATGGCACCTTTTTTTGATGCGATAACAAATTTTGCAAGTTTTAGCTTCAATTGCAAATAATAAATGAATGGCTATCGCTTCACACAACATTTTGAAAAAAAAATATGCCAAAATTAAATACATGCATTGCAAAACTGTATGTAGATGTGAAAATAATATTTAAGATAGTGTCAGGAGTAAGTGGTCAACTGTTGACATCATTCCCTACGGCAAATTTATCTTGGTCAGGCTTCAGGAAAGATCATGAATCTGAATTTTTTTTTTTTTCGGACAAGTAATCGTTTTAAAATCCAACAAAAAATAAAATTGAAAAGGTTTTACGCTTCCGGAAGAAATATCTGTTTGTTACTTATATACAGTTTTGAATTTTCAATTAATTTAATAGGTGTCATATCATGCATTCACGGTTATCGTTAATCTATATATTTGTCGAAAAAGTGCAGCTAGAAATTTTACGTAGTTAGTCATGTGATACGATAGGTCAGTGTATCCAGGATACGATGCCAATCTGCGTTAACCCGCGTTAACTACAAACAGTAAACATGCGTTTACTTTTTACAAAAATTGAAGACGCGCCTTTTTCACGTTAACGCGGAAGTCAACGCCCGTTTATGCTGTACAAAAATAGAAGACGCGCCTTTTTCACGTTAACGCGGAGGTAAACGTGGAAGTAAACGCCCGTTTACTTTCTATGTCTACTGAAATTTTGGAGTTAACGCAGAGTTAACGCGGCGTTTACATGAAGTTCACGCGAGTAAACGCCGCGTTAACTTTTTCCGCCCGTCTACATGTAATCATAATGATTGGTTTGCACCCAACTGTATGCCATTTATGTAAAGTTTTATTAAGTTTGAAGCGTTTTAAAAATTTTCACATATTTGCAGTTTCCATGGTAACGGCCGCCATTTTGGAAATTCCAAAGTCAAATGCCACATCTACATAGGCCAGTCAAAATTTGTGTACATTTTCATTAAGTTTGAAGCATTTTAGAATTTTCCACAACTGATGATCTAGAATGTTCCATGAAAATTGACCTCCCTTAAATACTCCGTTTAGGGTGCCATAATTATACTAAAGAGATGAGTAGATGATCATTCCTGTACACTTAAAATACTTTGTGTATGTGATTAGTCGTCCTTGTTTAATACCGAGAAGGTAACACCTCCCGAAACATACGTGTGTGTATATATACTTACATTCTGTTGACCAGTTTTTTCCAATACAAGTTTCCCATGGTAACTCTGATGTGAAAGATGCAAACAAGTAGTAAATGGCCCATGCTATAATCATGTTGTAATAAATTGCTACCAAAGCAGATACAGCAACCATACCATAACCAATACCTGAAATCAAAACAGTCTTGGTTAAAATAATGATAAGGTTGTAGCCAAATATATCCAAACCACTTTCATCTGAAAAAATATATATCACTCCCATTAATTAAACGTTTATTTGCTGGAAAAAACGAGATCAAGGTCTTAGGTCATAAATATCACACTTTTAGGAGGGACAAAGCAAAGGACTATGTATATAATTTGTCCCTTCCTGTAATGATATTTTGTTTCGTTATCGGCCATTAGTTTTTATAAAGCAAATTTTGAATTATTCTATCTAACCATACTTAAAAATTGTATGCATAATTTTATTTTGTTATTGGGTATTGGGGGTGTAAAAGCATTGAAAGAAGCACATTTTGTATAAAGGGCGTTTCATTATAAAATGTGCGCACGTTAAACGCTTTTATAACCCTATAACATTACAAAAAGTAACAGTGAATTCTAATAATTACATTTTCATGCTACAACCATGAAATTACGAATAAAATCAACCCTTTCGTGTGTTTTTCTATGAATTGTTTTCACGTTATCACGGAGAGAACGTGCAATCGTAGATGTTCCATTTGATACGGAAATAAATAAATTTGGTATATTTACTGTCTTCTGATTGGTTAAAAGTATTACTTTTATTTTCAATGTTGTCAATTTTTATGGCGACACGCCCACTCTGACGTTGTGTATTCATACGCCAACGTGTGTACGTTGTTATTGTTAATATAAATAATATAAAAGTTCTTTGAGCCTTATTTTTGATAGAAATTTATTTTATAATGAATGGCAATAATTTATTTTGAATTTATTGAACCATAAAATTAATTTTTGACTCTTCACATTTTACATTTTCACGCTACAACCATGAAATTACGAATAAAATCAACCCTTTCGTGTGTTTTTCTATGAATTGTTTTCACGTTATCACGGAGAGAACGTGCAATCGTAGATGTTCCATTTGATACGGAAATAAAACCCTCAAAAATAGCCCTCCAATGTGAAGAGTCAAAAATTAATTTTATGGTTCAATAAATTCAAAATAAATAATAGCCATTCATTAAATAAAATTTAATTTTTGGACTGCATTGGCGAAGAGTCGACTTCCGGTTGTCTGAGAAGATTTTATTTTCTCGTAAACAAGAAAGAAATAAAGCTGCTTATTACGAACCCCCGTTTAATAATTATCTAATTATTCTTGTGATCTTCTTTCGGGCTTAATTCTAAGCAGTTTTGTAATACTTCACCATGACAGGATGCCGTTGAGTTCTAGAAATCGTCATGTAAAGGTAAAATAAGAAGGCATGTGGTATTTTTTTATTTGTATTTTTGTAGACCACGTAGGAAGACATAAAAAACCCTCAAAAATAGCCCTCCAAGACGACATAATGGGTCACGGCTCTTTTCAAATAAACATGAATAAGTTGTTTGTTCCTAATTGATTAACTACATTTATTACAAAAAGAATATTTGCTGGCTCAAGGCGAGCAGAAGTGTTTTATTTGAAAACTTAATTTGTTATAGGGGTTGACATGAAATACATAATCATACATATAAATTAGGCGTGTATCGCTGAAAACTAATGTTTTTGTTGCAAAATATTTAACTTTACACCTTTGTTTTGTGTGGGACACCTGAGAAAATTTCCGGAACGTTCGATTCATATAATTCGGAAATTCAGCTCCGTAAAATTTTATGGAGTTCTCTATTTATTTTCTCCCAAAAATGAGTCACCGTATCTCAGCTGGACATTTTATCATTTCTTTGGATATTTTGCATCAAAGAAAAGGTAAGAATGAGTATATATGCAAACATTTCAAGCCTTCAATGAAATTGGGTTCCAGTGGACCAATGGAATAACCTGTCTGGCTGTCAGATTAAACAGCGACCTGGTGACGGCATGGTCGTTCAATTCTTTATCATATGTTATAAGGATTACGTACCCTATTGTTGTTTCAATGCTAAATCTATGGACATTTTATAGAAAATCCATAGTCTTTCTCCTTGTTGAATTGATAAAAATATATTAGTTGATTCTGAAAGGATGTTCAAAACAGTTTGTTTTTTTGAAATTAAGAAAAATAAAGTTAGTATTAATTTTCCAGTTAATTTCAGTTAGGACTGCATGTTACATATATTTTTATATAAAAAATAGTTTGCTTTTGTTTAAAAGGAAAAGATCAGATATTTCAATACAAATAAACTTTTACAAGAGTTTTATAAATATCATTTTATATAGTTTAGTGTTCTACTTTTTGGAAAAGTTGTATTGATGTTGAGAATTATGAGTTTTTCTAACAATATGGACAATTTTGTGTTAAGGAGTATCTTGACATAATTTTTAAAACCTCTACTCCTCAAAGAAATACAGTAAGCTCTCGTTCATTGATTTTCAATTTGAAAGGTAAGACGTAAATAGTAATCCGATGATTCACTGTACTAAGGTCTTTACTTTTGAAGGAGACTCTATTTTAAAAGATATTTTCACTGAAAGGTTGAAGATCTAATAATAAAAACAATAATCAAATGTCATTCTTGTTTGGTAGACTTAACTAGAGGCTCTAAAGAGCCCGTGTCGCTCACCTGCATCTTCAACAATGGCCACTTTTTAGTAAAAATCATTATTTAAGGGGAATAACTCTATTTAGAGTTAGCTGACAATTTCAGTCATGTTGACATATTTGTAGAAATTATCCTGCTGATAATTTTCCTTTATAATGTTTCTATTTATCAAGAAAATAGGCCAAAACTGCAAAAAAATGTTAAAAATAACATTAGAGGGCGATAACTCCAATAACGAGTCGACTGAAGATTTTTTTATCATTTGTGCTATTTAAAGTTTCCATCTATCTATTATAGTTTTCAAAATATTAGGCAAAAATGGGAAAATCGTAATTAAAGGGCAATAACTTCAATAAGGAGTCAAATAACAATTTCAGTCACTTAACTTACTTTTAGATCTTGTCTTGTTGATCATTTTTGCTTTTTAAAGTTTCTATCTATCTAATATAGTTTTTAAGACATTAGGCAAAAACGCCAAAAATTGGTAAAAATAGTCATTATAGGGCAATAACTCTAATAAGGAGACGACTGAAGATTTCAGCGATTTGACTTATTTGTAGATCTTGTCTTGCTGATCATTTTTGCTAATTAAAGTTTATGTCTATCTATTATAATTTTCGAGATAATCGGCAAAACTTACAAAATGGTTAAATTCATTTTAAGGGCAATAACTCCTATAAGTCATCTGGCAGTTTTGACTAAAATGAACAACAGGTAGAGAGCTCAACATTCTGAACATTTTTATCCTTGTCAGATTCTCTCTATTTACAGCGTTTTTCAAAATAATAGGCAAAACTTGCATTTTATCCCTATGTTTTATTTTTAGCCATGTCGGCCATCTTGGTTGACTGGCGGAGTCATCGGACATATTTTTTAAACTAGATACCCAAATGAAGTTTGGTGAAATTTGGCCCAGTAGTATCAGAGGAGAAGATTTTTGTAAAAGTTAACAGACGACGACGGACGGCAAGTGACGAAAAAGTTCACTTGGCCTTTTAGGCCAGGTGAGCTTAAAAATATCACCTTCTGACCTACCTGTAAATAATGGTGCAAATTTCCAACATGTCACTGGCCCACAGCTACTGTACTGTCCAAGTGATAATTCCATGAAAAATATTGGTATACCAACAATCCCCAAAAATATGCAATATGGAATGAAAAAAGCTCCTGAAAAAGTAAAACAATATTCATTACTTTGTTTTGTGGTTTCTTTATTATATTACGTGCTAAACGTTTTGATATGATATACTTTTTCCTCTGTATGCTGTACATTTTTATTTAAACAAGCATTCTGTGAGTATTGCATGGCAATACATAGTCCCCTACCGGTTAAAAATTCATAACTTGGAACAAAATTCTATCTTGATCTATAACTTGTCATGGTGTAGAGTATATAACAAATACATATATGTATCAAGTCAATATCTTCAAGCATGACGGAAAAAAGTGTTTAAAACTGATTATTTTAGTGAATTTTCTAAGTCCAAGGACCATAACTCTGCAAAAAATCAATAGACCGGAACAAAATTCGAAATTGATCTGTAACTTGTCATGATAAAACTATATACCAAATATCAAATCAATATTTTGAAGAATGACAAAAAAAAGTGTGGAAAACTGATTATTTTAGTGAATTTTCTAAGTCAAAGGACCATAACTCTGCATGAAATCATCAAACCGGAACAAAATTCGAACTTGATCTTGTAACTTGTCATGATAAAACTATATACCAAATATCAAATCAATATATTCAAGCATGAAGAAAAAAAGTGTGGAAAACTGATTTGCCGGACTGACGGATGGACAGACGGACAGACAGACGGACAGACAGACGGACAGACAGACGGACGGAGTGTAAACCTAAAGTCCCCTTCGACTTCGTCGGTGGGGGACTAATTATGCAGTTATCGATACTGTACACTGTAAAAAAAAGTAGTGTAGTTTAAGCCAAAATTGGTGGCAACCTTGTGTAACTTAACACAAAACTGGTGACGGTTAGGTTGCAACCATTTATGGTGCTGAGTTTTCTAGTGTAACCTCACACGAAAACCAGTGGTAGTTGGGTTGCAACCATTTATGGTGTAAGCTATCCTCGAGTTATGGAGTGAACTTACACCAAATCTACAACTAATTGTCGTTGATGTAGCACCATTTTGAGTGTTTGTGGGTACCTTAAAAAATCTAAGGTTACACAAAATTCAAACTCAGTTAACACCATAAAATGTGCATCACTACACTTTGGATAATGAACGGATTCACTGTATTCAGTGTAATGTAACATCACATTGAGAGTTCGTGTATCAAAAAACTTTAGATAGTGAAAGGAGCCACTGTTTTCAGGTTTATATCACATCATAGAACTTGGTTTTCACCATACGTCGTGACAACCGCACAAATATCTGTGTTCTTCTGATTTTAATTCAGAACTAGCACTTAGGACCATATTCATTTTCTGATTGATACTATCTTCAATAGTCACTGAATGGTCTAAAAATTTAGGCTGTGAAAAATGAAACCTCTTTCGGATGATTAAGATCGATCTTGAGATGACATTCCATCTTGCTGATTAGCCACCTGATTAATATTTGGTTGACCATTGCCTGAATTTATATCTGGAGAAGCTACTATTTCAGTTGATGGATATTGGATCTTTTTGGCTGTCAATTCTTTCACTTTTAATATTATAAGTCATTGTAGTAGTTTAAACTTCGACTTCAGATTCCTCATTTGAAGCACCTGTTTAGCTCTCTTCAATATTTTTACATTTATAATTCTAAAGGCCTACTTTCAATATTACAATGTCATGAGTCTTGTCTTTGGATCACTGAAATGAAGAAAAAATATATAACTTGCATATATATAAGGGAAAATTAATTTAACGGCCTTAATTTAATCATGGTTTCTTATTCACGAGGGTCTTTTCTTTAGAACACGATAACTCTCCTTGAAAATTTATTTTCTGAAAGGTAACATACACTTTAAAAATATACTTTGATGTAAATGTTCAACCAGAAAATTTTAAACTGCTATAGTTCAAACAATCATTAATTTTATCAATTATACATATAAAATATTTAAAATAGTGCTGTGCACAGGATACTTTTGCACCAATCATGCCAATGTTACATTTGTTAACCAGCCAAGCTAGGTTTATGTGATCAATCCGAATTTTAAGAAAGTGTAGAATTCTGAATTGAAACCAATGATGTGTTTTATGACTAACAAAAGCATAAATGCCATCTTAATAATTTACTACCAACTTTTGACTTGTATTTTGTCCTCAAATTAAAAGGAGTAAAATAACACCAAACTGACAAGTATTTTTTTCGTCAATGTAACACCATTTTGAGCGTTTGTATGTACCTTAGAAAATAAGTTTACACCAAATACAAACTGAGTTTAATACACCATGAAATGTGCATCTTTGTACATAAATGAGGCCGTTAGTTTTTCGTTTGAATTGTTTTACATTGTCATTTCAGGGCCTTTTATAGCTGACTTTGCGGTATGGGCTTTGCTCATTGTTGAAGGCCGTACGGTGACCTATAGTTGTTAATTTCTGTGTCATTTTGGTCTCTTGTGGACAGTTGTCTCATTGGCAATCATACCACATCTTCTTTTTATATCATAACGCTGAGATACACTGTTTTCATGGTAATGTAACATCGCATTGCGGGTTTACTAATTTTTTGGGGGTTTGAAAACTATAGTATTAAACCTAAGTGAACTTACCATTTTCAACACTCTTTAGCGCTTAGCTTCAGCATTTATTTGTCTCTTCTATTTTATTAATTTGAGCCTTCTATCGATCACAACTCAGATAAGGCTACGAAACAAACCAATTTAAACTACTGGGTTGGATTGGTAGCAGTTATAGCAATCTAGTCATTTTTTTGGAAAACGATAAATATTAAAAATTCGACAGAAAGTATAATATCTTTAAACAAAATAATTCGAACCAAATGTACGACACAAAATAACTCGAATTTAATTCTGTTCAAACTAAACTTGCCCTTTACCAAACCCAAAATCAAATGGACTCGTCCTGGAGTGAAAAAACTACACGATTTGGTGAAACATTACTTTGTTTTTATTAAAAAAAAGGTTCCCATCGAACACGTTTCATGATATCAAATCAGAGTTAATTGTATATTCTGGGATGGATCAAATGATGTTGACCTTTTTCTGAGTCTTACAGGGAAAGCTAGTTGTGCCTGGTAAATTAACACTTTTAAATGGTATGTTAGTGTGAAATTTCACTTGAGTGATACATAATAATGATTCGAGTTTCGAAATATAGAGGAAAATTATTGTACTAACGGTTGTTTGATATATACATGTATGGACACGTGCGGGTCATTTTTCGCGGGATAATTTCCCAATTAGACCATTCTCTCGCCAACTTCGAACTGGTCAAGATTTAATAATATGTTGATTCATATTATTGTTTGCGTTTTTAAATTTTCACACTATATAGGTATATGTTTCCTCAGTATACATTGGTGTTGTATTTTGTTTATGTAAGCATAATCCAATTTTCACTACTGTCCAATGTTCATCTCTCGAGACGATCTTCCGAGCATTAGGGTTTGGACAGAGGTTTCTATATCAACTGAGGTAACTTGGTTGTTGGTTTTCCTGGCTGGCGGGTTCTTTTATGACAGAGTAAAAATTTCA
Organism: Mytilus coruscus; assembly: GCA_017311375.1. NCBI lineage: Eukaryota > Metazoa > Mollusca > Bivalvia > Mytilida > Mytilidae > Mytilus > Mytilus coruscus. The sequence continues at coordinate 58,680,036 of CM029601.1, forward strand.
ACTCGTATTGTTAGTTTGAATATTGTTTATATATATAGATATTATTTTCATGATATATTAGTATGTAAATAAGAATAGATTATAATAAAATCCGGTGACCATCTAGTCTAGTGGGCGATTAGCAATTGTAAAATTTGTTTGAGATATTTTTGCCATATATTAGAATAGTGTGTACGACGTGTTATGGTGTTAAGCTATCAAACACTTCAGTTTCTGGAATTTTTTTTTCCAAATATGGTATAAACTTTGGTGTAACGTTTCGACCATTTCTGAATGGATACATCTTACTAGGAGGTAACACTAATTCGAGAAGCGAGTTGCACCAAATCCATACTTTTAAGTGTGAAGTTAGGGAGAAATCGTACAACCTAATTTTTACACGCGCTTTTGCACGGTGTATATTCAGAACGCTTGCTTTCCGATTCAATCGACTGTAACGCTTGCTTTCAGATTTTTGTTGACGAAGAAGCGGGAGGCACGAGATTAGGATGGATAATGCTTCAATTGGGTGGTATCTGGTGTTCTCTCTTGTATCTCACGGAACACTAGAGATAGTTACTTGATAGAAATGTAATGCATGCCATTATGAAATTGTTTAATCAGGTCGTGAACGGTACCACAACTGCAACACTGTAAACGATTGAACTCAAGAATGCATTTTTGTTGTATGAAACTGTTTAAAACATTTTAAATTCAGCCAGTTTTCAAATCCTGTGTTGACTTTTATTTCATTCTTACTGTTCCATATCTCAACATTGACTAATCTAAACATAAATGTCCGTTGAAAAAAAACACAGAAAACGCTGTCTTCCAGATAAGCTGGTCCTCGACTACTACACTTTGTTCATAGACAGCCGGTACGGCCCAATGTGTTCTGCCCTCGGGATTTTAACGAGATTTGACGTTTCGTTATTACATGGCAACGCATCGGTGTAAATGCACCATTGAACATTCGGCTCTCATTGTGACGTATAAAAATAAGCATTGTACTATTGAAAAAATTCGGGAAATGAACGAATGTGAAAGTTATGTATTTCTCCATGTTAAGAACGCGTACTTTGATTGGACAAATATGTATCTGTATGTATTCTTCACCTCTAATATAGGAGATTGAAAACAAGTCTCTTGACTAATCAGATCCTACAATAGAACGGCTCTGACCGGCTGTCTATGAACAAAGTGTAGTAGTCAGGCGAGGACCAGCTTATCTTCAAGATTGTTTATTCTCAACGTCGTTCTGGGAAACGATTGATTTCCGGTTTTGAGGTAACAAATTCTTTCAGATGGAACAATTTCCCAATCATCGGATCACATGCAGGCTATAAAACGTGTATTTTATCTTTATTTATTAACACCCTACAACACAGCAGAAGTAACAAGTTGAATTGACTCCTTGCTTGTTCGGCAACTGGCCAAATCTACTTTTGGTTTGCCAGTGCATCACATAAGTTAAATGATACTTATTTATTTCTGATGCTTAAACGACTTTTTTAAAAGAAACACTATTCTATACTGAGACCCAGCTCACCAAAATGATAAAACAAAAATGATACCTTATACAATTATTTCAAATATAATTTAAGATATGCAGATTTTACTAAATGACAAGGTGTCTGATTAGTCGTTGTACATAAATTACTATAAAATAAATGACTATACATATTATGACTGAAGCCGATTTGACGATTTGCAGAAAGGACTATATAATATGCAGCATTATTATACTTTATGCAGATTTCTAATATTATTCATTCATTTCATTGGACACGCGGCATTTGTTAATTTTCACTAACCTTTCATCAGTCCCGCACACCCAAAGCAACATATGATAGTATTAGCAACAGGTGCTAATGCCTAAAATTAACACCCGCTGAGCCCAAGGTTTGCCGATCCGGAACAATTAACACCCGCTCCGGCCGATGTTTGCCGATTCTTATTTCTACATCATTTCCGTCGTTTTGTTGTTGTTATTAATATAAATCAGATAATAAAATACTTTTCTTTTTCAGTTTCAAATCTAGCAAACAGATTCCCACAGGCCAAAGGGGATGGAAATATCACGGAACTGTTGGATCAGTTCTCATAGTACCAGCTGTCTTCTGATGAACTACCCAGTTTTGACCAGACAATCATGTATATAGTTCGTTGGGAGCAATGGCAAAGATAATAGATGACATTTTAGATGGCAAAAACGTTATGACACTCTTTCAAAGCTTGATCAAGCTATTTAAGTTCAGCCAAATATCAATTCTGACTGTGAGAGAACATTTTCAATTATAAAGAATCTACACTGAATTCTGATCAGAACTCGACAATGATATATTGTGTGCCTTGTTATCAATTAAATATAATCAAACTGGCAGTTGTTTTGAATATGTGACTAAGCCTAGGGTGTTGCTTTAAAAGGAGCAAAATCATAATCATGATGATGTGAAATTATGAACATTGTTCATATAAAACAGTCTGCATCTTTGTCGCGCGTTTTCACACGCTTTTTGACATGTCATGTCATGTCATGACATGATTTCTCATTGTCAGAGGTTGGCAAGTATGAACAGTTCCGTAGGTAATATGCAATCAACGTAGTCAGCAAACTTTGTATTATTCAGGGAGAGGTCATCATCTATGAAGCGGAACGAAAAGTTCAAACTATCTTGTTTTTCTTGTATGAAATCTGCCTCAAGTGACTTGACGAACAAGTCTGCCAGAAGAGGAATACAGATGTATCCCCGAACAAACAGTGACTGTCGTTTGACAAATATGTCCGCCAAACATAACAAATATGTTGTATCTTGTCTATATACCAGCTTTGATTATTTGGTATTACTACAAATTTTCACTTCTTCGTACTATGAACATCTAAATTATTTAATTTTTCCTTAGATGCTGTACTTTGACCTGTACAGGAAGTTTTATCTAGCACTAATTGTATAGTTTTATTGTTGATATTCACCCCATATGTACCAAGTGTTAGATTAGTTTTATTGATATTAAAGAAATTTCTTGGTATTCATAAACTGAAGATTTTATACACACAGAAGAAGAAGTATACTTAACAACAAAATTATTTTCATTTACCTGTGTATAATATGACGCAGGTTTCTTCAAAAGTGATGATTTTCTAAAAATTGTTTGACATTTCAAAGTGATATCATACTTTAACTTTGTTTAAACCTGTTTATTTACTTTCGACTTTAATTATTTATCCCTTTTAATTTTTTATTAACTGTGTATTTGCATTCAGGTGTAACAGGTCAAATTTATTCGTTCATTGTGTGTTAATTTACGTTTTTTGATTGAGTTAAGCCTTCCAATTGATATTTTATAGTGTGTTTTTCTATGTTGTGATATTATACTATTGTTTCAGAAAAGGGAGAAGGTTTGGTACCATTAAAACGTTTCATCCCGCTGCAAATGTTTGCACCTGTCCTAAGTCAGGAATCTGATTACAGTAGTTTTCGTCTGTTTATGTAGTTCATACGTGTTTCTCGTTTCTCGTTTTTATATAGATTAGACCGTTGGTTTTCCGTTTGAATGGTTTTACACTAGTAATTTTTTTTGGGCCCTTTATAGCTTGCTGTTCGATGTGAGCCAATGCTCCGTGTTGAAGGCCGTAACTTGACCTATAATGGTTCACTTTTATAAATTGTAACTTGGATGGAGAGTTGTCTCATTGGCACTCATACCACATCTTCCTATATCTATTAATAAAAATAATCAGCATCTTGATAATATTGACATTTAAAAAGATATTAAGTCGCACCACAAGATGCGTTGGGCCGTGGTTGATAAAACTGCTGACATCATAAGACAATGGCTTATCTTTCAATTGACTTTTCACATTTTACAAGATAACTTACTTGGAAAGGCACACGGGAACAATGAACCTGCTCAATGGTCGAGCTAGATATTTTCAAAAAGAGAGACGAGAGGAACAATGGAATTTTAAAGGGGCTGTAAAAATAAGACAGATGCCGAAGAAACAATTTAATTTCGCAAAAAGTCCTTTTATTGCACCTTTGCTGTTAACAATTTACTTAATCGTGTTAATCTACATCTTCAATTAAGTATCCCTGTAAACTAGTTATTGAATATCTAGTGAAAGTATCCAATAAAGTATATCTATAAAGTTAGGTATATTAATACATTAAAACAGTTTTACATAATAAAATGTTTACCGGAATAGCTTCTCTGAACCGCGAAAATGATGATGATCCTTGGTAGCATGACTCTTCTACTGCTTCTTTGATAATGTTGAGGAACTATATTTTGCAATCGACTTTGAATCCTCATTCATTTCTGCTCGTTACAGTTAAGCCCGGACCACAAGTATGCTAAAGATTAATTTAAATGTCAACACTTGTATTCTGTATTAAGAGGTAGTGGTTACTCTGGACTATCACTTGCACAGAGTAACTAGTATTCATATATCCAAACAGATGCAAACCAAATCATCTTTTCCACATAAACATTCAATATCATAAGACGTTATCCCTATGTTAGCACTAAATATATATTGTTTTTTTTATCATATGATTTTTTTTTGCTACTAACCTCCTCCATTTTTATATGCTAGATATGGAAATCTCCACACATTGCCTAAGCCCACAGCATAGCCAAGACATGACAGAAAGAAATCAAATCGTCCAGACCAGTTCCCTCTTTCTTTGTTTTCTTCAACTAGGGAAAAGAACTATAAAAATACGGCATAACATTAGAAAATATTTCTAATAATATCGTATTAAATTATATTGAATTTTATCTTACAACAATCCTTATTTCAAACCCCCTGATTGACTTTTCTCAGCGTCCAAATAAAAACATAGTTCCGCCGGTTGTTCATGTTATAACTGGGGACATTGCCATTGTAAACAATGAACAACTTGTTATCCAAAGTTCCTAAATAGCAAATTCCCCTATTCATCATCTGGAAAAAGAATTTCAGATTAAGGATGGGTGCAGTTTGAACCGTTCCAGGAAAAAGTGTACCGCGAACCAATTGGACATTAACTTGAAACCTTATCTGAATGGACCATAGCTGTTCTCTAATGCATTCAGAAATGCATTGAAAACTCTACGAAGTTTCATGTGGTACTAGTATAATATGTAACACAAAAATACGATAAAAATCTCCCTTCTTTATTCTGGATATCAAAGTTCTTCAAAATCCTGATAAAGAACAACACGACGTAAAAAATAATCAACCATGTATCTGATGATTTTTTTTTAATATACCCGGTTTGTCTAGATGTTTAACGAAACATCTTTCTAAATTTTTTTCTAATAGTTTTCTACAGTAAATGATTGTCTTCAAAATTATTGTAATGACGTAAACTAAACCAGCAGTGTCCAGCAGATGTAGATTCATAAATGCTAGAGTTTTACTCCAAAACTTAAATCGCAATCATTACAATTTTGCAATGTTACAAACAAAAAGATTGTTATACTCTTGATATACTTTTTACTTCTATTTCACATAATTGTTAAGTGTTGTTAAAGCCGTCGTTAAATCTGTGTTAAACCTAATCGCTTTATATACCTCGATTTAATTCCTAACCCAGTGTAAAAGGTGGCCGCCTTTGCTCACTTTCATGTACCAGCTCAACGCAAAGCAAAGAAAAACATTTAGAAGTATAGAAGAACTTTCACCCAACTACACTAACACAGAACTTAGAGTGCGCTACATATTTGTGAGAGAAGGCATTTTATTCTTATCCAATCTAGTAAGGAACCAGGCACTCAGTGTAGAGCAACAGATTATGGTCTCATTGAGATTTTTGCCAGTGGAAGTTTCCTACAGGTGACACTTAGGTAAGACTTTTTTTCATGTTTTATTTCAATTTGAGAACTTTGAGCAGAATCTAAGTGCTGATACATAGTACATGCATTCATCGTTGCATTGCTTCTTTCATACTCTACAGTATATATATTTTATGTTTACAAATAACTGGCCAGTAATTATTATGCTATAGTTGTGCATCTCTATTTTGTTTGTTTGGACAAGAGCACAGCGTCAAGAGTGGCTGATTCTGTTTTATACGCCTTTTGTGAAAGGAGGAACGAATACGTTTGATGACCAGATCCATATCATTTCCATTACCAGAAATATTCGTTTACTATACGATAATTTCTCACGTCATTTAAACGTTTTATGGGCTAACTGGATTCCTGTATCTTTGAACTGATAAAGTAATTGTGACTGATTGACATTTTTCAAACACCCGTCTTTATTCTTATGTACATAATCCAACCCTGCCTTAAGAAATAGGTTCATTTTATCATTTAAAAACAGTTATCAAAGCGGTCATGAGGAAGTTATCCCCATTAGAATATTCCCTAAGCTCAACGTACTGACGTAGATTTTATGCCCAACAAACGCACAAATGACGTCCAATAACATTACCTAAAACCAAACACTTTGACGGAAAGATAACGATTGGAATCAAGTGTATTCATTCAGTGGCCGTCTAACCTAAACAAAACAAAAGCTGATTTTTACGAGGATGCTGGGTTTCCAAACGTCTTTGTTGATGGGACCCATATAAGAAAAAAGAGACTGCATCATGACGAAGGAAAAGCTACCCCAGTTTGAATGCTCAAGCAGTGTGTGATGCAAATGGTAATTTTCTTCTTTTTTCATCTTCAAATTGAACTGTCACATCTGCTGTTCCCTCTGAATTAAAACAAAATTTTGAGAAACCAGTTCTTCTACAGTTTGTTCCATAAAACGAATTCTTAATTAACTATGCACTGGGATATATTAATTGTTTTACTCTCACCAGCACTGCATAAGGAAGTCCATATAGACATTCACAAAATTACTTTCCATCTTAAAAATATGACTTTTGTAAAAAAAAGTATAGCTTATTCATTTGAAATACTCCCTCCCTTTTTCCATTTTGTAATATATACAAAATTAAACTATGTACACACATACACAAAAAACAAAATTGCTACCTGTATACTTCGGAAGAATATTTAGAAGAGAGCTGAAGAGGTTTCAAATAAAAATGTTGACCGGAAAAATTATTTTAAAACAAATACAAATTTAATTTTTAGAGGATATATATTACTATTTCCAGCAGAGATATACAGTGTATGTCTTTGTTTCCAGGGGTGACCTTTGTGCTGAAAAGGATATGGATAAGCAACATGAAAGAAAGAGTCTGGATTAATTAGAGTTATTCATTATATTCATTGGCCCCTCCCTTTTTGGGTAATGTCTTTTATAGATAACTAGTTTATGAAAATAAGAAAAAATTGTAAGCTTAATCAATATTAACTCTAATTGCTGCTTTAGCTATTTGTTTATTGAAAATAATTTTTTTTTTGTTTTTCAGGAAGAGTTACATGTTTTACGAACCACACAGGGGAGTGTACATGTAAATGAACAATAGATAACTTTTAATCAGCTTCATTAGTCCAGAATTATGAATAGATCATATTGTTACATAATATTGAGAACACTTTAGAGTACATTTATTTTCACATGCAACACACCATGAAATGCAATTGTTTAAAACCACAAGTCAGTGGTACACGGAAAAATACGTTGAATCTGGAAGTCCCAGGTGGTATATATTTTGTTTGACATTGATAAGCTAGGGGTTGGTGCAAAATATTTACACTTTTCTCGAAGAGGTCTAATGTTTTCGATTCATATTATCCATCAGAAAGAAAGAACCCCCACCCTATAATTTATGTTATGTAAAAATAGGGAGATATGGTATGCCAATGAGACATCTTTTAACCATACCAAATGATATACATGTATGCTTTCTACTGTTTATACCCGAAAAATTTCCTCATACAGGTTTGAGCTCACATTGAGAGAAATGGCAGTTGAGAAAATGGCATCTTACTTGGCGATAGTGGCTATCCGTTCAGGTCATTTTTAATGACAGGTTTTCTGAATCCTATTAAACAACAACATAGAAGGTACAAAAGATGTCACGCTGTCACAAGATCTGTTATAGAAAAGACATTTGGTAGATGCAAGAGAAGATTCATACATATTGCATTCTGAAGTGAGTGATTATTAGATGCTTGTATACTGCGTGTTGGTCTAATGTAGATTTGTTTGAAGAATTTTCATGTCATAGGTGTCACATGATTTTAACCTCATTTTACACTACTTTGGTTAGGTTCTTATTGTGACAGTTTTTTTTTTTTTTTCTTTCTAAAATTACATAAAAAATCATATTAGAAACAACCATTTAACTTTGCGTGTGGTTTTGATTTTTTTGAACCACACAACCATCAGTTGATTTATTTTTTGTCGCTCGTAGCACACATAGTTTTAAGAACTTAGCATCAAATCGAAGCACACATTTTTTTAAGAACTTAGCATTAAATTAAAAGGGAAAAATTCTCAGTCAGATTGTTTTTTTTCTTATCATTGATTTAACTTATTTATTCTTCAAATGTTGGGAATCATAATATGTTTCAGAAAATAACCATATTTTTTTATATTTATACATTGTTGACGCCAGCAACAGCCAGCACACATATAAGAGGACGTCAAGGAGAGAGGAAAAAACCATTAACTTTACATGCATCTTGTTCTTCCTTCAACCACAATCTTGTGTAATCTGTAACCTGGTAGCTTATTTCAACGACCGTCAGCAATGAGAAAAATCCTAACCTTATAGTCATTTTGGTGGCCAATAAAATAAGACTTAACATACAACATTGGAATTATTATCTCTTAACATCAGTCTGAACTAATCACATTCGTCATTATCAAAATGTTAAACCTTTTCATTCTAGACTACATTATTGACAAAAAACAACGCAAAATCAAAATTGCTTACAGTCTTCATGTATAAGTTAAGGGAGCTACCATTTGATTTTTATGGGGGCTAGGATGAAAAATTTTGTCCTGCCTTTTTATTTTCCCTCTATTCGGTCCTGCCTTTTATTTTCACTCTATTCGGTCCTGCCTTTTTTTTTAGTTTATCCTGACTTTTTTTTACATAAATTGTCATCCTGCCTTTTTTGTGCAAATAATCTCATCCTGCCTTTTTCACTCAGAACTCCTGTCCTGCCTATTTTTTCAAATTTCATCCTAGCCCCCATAAAAATCAAATGGTAGCTCCTAATCATCAATTTCAAATTAATTGAATTAAATACAATATGTAATAATTGAACATAAATCAATTTAATATCTGTAGCATTTAAAAAAAAATGAATTTGGTAATTAAAACAGCATATTGGAAAAGGCAAGTCAAACAAGTCAAACATTAAGTAAATAGAGTCAAAACATCTAAATATAAAAAAAACTTGAAAAAAAATTCTCATGTTCCCTTATCTATTAATTTATGTTATTACAATCACTGCCCCAAAACTGACAGTAATTCTAGTACATCCGAATCGAAATTGTCATATTTACATAGCAATTTTTTTTGGAGATCTAATTGTAAGATATTCTTCTCCAGTTCTTTTTCCAGAACTGCACATTGTAACGATTACACGTCTTCTTCTGTTTTCTTTCTGTTGGTGTTGGCTGTACGCTGTTAGAAAAAGAGCATAATATTGAAAATTACCAATACAAGAGTCTATTTACATATACATTTTACTAGAGTGTGTCTCAACAATGGTATTCTTATGGGACAATTATATCCTGCTTTTTAATTTTTTGTCTGCTCATTTTATAGGAAAGTATAGTAACCAGAGGTATGCATCATTTATCTTTTAAGAGATCACTTTTTATATGCTATTTCAAGATATGTGTTTGAAATTTTTAGGGAATGCTTATAATTTTCTATAAAGAGCCTAAACGCAGATTAAGTATATAAATTCACTCTCATAGGCAATCAGTGATTTCTATTTACCATCATTTTCAAGAAAGCAGGTGCTAACTTCATCACAAGTGACTTTAATATTTGGAAATGAAAATGTTGTCCTTGGATTTTTTCAACCCTGAATTGGCGCATACTTTTTTCTCTAAATTTTACACTGAACACAAATGGAGTTTTCTTAATTGTTGAGCATGTATAGATCATGGCTGCCGTCATGAGGTGAGGAATTTCTAGTTGTTAATGTGTAGAAACATCACCTGCATGAACTTGAAGATCGTTTAGTCTAAGACTGGGAAGATGCCGAACTTCTCGGACCCGGGCATGCAACATTTCTGTTAGTCACTTCGGCATTATCAGCTACTGGGTAGGTCTGCTGATTGCTTTATGATTGCAGGTTTGAGTGGTGCCTGTCAAGAGCTCTCATTCAGACAGATTCTTCTGTTGTGGGCTTTGGGGTAACTGTCCATAGGGACTGGCTTCTATTTGTGACAGGAAATGCTTCTTACTTTTTAAGTAAAGAAATAGAAATCCTTCTAACGATTTTCAGTAAAAACAAATCAAACATACTGACAATAACCTGAATGTGACATGATGATAAATATCATGGTGGTGGTATCTGAAACATATTTTGGTTTTAAATAAAAGCATATGATATTAAAAAAATTTAAGAGATACTTTTCCCAAAAATCTATTAAATTGGTAAAAGGAATTTTGTTTCATAAAGTACTTAACTACATTTTTTGCTTAATTTTTTCCAAATTTTTAATGCAGCATACATAAGAATACGAATGATGACTTTGTGGTTATGTTATGTTAATGTTATTGGTTTTTGTTTTTATTTTCTTTATTTTGTTAGTTTTATTAGGCCATGATATACAGATCCCTTTCAAAATAGTGCTGGTTGAGTTTTATCTGCTTACCCTTCCGGAGCACCTGAGATCACCCCAGTTTTTAGTGGGGTTCGTGTTGCTTAGTCTTTAGTTTTCTATGTTGTGTCTTCTGTACTATTATTTGTCTGTTTGTCTTTTTATTTTTAGCCATGGCGTTGTCAGTTTATTTTCAATCTATGAGTTTGGATGTCCCTCTGGTATCTTTCGTCCCTCTTTTATACTTTATGAAGTAGATGTGCAAAGAGGAATTCAAAATTCTTCATTTACAAGAAATAAAAAAAAAAAAACAGGTTATAGCCTTTTATCTATGGCATAAGCAAAACAGTAAAATAACAACAAAAAAACGGAACTCCAAGAAAAATTCAAAATTGGAAAGTCCCTTATCAAAAGCTCAAACACATCAAATGAATCGAAAATAACTGTCATATTCCTGCACTTATAAGTTCTTATCTGTACATCAAATCAAATATTGAGTGTTTTTTTTTTTTTTTTTATTGAAAAGTAGTGTCATCGCTTCAAACCAGTTTTTGATTCTTAATTCATTTCTCCGTATAAGATGTTTTTTCGATGTTACAAGGAACAAAAAAGCGACAAGAGCAAAACAACACAAAGACAAAAAAGTAGGCTTTGCAGTAAAAAAAAGAGAATAATTATAGTTATATACCGTTATAACACTGTAAAATAAGCACCATATCTAGGACAACTATTCCAGAAAATCGGTGTGTTAGAGTGTTTAACACCAAACATCGTGTTATGAATCACCTACGTGTGATTTCACACTAACTTGACACTTAATAGTGTTGGGTTCGTGCAAATTGCTACTCAAATTAGTGTTACCTCCGTGTAAGATGTATACTGTAAAAAAAAAGATGTAATGTTACACCAAACTTTACACCATATTTAGGATTACTATTTCAATAATCGGCGTCTTTAATTGTTTTGCACCATACATGGTGTTATGTATCACCTAGGTGTGATTTCACTCTAACTTTACACTTAAAAGTATGGATTAGTTGCAACTTGCTTCTCGAATTAGTGTAACCTCCGTGTAAGATGTATACATTCAGAATGGTCGAAACTTAACACCATAGTTTACACCATATTTAAACAAATATTCCAGGAAATTGAAGTGTCTCATAGCTTTACACCACAGCAAGTCTTATGTGTCACTCACGTGTAATTTTACACTAGCATGCCAATTAAAAGTGTTACTTTGTCGTGTAATTTCACACCAATATACCATTTAAAAGTGTTACTTTACCAAGGCACAACTTATTCTAGCTTTCCGTGTAAGATTCCGAAAAGGTCCACGTCATATAATCCAATCTAGAAAATCGGCGTGGCTTAAACAGTGGGAAATCTAGTGAACGAAAACAAAAGAAAATTCACTCTTCTTATGATAGAGTCGAGAAAGTCAATAATAAAACAATGCCGGTGACGATACTGATCAAAAGATATTTTTAAATAATAATTGTACATTTTAAAGAAGTTATTTGTTAAACTGTGTTATAAGAAATATACATGCAAATACACGATGTTTTATGTTCAGTATTCATCGAGATAATTGCATTAGAAGCTTGTGAAACTGAAATCTAAAAAAAATTAATATTTGCTACATATTGGAAAAAATCATGTACATACAAAATCTAAAGATCTTTCGGGTCACCAATTTTCGGAGTGTTCCACAAAGTCCTTAGCATGTTACAATTTCCCAAAATATACTTATTATTTACATCCAAGTTTTCGAGTACACCGATCAGCTCGTGTCACATGTACATGTAGTATATTTGTGGATATAACAATTTAAAAGTCTGTCTTTGCATGTTAAAAATTAAAGATAACTATTCTTGTAAGTAGGTATCTTTCTACTATTTTTTATACAATTTTAAGAAAAGGTCGTCTCGATTTTTTGTACATGTATTTGCGGTCTTCTCGATCTATTCACATTGACTGTTTACATCGGGATAAGGTCCGTTTGAATTTGCTTAGTAACTTAATTTCAAAAGTGTTAATCTTTGCTGCATATCAATTGATTCCTTTGGAATTGTTTCCCTGATTTTCTCTGATCTAGCAGCATATATATATACGTATAATTAGCATGTTCCAGAGAGGTATGCAGCCAGTAGAAAAATAAATTGCAGTTGGTACTCCAGGAATATATTCGAATAGCAACATTTTAAACCAATTTTACATCAAGCTTCTTTAGCCTGCTGTACTCGTCGTTTGCTATTTAAGGAGTGAAATGATAACATTAAATGGAAGTTGTTTTTATTTCAATTTATTTCTATTTTTACTATTTACCAGAATGTTTTCCCGTGAATTCATAATTGATAGCGTCCTTGATAAAACGGGACAAACATTGAGAAGATCTAGTGTTCAGTGTTTACAGGGGAGGTAATATTTTGTCACTAGATTTCCCACTGTATACGATTATCTCTGATTTTATATCGTGAACCGTGCTCGATGTGAACCATTTCGGTAAAATTAAAACAGAGTAATGTTTTACCAAATCGTGTATTTTCACTGAAGGACGCGACTATTTGATTCTGGATTGGGAAAGGGCAAGTTTAGTTTGAACAAAATTATGTTCGAGTCATTTTGTGTCGTACACTTGATTTGAAATATTTTGTTCAAAGACATTATATATATTGTCTAGATTTTAATAATTATTATATTCCAAAAGATGATAAGATTGCTATAAGTTCTACCAATCCAAACCAGTACTTTAAATTTGTTTGTTCCGTAGCCATATTTGCGCTGTGATCGATAGACGACTTGGAATTCGACAAATAAATGCCGAAACTGAGCGCTGAAGTGTGTTGAAAATGGTAAGTCCATTAACTGATAAATATGCAAACCCCAAAAAACAGAATGTTTATTGTATTTGAGACCATGTGTAAGAGGTAATGTGTAAAGATAAATTATGATGTTCGGCATTCGTGGAAGGAATATTAACAATGCAAATACATATTTGCACCATGTAGTTCTTGTCTTTAGGGACATTGAGTACATATAGATGCAAATTTTCAAATAATTTGTGGTATTGACCATTACCAAATTATTTTTACAGAGTAAAACTTTTGGTGTCAATTGAGTTTACGTGTACTCGCAATATGATGTTATATTACCCTAAATACAGTGCATCTGTTCACTAACTTAGTGTAGTGATGCTCATTTTGTGGTGTATTAAAGTTTATATTTGGTGTAGCCTTACTTTTTTACGGTACCTATAAACGCCCAAAATGGTGCTACATCGACGAAAAATACCTGTCAATAGGGTGTTACTCTACTCCCTATTAATATAAGGGCAAACTACATGTCAAAAGTTGAAAGTAGATTATTAAGATATGTAAAAATTATGGTATTAAGATGGTAATAATAAATTTTCTAGAAGAGTTTACATGTCCTAAAGAAATACCCTTGTGGATAAGAAACCATGATTACATTACGTTTCTAATTATATATGCAAGTTATAATAATTTTTTCTTCAATTCAGTGATCCATAGACAGGACTAATGAAATGTCACTATTATGGAAGGAAAGTTGGCCTTTGGAATATAAATGTCAAAATATTGAAGAGATATATACAGGTGGTTCAAGTGAAGAATCTGCATGATGTTGAAGTTCAAAATACTACGAAGACTAACGGATTTTAAAGTGATAGAATTTACAGTCAAAAAGAGAGAAAATATTCATCAGCTGACAAAATACCTTCTCCAAATAGAAATTCGGGCAATGGTCAAGCAAATGTTAATCAGGAGACTAATCAGCAAGATAGCATGTCTTCCCAAGAACAATCTTAATCACCCGTAAAAGGTTTCATTTCTCACAGCCTTTGCATTTGTTGAGCCTTCATTGACTATTGAAGATAGTGTTAATCAGTGCCAGTTCTGAATTAAATGTAAGAAGAACACAGATATTGCTGCACTTGTTGCGACTTGTGCTGTCAAAATGAGTCTGAATTTGGTGTACCCACAAACGCTCAAAATGGTGCTTCAACAACAACATATACTTGTAGATTTGGTGTTAGTTTACTCATTAACTCGAGATTAGCTTACACTCAAAATGGTGGCAATCCAGCTGCCAACGGTTTTCGTGTTAGGTCACACTAGGAAAGGTAACACCATAAATGGTAGCAACCCAGCTGCCACCGGTTTTCGTGTTAAGTCACACTAGGAAAGTTTACACCATAAATGGAGGCAACCCAGCTGCAACCAGTTTTTTTGTCAAGTTACACTGATGACACATACGTATAATTAGGAGGGTAGATTGACACATATTTTTAGAACATGTCAAGGTCAAAGATATTTGAAGCGAGGAAATCCTATAATATGGGAAACCCTTTTTTTAAAAGCAGACGATCGTTAGCGTAAACTTTTTTCTGCAATTACAGGTTGAAATACGAAAGTTTTTAAGTCATAATAAAGAACGAATTTGAAGTTAAAGTTATATTCAATTTTAAAAAATACCAACCATTACAAGTTATATCTGTTTCAATGCTACAAACTACACTGAATGAGGCACTATTCTTCATAACATGTATTATATTTTCCTCAGCAAAATCTAAGTTGTGCGGGTAGTGGTTCACCTCCTGTCTTGCCTGTTTCCTTTCTGGAGTAACCCGAATAATTCAGTCGTTATATTCCGCTGATCTACGAAGGCTACATTAACGCCTGAACGTCTTCCTCGATAAAGACCGTCAACCGGAAAATTCGTGTGGGAGAAAATCGGACACGGAAAGGGCTTGTTATTATTCGAGTTATTTCTGGAGTGTGTAAATTTTTCTTTTGTCCCACGGCAAATGTTTCTTTATTTGTTTCTGACTTCTGCTTCAGTTCTGAGGCAGTTACCTTAAGCATTCACCTCCTCGGTAATTTGTTTTCATACTTCATTTTTCTTCTGATTTGAAATTTCAGTACTAAATCCCACTTTCAATAACTCCAACTTATCAGTTTACTAATTAAATTGCACAAAAAGAGGTGAAATTTGCTCTTTTTTTTATCCCTTAGCAGTTGTTTTTTGTTGTTTTTTTTTTTTTTTTTTGAGTGTTTTCAGACAATTCAGCTATCTTTGTAACAAGAATTGAAGATTTTTTGTGCATTATGAATTACGATTTAATATAAAAAAATAACGACTCCTAACGCAGTGTTAGTTAACATTGTCGTTGAACAGTACATTTTATCGCATATGTTAGCTAGTGACTTAATTGAAATTAAACGACTCGTTAGCCATAATCGTCGTTAAGGCTAACGACTCTTTTGGAACAACCGGGGTCCAAGTATATGGTTTTATCGACTCGTTGCGATTAAACATATTTTTTTTTTAATACGAAGAGGTAGGGCCAATTTCCCCTCAATTTATTTCACGCTCGAGTCGGGAGTTAATTCTTAGTATCACAGCCCAGTGTGTGTACCCTAAGATTATACCAGTATTACGGCTTCGTTCTAAACGGATCGTCAAATAATAAACGCCTGAAGATTCCCGAAATAATACAGATTTTAACAAATTTTAGTATTTATCCAAAAATGTATGAGATGGGAATTGTTGACCAATACCGAAATTATGTAGGAAGGAAAGGTATGTTTTGTCTTTCGGATACAAATGAATTCGATTTGGTTAGCGACGTCCATCGATGCAGAGTATGCCTTCAACAGCAACATAAAACGCGGAATAACAATTTTACACTATGTAAATTGTGTCCTCTGTGAAATGTGCCTTCGCATCTCGGTGTACTGTGACTTCCATTTTGTAACACCAATTAACAACAGTTTGGTATGTTTATTTTGTTTTCTATATTGATTCTTCATTTTTCAATAGCACATGACGTACATTAATTGTAAATTTACATAAAAGTAATAATATAATTTACAAGTATCTGTCTGAACGTTCGATTGCGTTCCAAGATTTTTGACAATTTAGTTAGAAAATATTGTTATAAATGCCAAAAACATGAATTAAATCCCTCTCCACAATTATTTATCTTTGATAAGTAACAATTATGATCCTTAGTATTGAAAGCAAAGAAGCACGGCGTATTAGAATAAATGATATAAATTCCTACGGGTATATTTGAAGCTATTTAACTCTTGATTGCTAATCGTAGGTCATATAGTTTAAATTTTGGAAATTATTTAAAATTAAGGAATGTATCTCCCTCATGCAAAGCTATGATTCCTTGCCCAGCTTTGGCTACGCTTTTTGGTCCTTTTCGGTTTATAGCTCTTCATATTTTTAATAAGCTTTGGATTTTCAAATATTTTGGCTTCGAGCATCACTGAAGAGACATTGATTGTCGAAATGAGCATCTGGTGCAGAAAAATTGGTACCGTTTATGTTATTTAAAAATGTTTCTCATAACATATATGTTATTACTTTTTTTCGTCGAAAATTAAGAGGAAAACCGGTTGTTTCTAAGGAAAAACGAGTGGTGGAGTCATTTTATGTTCAGTAAATGATTATAATCGATCAACATTGAGAATAGCAGCACAGTAATATTGACAAATGTAAACGATCATTGCTCTAAGCAATTAAGAATTAATTTGTAAATTATGGATTTCAAACGAAAGTTTGTATACTTACAGTATCCTGATCTTTTTTCTGAAAGAATGAAAAATGTTAAATAAACAATGATGGGATAAAAGCAAAGAATTTTTGTTGAACCTGAAACGTTTCTAAAGAAAAGAATAGTTACAAATTTCATGACATGACAATATATCAATTGCAAATCTGTTAACAGAGTTAATATTCAAACATTATAATAATTTCCTTGTCGACACTCAATTACGATATCTAGCTTGCTTTGGTTCATCGAAGTTATGGACACAGATTTATATTTCAATTAGATTGTTCTCGAACAGTTTAAGAAATTCGTCATCATCACAATTGTTTGGTATAATGTATAATAATGTGAACATGGTTCTATTAGTACCTAATGTCAATTTTCCTGTTCCGACATGCATGTTATATATATGCCACTGGACGTACATTAATGATCCCCAAAAAGCCTATATTTGAAGAAATAAAGAAACTTCACTCCGGATAGACTGATAGTAGATGTATTAACATCTGATCAACTAGGGGTTGATTAATTTATTTAGTTAGCTTTGGGGAATAAACCATTCCCAATATTGCACTTATGCAAAAATATTAAATGAGAGTAATATAATAGAAAATATGAATACGTATATCGAAAGTTACAAAATAAGAACGCTGTATTTATGAATTTACAAATAAGAACGCTGTATTTATGAATTTACAAGAAGAATTCTGTTCTTGGACGTATCTTTCCTTTCTTTTTTTTTTTTTTTTTTTGGGCAGGAACATATACATTGTTAGATTTTGTTCCTTTTTTTATTAGTTCAGCGATTTATGTTATGAAAGGATTTAGGACGCTTTTAGAAATAATCTGAAATTGAAATAAAGTAGATCTTAGTAAAACAAAAGTATAATTTTCTAGTTTATTGAGATAGTTAAAAGTAAATTGAATATAAATTTCAAAAATTCGTTGATATAAGAAGAAAATACATAAGTAAAATAGATCAAGATTCGTAAGAATAACGAACTTTATCTTAGATGCAAGATAATCAGTAATAGTACAAAGTCAAGAACCTCATTAAACAAGTTATTTGGCACGCGTAAAGAAGGTTATTAGGTTGCAGGACAGAGGTATGACGAATTGCTATTACATCCAAGGTTTTAACCATATTCATAGAATTTTAAATTAACTTCAACATCATGAATATTCAGTAAGACATTAAAGCACACAAGAATGTTATTATTAACCAATCAAAATGCTGAAATACAAAGATTGATATATAGAATATAATAATTAAAATTTGTTAAAATTTAATTATCTTTTATTATAAAAATCAGAAATTAAAATTCTGCCAAAAATATAATTCTATTTAATTTTAGAAATAATAATCCTGATGCTTTTCAAAACAAATAAGTACATTTTGCATATTATGAAGCAATAAATGTTTTGGCAACAAATTCCATCGTTTGCAAAAGAAGCTCAATTTCGGCTGGGGAACAAGAATGTCGGGTATTCAATAGTGACTAAAAAAGCAAATATAAGTCTACTGCCCGTACTATCCTTGTTCCTACCAGCAAATTGAGTTGTCTTATTTATTTCATTAAAAAGGTAAGTTATATACAGTTATTTAAAGTTTATGTACTTTCATTTGATTTATTTAAAAAGGAAATTGATTGCAAATTAATAAGGGAGAAAACATTTGTATTATATAATTCAATAATTATAAATATATATAATTTAGATATAACATTTTAGTAAATGCGTTTCATAAGGTTATTTACTCCATGTATAACAAATAGGATGAACGTAGTTCACAAGTTAATTTAAGCAATATTTGAAACAGAAATACATGTGTTGTTATCAACTGATAATGTTTATTGTTAATCTGTATGATATATGCACTGTGATATTTTATGATCAAAAAGAAAAGAAACGAATAATTAAACTATCCTTGTTCCTACCAGCAAATTGAGTTGTCTTATTTATTTCATTAAAAAGGGTCGGAAGGCGCGAGTCCCACTCTCGTTGCCAAGCCAGTCCATAACAAGACATGTAGTCCCCAGATAGCCATACATCTTTCTATCTACAAGAACCGTAGGAGAACTTTACCATCATGTTTATCAATATAGACATCCTCAAAGACAACCATAGTCCCAACATAACAAGTGATTTCCATGAGAAGTATCCTCACTAACAACCATAAATCCCGTCACAACAATTGGTAGAGGACCCGAACCTTCTTTATAAAAACAAAGGAAGAGACGATGCAAACGACATTGAAGAAATTTTCAATACCACAGGTGGAGACAGACATTTATCAACCACAAGAAGTATAACGTCTGCTGCTGCAAGTTTTAACTATCACAAAAATATTTCAGTAAACGGATAGAACAGAAATAGAAGACAAACAGAACCCTAAACCAATTCATCAGAATTTACCTATGTGATGTTAGGAACAATATCATACCAGCCAATCGCCACTAAAAAGATAGCAACTACAGAACCTCAATTCAGCGAACCCGAATCCCAAAACGAAACTATGTTTACCACGACGATTTGGCCATTCTTACGGAGACAGATACAATCAGTTACCTATACACAACTGTGTGACAGCCCGAAGGATAAACCCAGTAGAGACCATTAAATCACACACGAACAATATTAAATTTTCTAGCAATAGCTGCAATATTATCTATGGACAATAATTTAATTATTAACTCGTGTAATGTTGTATTCACATGTACGGTAATACTGTTGCTTTTACTATATTTTTTTCTCTCTACTAAATCACTATTTAAAAAAAACAAAAACAAATCAATAAATCATTTGTATAAAAAAATAAAATCAAATTTGAATATTTCTGAACAAAAAAAAGAGACATGTCATCTGGGACTATTATACTGTTAGTATAATAGTCCCAGATGTCATGCAATTCAAATACAATGTAATATATAACTTTACTGCTATCTACATGTATCATTTGTGATGATTGCTTTTCATTGCAAATTGCAATAGTATATTAAGATGAAAGTTTAACTTGATCTTTATTTTTTCTTCTATTTGAAATCATCACGGTAAAACCAATTACCGAATTAAACATTCAAGCTAAAATCGACAGTTATCCAAAATTCTTTATAAATTTTCAATTGATGATCAATTTTGATCATTTTTGTCAATAAATTTGTAATACTGCATTACACACATACGTAAAATTTGTCGTTTAATATCAAACAAATTCGAGTAATTGATCATTGATTGCTCTCTTGATTTATATCTGATATACAAAATATATTGAATAGTTTGACAAAAAGGGATGAAACAATCGGAAGTTTGACAAGTAAATATATGTATGATAAAACAAAACAACATTAACTTATATTCTTAAAAATCGATTGCTTAATCTTTACCAAAATGAAAATCTGAAGGAACAGATATTTTTAGTATTCGCAAAGTATGAAGTCATAGCTAAAACTAAACATGAACATGAACAATTACTTGAAGAGATACGTTTCAAATAAAAGATATTTTTAATAAATTCTTAATGTATCTTTAACGAGGTCCTTTTTAAAAACAAAAATGAGTGCAATTGATCGTAATATTAGGCGTTCAAATAAATGGTACACCGTTATACATAATGAGGGAACATGTTTCTCGTCGCTACGAGTTCACTTTGTGATGTATTGTAGCTGGAAGTTATACTGGCTCTATTCACCCACGAACAAACTCATCATGCGAAAGAGAACATTCACATTAGCCAAGGCCTTGAGAGCGTTATGCTCCAATGGATACATTGGAATAGGGTACGGCTAAAGAGAATATGAAAGAGGCATAATTAACAGTTATCCTCTTGGTTACCGACAGTCTGATCGACTGATTGGAATGCAATACCTTGATAAATCAGAGGTGAAACATAAAACAAACGTAATGAAATAATGAAATAAAATAAAAATGACTAGCTAGTCAGGATTTGAGACTCCGTAAAAGGAGAAGTGGAATCAACATATAATGATATAGTCGTCTTGTTATCACTCTGAATTGAGGATAAACGTAATCGGCGACCAATTGAAGAATCTCATTCATTGGTAGAACTGTCTAAGAGGAAGACTTTCAGCGTAATCACAAAATTACTTTCTGCCGAAAACGTTATGTTTTTTTTTTATAATTTTGAAGTTACGGTACCTAACTTCGATCCGATTATATTGTAGGCATGGCAAGGGTAATAGGGGTGACGTTACTACGTTTGTTAGTGTACTTCTCAGTTCTGACCTTCTCAATGGGTGATAAAAAAGGTTAAATTTTGCAATATAAGGTCTGTTTTAGAAAAATATAACTTGAGACAATATAATGTGTTTCTTATAAACGAGTATAATTCAAGACTAAACAATAAAGCAAGAAATATTTAACCTAGATCGCGAGTAGCTCGAACTCTTAATTAATGTCCAAAAGAATTAAGTATGGAATTGAAAACTATATTAATAAAATTGAGAATGGAAACGGGGAAAATGTCAAGGAGACAAAATCCCAACTCTGGTGGGTTGTTGCCTCTTTAACAATCATACCATATCTCCTTATTTTTATATAAAGGTTCACAAGAGAAGATATTGTTCTTGTGAAGCTGTTCTTTCTCGCATACTAATACATGATGGATATTAAAATTATAGTAGAAATGATGGAGATCTGAAACAATAAATCAGTTAATTAATAGCAATCATAAGGATATTCCTCTAGAAAATAGAATACACTTTTGAGTTGTTGGATTTTTTACAAGTTACCATGCAGTATGGGATAAATCCTATTCCATCTTCTCCATATGCACGATACAAACATGCATTCAAAGAGTATTGGGTTTCATGAATGACTGGTTAAGTTCTGTATTTCCTCTATGGACACGGGACACTGGCACAGTGGTATTGTGTGAAGGTTGGTTCATAAATTTGTTCTTCCCAAAAGGATAAGGCGATACTATTCTGTCGTTTGCAGTTTATTTTGTAAATGAAAATTGAGTTGGCTCATTATGTGATCTCGCTGATCTGCAAGTAATAGCTTTTGAGGAAATTTTTTTACATTGCATTCTTAGTATTTGTATTAGTTTTCTTTACATAGAAGTAACTTGATGTGTGTTTTTTGTAAGGTAAGTGTATCCTGAGACTGCTATAACACATACAGTAGTCTCAGGTGTATCAGATATCTGAAAGAATATATGACAAGGACAGCATAAATTATAAAAGGAGTTTCAGAAATGAGAATAATGGAAAAAAAACTAAGAAATATGGACCAAAAAATTAAGAATAGAGACTAATTGTGTGCTACAATATAAAAAATAGAGAAAAGTGGTGTGCTATAATATGAACAATAGAGAATAATGGTGTTTTATAATATGAAGATAAGAGAATACCGTGGTGTGCTAGAATATAAGAATAGATTTATTGCTGCTTGCTTGATATCGTCTAGTAGTAAATATATTGCATACATGTTCAGGACAAACAGAAATTAACAATAAATATAATAAGTATAAAAAAGAAGATGTGGTATGATTGCCAATGAGACAACTCCCCACAAGAGACCAAATGACACAGAAATTAACAGTTATAGGTCACCGTATGGCCTTCAACAATTAGCAAATCCCATACCGCATAGTCAGCTATAAAAGGCCCAGAAATCACAAATGTAAAACAATTCAAACGAGAAAACTAAGGTCCTGTAATAGAGGCCGTCCGGGATACTTATGACTGCAAGCTGCAAAGGGGCAGGATTTTAGCCTGTAGTACAACGATCCAACTACGAACCCCTCTCTTAGCGCACAGAGAGCGTGGTACCCTCTATACACGAGTGCTATAACATTTAGAACAGACATTCACGTTCTATATTGGAAAACTTGGACTGATCATGTATGAGCATTTACCAATTCAGTTTTTCTTCTTTTTTTTTTAATGTACATGTACAAAATTCAGGTCAAAAAGTTCACCGTTAGTTAAAGTTTATAATTGTTTTTGTAGAATTTTAAGCTAAACAAGTAGCTATAATGATAAAATTTTTAGATAAAAATCATAGCAAAAATATGATTAAAACTTTTAATCAAAATACAAAAAAATATCCGAAATCTGAATTAGTACGATGTAAAGCTTTATTTTGACTATAGATCTTAAATAAATGTTTATAAATCACTGAGACAAGAATACGTGTGAAATGGTATTTGAAGCCGTTTTATTTATTTGACATCATGTCTCTATCAAAAATGCATATCACTGTCAAGTTGGGCTTCACTGCGTGAGCTACAAGAACATAGAATGTCAGTTTAATAATCACATATAGATATACTAGTACACTGCTTACTGTTTTTTTTTTTTTTTTTTTTTTTTTTTTTAATTATTTGGGGATAACGGAAGTGCTATTTATGGATGATGTTCTATATTTAATTGTTTGTTACGCCCCCTATAAATATCTGACCAGTCCGGTTAATCAACCCAGACGCTATATTTATATATGCGTCTGGGTAATCGAGACTAACAATCAAGCTAGCAGCCACTATTTTAGAGCAGCCAGTTTTTATGATGTGTCTAAAAACCAAAAAACTGTTTTAGACTATTAATGTTCCAAAAATCTCAAAAGCTAAATATGATAGCACCTTCTTTGACAACGAAATTCGACATTTTCACGTCTTGTCGTGATTCTCATCAGACGAAAATCCGTGTTATATACCAATGATGCCAGCAGCTACTTTTTTCGGAGGCCATTGTTTCATACAACAACAATGTACACTTTTTTTTTCCTTTATTTTTTTTCTATTTTTTATTCCTAAAAATAAGGAGGTACAGAAACAATGTAAGAATAGAAAATGAAATAATCCAAGAACAACTACCATTGTTAATATTTGATTTAAAGTGTCAGCTGTGATGAATTGTGGTATATATAAGAAGGAGAAAAAGAAGAAGAAGCATAGACCTATCTATCTTGGATAAATGAATTGTAAATTCCCATGAACTTTTTAAAAAATCACAGAAGTATTTGATTTTGATGAAACCTCATATCTCCCTGTTTGTCTTTTTGCATGCGAGAAGAACTCTTCTTTTGTTAGGGGGAATTTAAAGAGTACCAACGAGACCAAGGTGATGGTATTGTGATTGGCATGCTCATCATATTTATGGGTGTGTAATTGGTTCGACCACTTCTAGTCAAGCTAAAGAGTTTTAAATGCATTGCTACTTTAAGGAGCAACAGGAAAGAGTATTTTGTTCAGCCAGAATAATGTATCTGAATGGGGTGAAAGGAATTTTAAAGGAACATCTTAATACCTTGGGATCTACATGTATAGCAATATAACTATCTTGCTCAGGATGTTGTTTTAGTACAAAGCAAGAAATGTTCCTCTCGCTCATTATTTTGATCCTGAATATGAATGAATAGTTCCAACTGGATGTCAAGCAGCCAATAAACAAGCATTACCATATAATGAAAACAACTTCTATCAAATGATCTTCAGGGGCATTTGTTTGGATACATACACATATTTTAATTTTATTCAACATTTGTCATTTACCTAACTAACACAATTCCTCTTGCAAAACCCTTGAATCTCTTTTAACCTTCACCCTAAAGAAGAGTACCATAAACAGATAGTAGTATGCATGACAAAAATGTTTTAGTAGATAAAAAATAAAGATTACAGTAGTTGCTATGCTTCTTAAATATACATGTTTATGTTGTGTACAAATTATAATTTGTATGTTAACTTTGTACAAATTGTAATTTGTCCGAAAAATGCTTGTACAAATTGTAATTTGTACAAAATTTGACTAAAATTCACTTATATCTTGTACAAAGGATATATGATAATTTTAACATGACAGAAAAGATGACCTTTTATATATTTTTAATAGTAATTCATTTCAATTGCCTTGAGGAAAATATTTTTGCATACAACTCTTCTTGTACAATTTTGGAGTGTTCATTATTTTGGGGTCAAATGTTTTAATATGTTTACAAAGATATATATCATCGGTGTTTGTGAACACTCTTTTGTTCGTTTACTCATTTGATTTAATAGTGTAAACATGGCCAGCATTGTTGATCAGCAGGATAAATTTGTCCTAGAAATTCTGAACCTAGCAGATAATAATACATGAACGCACAATCATGTGTTCACTAAGGATTTTTGGTTCGCATTGGAACAGCTGTAGAAATTTAACCAGGATATTTGTCTAGAATTCAAATTGAAGCTGTTAAAGACAAATGTTTATTCGCAGCAACGGATCACGATCTTCAACTTTTGCTACGTGAAGCAGTTGAAAGCTTTTAAAAACTGGTGGTCAGGGGTTTCCAACATGTAAATGCAAAAGGGTTGCAGCACTTTTTAATGTACGGAGGGTTAGCCATGCACGCACGACAAAAAAGGGGGGGGGTAGTTAGTTCATACTGAAATATCAGTATCAGTGAAAGTACCTCGAACGCTAAAGTTGGGTTAGTTTTCATCATACATTTCTTATCAATTTTCCAGAATTCAAAATAATTCCAGGTTCAGTAATTCTTTGTTTAAATGTAAAAAGCAAAAAATGTTGTGCAATTCCCGATCCCATAATTCTCTTATATGCTCAAACAAATGATACAGAACTATATTTGTATTTTGTAAATAAGGTTTACTGTGTGGTCATTAAATAGAAATGCTATAGTGTGTATCAATGCTTTTTTAACCAAATCCATATTAAAAATGATTGTACAAGTTATAAGTGAATTCTAGTCAAATTCTGTACAAATTGTAATTTGTACAAGCACTTTTTGGACGAATTACAATTTGTACAAAGTTAAAAGTTAAAGTACAAAATTATAACTTGTACACAACATATAAATGGAATTAAATGAAAATTCACGCAGACAAATCTTACTGAAGAAAATAACCAAAACAAACTAAACCACAGTGAGACAATCAAGTCTGGTATGGCACAGGCACCAATAAATCAAACAATATGCACTACAGCATCTGTTGTCCTGTTCGTTTCCGATGAAGTAACCCAGTTATAACATGTACATATATTGTACAACTTCTTAATCGCACAATTTTGAAGAAGAAAAGAATATACCGCTCGCTTCACTTGTACGGCACTCGCCCAAAAAAACTTGTTTTCAAGAAAAAATAAAAACAACAAAATTTCGCTCGCTCACCCTAAATTTTTTGGAGCATTTGTCCGAAGAACTAGACATCAAATTGATGTGGCCTTATACCTTAAGACCTTCATTAATTCATTCAAATATTGTTTCATTAATTGGTAAACAAACACTTAATAATTTTGCTTGTTATTATAATTGAGCCAATTGCAAAGTCTTGAAATGTAATTTTAATCTTTCGGAGGACGGACGAAAATATTCTAAAATAAAAGATAATATAATTTACAATCATTAACTCAATATCAGAATCTTTAAGAAATTAAAGACAACGCAAAGGTTCATCCTAACCAAATAACTAAAATGGCCATGCTTACGCCCATTGATTTTCACTGTGTCAAGATAAGACTGTATAACATGAAAAGGGTTTTAAAGGTACCAAGGCTTCGATGTATAATTTAAAATTGTTAATGAATTTTGACATTCGAATTTTTTTGTAGAGGATGTCCAAATGTCAATTAAATCAATTAAGGGCAAATAGTAAAGCTCAGCTAGGCTTTTAAAGGTTCATCGTAACTTTTAATAAAAGTTTTTGATAAAACTGACCGTGTTTACACCAAAATATGTTTACTGATTTAACAGACAAAACTATAGAACTACAAAAGTTATAATGCATGACAGCACCTATATATACAAGATATAACATGTTGCGTTTCAATAAAATAAAAACTTTGCATATATGTAATAAAAAGAAAATATTTCAAGATCTTTATATTATATATTCAAACAAATGTCAACAAATTATGATTGACTTTTTTTCCTATCAAATTTGTGACTTTCTGTCCGTTTACCTACATTTTCTACTGTTGAAAAGGAAGATCAAATATGTAAAAACATATGTATGCAGTTGAATGGATCCCGTACAAGTGGTTGATTTTTATGCAAACGATTCCATAGTAACGTATCTGTTCAAAATTAACGTAAAAAATCCATTTCCTAGTTTAATAGTTTATCAATTTTCTTATTATTATAAATACACATAAAATAACTTTGTTTTTGTTACAACTTTGGACCAACACTTCAAAAGCAACATAACTATACGGGCGTATGACATTTGGGCCGATTTAAAAAATGTTCGATCTTTCATTTGCACCGATTAGATTCTTTCATTTGCGCTGATTGTGTACAGGTAAATTAGAGGTGAGTGCTATTTTTTTTTTTTATTAATCATTATAAACTATTCTGTTAGCCAGTTGTACATACTAGTATGTTATAAATTGTCAAGTATAACATAAAATTGAGAACGAAAATGAGGAATGTGTCAAAGAGACAATAACCCTACCAAACAGCAGAAAACAGCTCAACTTCATGTTATCCATCTTATTTCTTGGCAGCTGTACCCTTTGGAAACTGTAAGAGGACGAATAACGGTCAAGAATCGTTTCATTTGCATTACAACGAACAGTGATATTCGCACCAATCTAACATATATGCCTTTATGGATGTCACCAAGAAAAACCAGGCCGTTACATATGTCAAAATGAGAACTCAGCCAGAGAAACAAAAAATGGACTTCGTTGTTGGCAAGTACAACAAGTATAGGCGAGATGAAATTACAAGGAAGGAATACATCAGATGTGTAGCCTATACATAGTCGGCAAGAACAGATTTATGATTCATCGTAGTCCGTTTTTATGGATTTTAATGTTGTGCTTTTGAATGCTGTAAATAGATTTGTGCTCCGTGATTTTTATCTTTTAAAATGACTTATTCTGCTCGAAATCCTACTTCAACCTCACTGTGGTGAGCAGGGGACAACATTTATATACATGTTATTATTGACAATTCATAGTTCACATGTACAACTAGCTAACGGAAGAGGTTTATAACGATAAATCAACAAACAAACAAACATTCACCTGTAATATACCAGTAGACAATAGTCGCAAATGAAAGAAAAAATCGGCGCAAGTGAAAGAAAAAATCGGCGCAAATGAAAAGCAGATCGGCGCAAATGCAAAACGCCGAACTATACTTTCAATTGACCTTTAGATAAATGTAAAGTCTAATTAAAAGTTGGTAACGTATCTGGTCACAAAAATAGTGACATAATCTCAAAACTGTGTTTTGTTTATTTTATGACAAACTACTTAAAATAATAAATATGTACTAGCTGAATGTTGATGGATCGGAAAAGGTAACATTAGTACATGTTTTGCAAGCTTTTTAAGTGGTACGTCTGAAAACCGCTCAGGACCTCCTGAGTGCACTCAGGACATGTAATAGATGTTTCAGTAAGCGTTAAAATATGCATTCGATAGATAATTTAATTTTTGATCTTATATTTTTGTCTAAATAAAATAAATTAAATATTTAAGAAGTAATTGAAGTTTTTATCGGCACGCGCCGTTTTCCAGGGATATGTTATGCATGACCGATGATTATATAGAATACCAATTATCATGTTGATTAGGTTGTTTGATCTTTAATAATTAGGAGTGATTAGTGATGGTAATAAACATACAGTAAAGGGCTTGGCAAACAAAAAAAAAGGTTTCCTTGGAAAAATAAATATGATAAAGATATATTGTTTTAGCATTAATGTTGAATAAACTTTTCGTTTTGTTTGTAATAATTGAAGCCAGTTAAGAAATTTAAGAAGTCTACATATTGTCGGGAATTTTCCATTTAATTTATTTCATATGAAAACGTTATATAAATACAGGTAAAGTAAAGTAAAGTAATCTTTATTTAAAGTCGGGTTTCATATATACACAATAACAAGGAACATGAGCTCTTAAGAGCTCTTTAACCGACTGATATTAATAAACAAAACATACATGTAATAACATCAGATTCATATACAACACAAACATACAGACAGCACATACATGTATTAATCATGTGTAATTCATTACAAAACGTGGCGTTATTGCGGATCAAAAGCCCGTTTCAAGTGCGAGGAGTGCTTCCAGTAGACTTTAATTGTATTGTTCTATAATCAAACAATTCGGCGAAACATCATTACATGTTATATATAAACAAGTGAGATACCTGACGCATTCAGATGTGAGCATAGAGTTTAAAACAAACCATGAATCTTTATCAGGATTTTTTTATCATTGTTAAAAAAATTGCACACAATTTGACGGCTAAAGCCTGACGATTCTGAAAGCTGAGTAGATGCGTCAGTAAAAATAGAAAAATTGATGATGCATCAATTAAGCGCCTGTTGAAAGTGTATTCACATATTTACAAGACATTGTCGTTTGGCGGTCTTTTTTATCCAAATTTCTTGAAACTCCTCTTATATTTTAATATTATTCATAGACAGCTTTCATATGCAAATTTTATTTTTAAAAAAAGTATATGTCGCCATTAAAACTCATTCTTGTTCAGTAATACATTACTTGAACGAGTAAAATTCTGAAATAATTATTTTTTAAAGCTTTTATCCGTATTGCGATAGCCTATATGTAAAAAAAAAAACAATGTACGATTTAATTTCAAATTTCATTTTCCGAGATTTATTCCCCCATCTAAACTCGTTCTTGCGTAGTAATTAATTCCTCGAACGAGTTTGTAAAGAGAAATAAAATCTCATGAAGGAATTTGTCACCAACATTTTCCTTAATTTTCATGAAGCAAGATTTGATTTGTATCGAGCCCGTTTTTATATGTATTTGTTGCCGTACTTATGACATCTCATATTATAGTAAGATTTTATTTTTCATCAAAATCGTTCTTGTCCAGTATTACAAGCTTTGAACGGGTTTCAATGAGAAAATATATTCTGAAAAATAAATTTGTCTCTGTTTTCCTCTCAGTTTTCTGCCATTTATCATATTTGGGTATTGTTATGCCCCGCCGTAGGCGGTGGGGGCATTAAGTGTTACCCTTGACAGTCCGTCATTCCGTCTTTTCGCCGGTCTTTCCATCCTTCTTTCCGTCCGTCCGTCCCATTTTCGTTTGTTTAAGCTTGAGTGGGGGCATTCGTGTCCTCAGCAGAGGCGGATTTAGGGGGAAAATTTTGGTTGATTATTTAGGGACCACTGAAGCATGACTGGAGCGGACCCCCTCTTATGGAAGTCAGTGCCCCCTTTTATGAAAATTTCTGGATCCGCCACTGCTAACACATTCTTCTTTTATTTCTAAACAATTTCATGTAGTAACTTAGATTTGGCTTTACATTGAGCTCGTTCTTGTCCAGTATTACATATTACATATTACAAAAGAAAAACCAAAAACGAACTTGTAATAGACAAATAAACAACTATAAACAATATCTATCAATTGCAATTATTATTTTCTTTAATTATGAACTGCAGAACGTACAATAACAAATTTTATTTAGCTCAATAAAAATTTTATTTAGCTGTCCTCATTACACTTAAACTATTTAAAAAAAGAATAGACTAAGTTTATATTTTCTCTCCATATAAATCCTATACATTAACTACGCATAAAGTAAATTTAATAGCATCAAACAATTCCGAAACAACTTATAAGCATCGTATAATTCAATTTTATTACAACACTGTTCTAATAACATGATATTCATAAGCAATAATGATAATCCAATCAATTTTGTTGATTGGATTAGTTGTGTAACCAGTGATACCTGCCCTCATTATTTTATAAAATTAATAAATATCTATTGAAGTTCGTTTTTAAAATCTTCCAAAATTTACCACTAAAATAAACAGCGTGCAACGAATATATACATTCGTCCTGTGTGCATATACGATAACTATATAAAGTCCTGACTGCACTTTTTATGTCCTGAGTGCACTCAGGAGGTCCTGAGCAGTGTTTAGACGTACCCCTTTTAAAGTAGAACACTCAACAGAAAAAATATCTACACCATCAGGGGCCTGATTGGGGTGGGGGTCTCATCACGATTCACGAGTTGATTTTTTTGTCAATCACGATTCACAGAAAATAAATTTCCATGATCACGGATCACGAAAATATAAAAGAGTATAAATCTGTAGAAAAACGGATCACAATAGCGAAAATGCGCCGATCACGAAGAACGAAAATAACCCATCAGGCCCCTCCACCATCAGGGACACTCGTTTTACTCAAAATAATACGTTTTTGTGTAAGGCTGGAGTAATTTTGATATTCTTCTACGTAGCAATTATGTTTGATTCAGCTAGATATATCCCTGGAGTTTCAAAAACTTATGTTTTAAGACATTTTAAAGCAGACAAGGCTTACAATATCTACAGGGACAATGAATCAAGTATTGGACCTGATTTCCTGAGAATGAGTGTAACGTTGTCGTAATTAAGTGTCAAAATCTCTTGTCACTGGTACTGTTGTTTTACCCGACAAGATAATGACAAACGTATATTTACAGATCGATCCTAAAAACTATGGTCTGTCGTTTTTAAACTGTTTGTTTTACTAAGTTTTTGAAACAAGTAAATATAGGTGAATTTGTTTAGAGCTATTACTTTTATGGATTCTCTCCTAGTTTAAAGTCATAATTAACTAGCGGTGTTCCGTGTAAAATTGTTTTCAAAAATCTAATTTGCTCAAAACTCTTTTATGTAATGAGGGTTTCTTATCGTCGAGTTGCAAGTTGCGAGTTAAGAAATTTGAGTTGCGAGTAACGACGGTCGAGTTGCGAGTTACGAAGGTCGATTGCGAGTTACGACGGCCGAGTTGCGAGTTACGACGGTCGAGTTGCGAGTTACGAAAGTCGAGTAGCGAGTTACGAAGGTCGAGTTGCGAGTTACGAAGGTCAAGTTGCGAGTTACAAAAATATTATGTTTCTTTAATTTCTTAAGAATAACATGTATATATATATATAAACGGTATAAACGGTCGTATATATAAACGGTCGTGTCGTTTGATTTTTGAAGCAGAATTTTCAGGTTTGCCTCGCATTTAATAAACAACGCATACATCTACCCGAACTTAGTTATACTCTGCATGAGGAAGGGTCCCGGTATTTTGATTGGAGGATTTGAAAGAATTATGTGATACTATTTATAAGAGTCTACATGTTGCGAAGTCACGCACGCTTACATTTCTTTCATGAGAGCGACATTGTTCATTTTCTAAAATAAAACAGGATATAATGTAGATATAAGACAAAATGTATACCGTACTGAACAAATCAAGCATAAGAAAATAAATCATGTAGACAAATGAAATATATTGCAAATTATCGACATCTCACAGAATATGGCACTGTATTAGGCCTAAAGTAAATACTTATCAAAGGTACCAGGCTTATAATATTTTCTACATCAGACGCGCGTTTCGTCTATACAAGACTCATCAGTGACGTTTGAATAAAGGATAGGTTTGTGATGTTGCCTTTTGTGAACACGGTTTGTCACTTTGTCTTTGTTTTAAATCCTCCTTTCGGTATGTTCCGCCTTTCTTTTATGGTAGAATGCATAACTCATGATTTAGGGTTGCTGTCTACATGAAAGCTACTAAACTAAGGGTTTCCAGGGGCATAATTTAAGATAACACGTAGGAAAAACTGTCTCCAAATACCAAATTGCCTTAAACCACAGCGTCGTCGTCTACGCCGAATGTGATACCATCGGATATCTCATCACGGAATACATTCTTTCATAAGCCATACGACAGGTGTCCCGTGTGGAGTAGTTTATGTTTTGCCTTTCGGGGGCACCTTGATTCTACCTCGGTTTTTGGTTTGTAAAATGTTGATAAGTCTAGTTGTCTCGCCTGCGACTTCTGTGGCAGAAAGCGAGACTTAGGATTAGTGATCCGGCGGAGGCGACGTTAGCTCTTGACTTAAAAGCTTAGTATATCTGACCATGACCATATTTCATAGTTCATTGGTCAATGTTGAATTTCTCTGAATTGTTCTGTTTTTTTTAAATACTTTTCAAATAACTAACAACTCTTTAAAACTGCACTTTTTTCATATTGATGTAAAAATGTTTTGACGTTTTATATAGACAATTCAAACTTTATGTAATTACTTGCCGATCTACTGCACAATAAGTTTCGTGTAAAAAAATAAAAATTGTTATATTTTTCAGCATGTTATTCCTAAATTAACTTGATTGATTTGGGATTGATTTTTGATTTTGGTGTTTTAACGCCACTTTTAAGCACCGCTTTTGGGCTATTTCGTGGCGGCCAGTTTTATTGGTGGAGGAAGCCGGAGTGCCCGGAGAAAACCACCGACCTTCGATAGGAAAATGATTGATTTGGGTATGATTAACCTATTTTTTAAGAAAGAAGTTACACATTCCAAAACTGCGTCTTTTGCCTCTTTTACAAAAGTATCTTTGACAGCTACATGTATAGAATAAAGAATGGAAACGGGAATGTGTCAAAGAGACAATAACCCAACCAAAATATACAAGTCAACCCAAGGCCACCAATGGGTCTTCAACACAGCGAGAAATCCCACACCCAGAGGCAGTCCCAAGCAAGCCTCGAAACACAATGTAAACTATATCAAGAAAATGGACGCCATTCTATGCTCCGAAACATACAGATGAACCAAAATTAAAAAATATACAAGACCAACAAAGGCTAGAGGTTCCTGACTAAGGACAGAGGCAAAAATGCGACTGGTTTAAACAGGTTTTATGAGCGCTCAGCCTTCCCCCTTCACCTCTAGCCAATGTTGACATATACACTAGTAACTTAAACGTCCACAATTTTGAGTGACACTGCCAAAGAATAAATTTTGGGGTCCCTAACAAATATTGCCTCTGCAGCTGCCCCCAAAGAGCCCACTCTTAACGAAATCTGTAGAAGGGGTCTTTTACATATATGTACTATGGTTTAGTTGCTATCTCCCTTTACGTTTAATATGACGGTGCTGGCTATGAAATTTGATAATAATTAAACTACAAGCCATCCGCTGTATTTCAAAAGGCTATCTGTTTCTTCAGAAAATACTTTTCGTAGTGATTCTGTAAGCAATCCATTCATTTTTTTTTACACGAGACTCAGATGAAGTCCAAACAACAAAAAGAATCAACAATACTGTATACAATTCTATAAGCAATCATCATTCAAAAATGTTAAAGAGGTACACCAAAAAATTAAAATAGTTTTCCCAATTTTCACGCAACTCGACTTTCGTAACTCGCAACTCGACCTTCGTAACTCGCAACTCGACGTTTGTAACTCGCAACTCGACCTTCGTAACTTCGACCTTCGTAACTCGCAACTCGACCTTCGTAACTCGTAACTCGACCTTCGTAATTCGCAACTCGACCTTTGTAACTCGCAACTCGACTTTCGTAATTCGCAACGCGATACTCGACAACAAGTGAATCTCTTATGTAATACATTTATTTAATTCGGTCCTTCCCTAATTTGATCATCAGCATGGCTAAAGGAATTATTGCCAAAGGTATTGTGAGGTGACACGTCCAGGTATTCAAGCAATTTCCTGTCGCCGGGCTCTAAAAAAACTCTTATTACACAATTACGTAATGTAGGTTCATGCATCGCTTCACTTTTGAGCGTATAGATCAGTGTACACGGCCGGTATTTTGGAATTTTCCATTTAAAAACTATCAGGTGTAAACTAATATACATCATGTATACATTTCTGTTTGTCTGGAGTCAGTGATACACTAGACATAACTAAACTCATACGCGTAGTCAACTTTACTACCACTTGTTTATGAATGACATTTCTGGAGTAATGAATAATATTTATGAAAATCTAAATAATTCCAACTAAAGATTTGATGAAGTAGAAATCTATTTACATATTTCTCAATGGTAAAATTTGGAAAATGTAAGTATGTACTCGTTGTCAATAATTATTTACATTTTGAAACAAAAATATTTATTTCACAAAAATGTACAGAGTTGTCGATCATTGGTTTATACAGATGGAACGTTACGGACCTATAGATAACCACAATTTAAAATATGTATATTGAAAATAAGAGTGAAACCTCCAGAACCAATCTGATTTAAAAAAAAAAAAATCATTTGAGGAAAATTAGTCTTCTTTGATCTCGAATTAACTTGTTAAAAAAAATCCTCAGAAAGAATAAATAACTAATTAATTAGCTTAAATTTCTAATGAATGTCAATACTTTAATCAAGGATTTGTATAGTAATAAGGTTACTTATATATCTTACTATACAAATCCTTGCTTTAATGAAATAAACGATAATTGGCATTCTATTTAAAAAATAATTCCCCCGAGAAATTATCTCCAGGAGATTGCTATTTAGCCGACCGTATTACAGTCTTGACTGTGGAGTGTCTTTAAGTGAAAGAACATTAAGGATTTTGCTTTATGCTGATGAAATTGCCCTAATCGCGCCGGACGAACAGGGTTTACAGCGTATGCTTAATGAACTGACAGATTGGTGCTCATCTTGGAAGTTGTCCATAAACCCAGAAAAGACTAAAGTTGTTCACTTTAGACCGCAATCGTTTGATATTTCAGACTTTAATTTTACATGTAGTAATTATGATTTAACAATAACAGATTCTTATAAATACCTTAGGATTTGGCTTGACGAACACCTTACATTTACAAAAAATACCAAGGAACTAGCAAAATCAGCCAGCCGAGCTTTGGGGCTGTTTTTGGACGTTTTATTTCATCCGGTGGTATGTCCTATAAGGTTTATACGAAATTGTACAACTCAATGGTGGAGCCTATCTTAATGTACGAAAGTGGAATTTGGGGAACAAAATCGTTTAGTGTAATAAATTCTGTTCAAAATAAAGCCTGTAAGTACTTTTTATCAGTTGGTAGAAATACGTCTAATATTTCTACGATGGACATCATGTTTGAATAAGCAGCGCGTTTCTTGCGTTCGGCTTCTGTGTAAACTAACACGAATGGATCAGAGTAGAACTGTATATAATAATATTTGGTGTTGGATATCACGTCGACGGAAAGGCTGGAATACGGAGGTGAACAAGACGGTCAACTTGTTAGAAATTAGGAACATTGTTAGTGATGTGTCAATAAGTACAAAAGTAGCCATGAAAAAAGTCATTGAACAAGTTAACATCCTAAATAATACAGAATGGCAGAGAGAACTCTTTAACGATCGCGAAAAAGATAATGGAAATAAACTTAAAACATACAGACAATACAAAAGCAACTGTTCCGTGGAACCGTATGTTTCAAAAATTATTCCACGGTCGTACCGACGTGCAATGGCCCTGTTTCGTGCAGGCTCGCTCCTGTTAGCCATCGAGACTGGAAGATACACCAAGCCGCCAATACCTGTTGAAGATCGTTTATGTACTTATTGCTCTGACAATAGTGTTGAAACTGAGAAACATTTTTTATTGAACTGTTGTCTATATAATGACTTAAGATTTGACCTTTACTCAGAATGTTCACAACATATTAATAGTTTCGACAATTTGAATGATGATTTATAATTTTTACGAATCATGAACTGCCCCGAGATTCAGCCATTTTTATGTAAAAGTATTTATAAGTTTTTTATGCGACGTAAATTGTTAACATAATTTTTAACCGTTTTTCATGCGACGTGAAATGTTTACCTAAATTTTTAAACGTGAATAATTATTTTAATTAATTCTGTTTATTTAAATTATGCATATTAGTTTTTTTCGTGATATCTTAACGTAAATATTTTCACATATATGTGTGAAGTTTTAGATATATGTAAAGTAAATATTTTTTACGAAACATTTTCATATTTTTTTACTTTAGTTTTATTCATCATGTTGAAAATACTCTTAAATCATAGTTATTAGTTTTGAATATATAGTATTTCAAAGTATCGTTGGATTTTTAAGAACATGTATATATTTTGTGCAATGTGTCTCATAAGCCAAATTGATATGGCTGGATATTGATTGTTCTATATAGATATAGGAAGATGTGGTGTGAGTGCCAATGAGACAACTCTCCATCCAAATAACAATTTATAAAAGTAAACCATTATAGGTCAATGTACGGCCTTCAACACGGAGCCTTGGCTCACACCGAACAACAAGCTATAAAGGGCCCCAAAAGTACCAGTGTAAAACCATTCAAACGGTAAAACCAACGGTCTAGTATATATAAAAACGAGAAACGAGAAACACGTATAAATTACATAAACAAACGACAACTACTGTACATCAGATTCCTGACTTAGGACAGGTGCAAACATTTGCAGCGGGATTAAACGTTTTAATGGTACCAAACCTTCTCCCTTTTTCTGAAACAATAGTATAACATCACAACATAGAAAACACACGATAAAACATCAATTGGAAGGCTTAACTCAATCAAAACGTAAATTAACACACTATGAACGAATAAATTCGATCTGTGATACCTGAAAGTAAATACATAGTTAATAAAATATTAGGGACAAACATTCAAGGCCAAAAGCAAACAAACAAGTCCAAATAAAGCCATGGCAAAACACTACCGCGAAATATTAAACCCTTAGAAAATAATCACTTTTGAAAAACCGGTTTTCATAATATATACAGGTAAATGAAAAATAACTTTGTCGTTTTAGGTATACTTTTCTGTCTATATAAAATCTTCCAATAATTAGGAATACCAAGAAAGGTCTGTCATATAAATACCTAATTTAACACTAGATACATAAGGGTAAATATCAACAATAAAACTTCCTGTACAGATTAAAGGAGAATAATCTTGATGTTAATACAAATGTATGTTTTAATGTTATTGTATAATATGTATGTCAATCAATATGTGACATAATAATAAAATAGATTATTATTATTTGAATTTTATTATGTATACATAGACAGACTTAAAATGAAATTATTTTAATAATCGTATGTAATTTATATAGTTTTATATAGAAATTGTTTTACAGTCTCTCATAATTCTTAATAGAATGGTACTTGTATTTTATATTTGTGTATTGTCTGTTTTATATTGTGTATATACTCTGTATGTACTGTATATTTATGTATTGCAAGTAGTGAGACTTTAATAAAATATTGAATCTGAATCTGAATCAGATTTAAATAAAAGTTAAAGAATTCCGGTCAACTTAATCAAACACATGTGCAATGGTATCTCTATATTAAATTGGGGATATATAGCATTAAACCTATTATTCTTTTATTCTTCATATTTGAATCTTTATGTTTGTTGCATAGAACTTAATCAAAAATTGTTTCTTTCAGTTTTATACACTGCTGGAATTAAAAAAAATATGTTATTTTCAATGAATTCATACAATGAATTTTTTTTTTCAT
The DNA here is from genome assembly GCA_017311375.1 of Mytilus coruscus. Taxonomy (NCBI): domain Eukaryota; kingdom Metazoa; phylum Mollusca; class Bivalvia; order Mytilida; family Mytilidae; genus Mytilus; species Mytilus coruscus. The sequence continues at coordinate 58,718,559 of CM029601.1, forward strand.
TGTCATCGGATATTTAATCTTGGTGTATTAAATGTCATTCTCTTTCTGTTAATTCATTCAAAATGACAGCATTCACACCTGTAACAGTGTACGCTTGAGGTTAAATTGCTCTCAGGTAAAGTTCAAACGAATTGTTTTACAAAATGCTCATCTATTCGAAAAATAAACAATGCATTTCCGAATAATAGACAAATTCTATTCACACAGACTTTGCGTTGAAATGAATGTCAGGTAAATAAAAACGAAAATATTTTCAGTTCATTATCAGTTAATAATTTGCGTACAATAAATATTTCCGGAAAAAATCGCAACTATTAATAAATAAAATTAGATCGAAAATATAAACCGAACCATAGGATTTTTTGTTTAATCAATGTAAAACGTTGCACGTGTGTTCATTTTCTTTCATTCTTATTTTGTGGTTATAAGCTACGAAAAACGGTCATTTGTGCGCTTTAAATAACCGAAAAATATGACAAGCGATTAAGACTTTAACTGATTTTAATTTCCTACCCAGCATTCAAAACTGAGTTTGTTGCTGCGTAACATATTTATTTGCTTTTCGTTCATTATTTTGTACATTGATTAGGCCGTTAGTTTTCTCGTTTGAATTGTTTTACATTTGTCATTTCGGTGCCTTTTGTAGCTGACTATGCGGTATGGGCTTTCATCATGGTTGAATGCCGTACGGTGACCTATAGTTGTTAATTACTGTGTCATTTGGTCTCTTGTTGAGAGTTGTATCTTTGGCAATCATACCACATCTTCTTTTTATATAAAACGTCACAACCCGTTTGTCAACCAAAAAAGTTACAAATATTTGATTTTCTCCGTTATTATAGGGAAGGTAAATTTTAAACTTTGGGAATGTGTTTTTTATATTATAATGAACATATTTAGAAGATGAGTAAAAATCGCTAATTTTCCCTTTAAAGTCTGTTACACATTGTCAAACCTTCAGAGAATTTTATGAAACTTTGGCAGAAGCTTTTTACATCGGATGACCGTGAGGGCATTCCGGTGTATTGTTGCCACTGACATTTCTACCCACGTGACTTTCGTTTTTGACTGATAACCGAACGCAAAATAACATTCCTTATCGCTTGTTATATATCAATTTCATCAATAAATGTTCATGAAAATAATTTTTAAGAACATAGATAAATGATATGAAAATGTTTTGTCGCGGAAATATATATATATCAATAACAAATCAAGAATACCGAAACTTTGTATTAACGCATGCGGAAGAATATCTCAAGAACGTTTTGCGGGAAAATATGAATGCCTACTCAAATCTAATCTATTAGAAAAATCGAATTATTACAGAAGATTCCCCACAATGCACTTGCACTGCACTATTATTAGAGTAGTAGAATAGAATGATATACAAATGGATGAAAATTATATATACATGTAATTGTTATATACAAATATTAATATAATATATAACAAAAAACCAGAGTATACTGATATGTATCACTATAATATAATAGTTATTACGGTGAGGTTGAATTCCTTGTCATTTATTCATCATCCACGCACGAACTTGTCTCAGAAAAAAATATATCTATGTACCTTAACCTCACTTTCAGGTATAGAAATGTGATTTTTTTTTCTAAGACCGTTGAAGTGCTTGTGACCATCCGATGTTCAGTACTTCAGTACTTTGATTTATGATTAAGAGATAATGTCTGAAGCAAACTTTTAAAATATAATTTCATTTTTAGTATTTTTCTGCTAGATGGACAGACAGTCTGGGATTAAATTTTTTTGACATGACAAATTTGTAAACCTTCATGGATTGTTATGAAACTTTGACAGAAGCTAATCTTCAAGACCAAGAAATAGCATCTAAAGAAAAAGTTTGAATTTCTTTTTAAATTCTGTATTTTACTGATAAATGGACTCACTTTTTAGTCAACATTACACTTTTACACTGACAGCAGCAATCGTAGGCGATACACCGGGTTCCGCGGAACCCCTTTATACGATTATTTTTTACTTTAAAACTTTCCTTCAAGTTGCACAGCTTTGTCTGTATATAGAATAGATTTTGAGGTGTAAACACGGCCATATATATCACAAAACCTTGTGATGAACCTACATTGACTTATTCTTGTCAACACAAGAATTCGTGATCGTTTACATCATTGCTTCATTAGAACCTCAACCCAAAAGTTAAAAATCCATGAAAGTTATTAATTTTCAAAAGAGAATAAGGGTATTGATTAATATCCTGCTTACAATTGTACTTTTTTTCTGTGCACAGATGTGAAGACATGGCTTTTTGTTATCGAGTTAAGATACTGTCACACATTATTTTTGTACTTAATTTTATATTTCAAACTGTCTAATTATGTTGATTTCTATAACAGTTTATTAACGTGTACATTTGTATGCAGCAGGCATATTTAGTTCATTCAATAGTATTGATCTCGTAATTCGCTATGATTTTAAATGTCCGAAATAATTTTTATACCTGAAACATGTTAGATTATTAATTTCTATGTGTCAATAACCTTTTAAACTCTAAGCTTATGTAAACATCTTACAAGTTCATTATGCAACTTTTATTCGGTCATATCAAATACACACATAATTTAACTGATTGATGGATTGATCTTTTCCAGTCAAACCTATCGTAATATCTGTTTACAACATGACCCAAACAAACTGTGTTGTTATAGCAACTTTATTTGGTATTTAAATGGCCAATATTGTAAGTTAGGGACTCCGTTTGGATATGCCAACGACAGCACATGAACTGCGTTCGGATTTTCCATCGCAATCATATATATTGTTTTTGGTTTAGAATAACTAATTTGTAACACTGATATTTTATATTTGGACTTTATTAAATGAATTTGGACTTGACCAATTTGTTTATGTTTATTGTATTGAACTGCCGACTTGTGTGTGAATAAAGAGCTAGTACCCGCATTGTGAATCGTTACCATAGACGGGATCCCAATCAAAGCGATCTTGGCAGTTTTATCGAGAAACGTATAACATCGAAAAATTTTCTCATAATACACCTTATGTTCAGATATGGCATTGGCAATGCGGAAGCAATTGAAAGCCATGTCAAATTTTCTTTGAACTATTTGGGCGCTAATTCAAATACGATCAACATATATTCTGGACTTTTCTAGCTAGTTATTTAATAAATGAATGGATTTCGCTATCCGATTAAATAGTTCATACAGTCATGCGAAAAAGCAACCATCTGATGAGCAACTCCTGTGTTTTAATAGCTTACCTTCATTACACATCGCAAAATTTGTTCATTCTGTTTTTCTACCCTAGACAATCGTTCATCCAATGCCTGGATGTCTGAATTCGCCATTTATATCCTGCTTCAGTTAAAAACAATAATTAAACGTAAACTGACTATATCAATACAGACTCAAAGTCACTTCATTACAGATCAACCTGGAAAAAACAGACATCAACGTAAATAGTTTTTCTTTCTTATTCAAACAAAATCGCATGACTTGAAACCGACAAAGCATATCCAAATCTTTTTTAAACCAGTCTTTTTGTAAACGGGCCTTTTAAAGCCCACCATAAAGTAACATTTAATAACATAAAGATATATATATATGGGAAAAGTAGGACGTAATATTAAATCATAAGGTAAACAAAATTAACTATATAAAATAGTACTTTAAAAAAAGGTTGTATGCAGTTGGTTTTTCCTCCAGGTTACTTAATTATGTCACCCGATCGACAATGTCGGGTGACATATTGCTTTTCCTCTGTTTCTTTTTCTGTATTATTATTATACTTCCACTTGTTTTGTCCGGGAGTTTTCTCAGAGCCAATGGAACCAATCTAAATGATTATTCAGTATAACAAGGAACACCATCTTTTGCGTTGCAGTGGAACTTTAGAAGTAAAAAATGGCTGCCGTTACCACGGAAACCGAAAAAGGTGAAAAAAATTAAAATTTTGGGGTTTAGTGAATTATTTGGGTATGCTTAAACTTAAAATCATTAAATTTTAATACAATGTAAGTGTCAACTATATACAGGTTTTGGATGATTTTGACAATCATTGGAACTACTATGTTGCCACAAATTTCAAAAATATCAAAATGCTCCAAACTTGGTGAAACTTCACAGAAATGTTGACTGGCATGTGTAGATATGGCATTTGGCTTTGGAATTTCCAAAATGGCTGCTGTTACCATGGAAACAATGCAAAAAAGGTCAAAATGCTCCAAAAACCTTAAAGCAGCATTTCCTCTCTTAAAATGGTAGGTCAAATCCATTGAAACTTTGATGGTATGTTCCCTCCCATGTACCAATGTGGCATCTGTTCTTAAAATTTTTGAAATGGTCTCTGTTACCATGGAAACCAGCAAAAATGTCAAAAATTCAAAATGCTCCAAACTTAATGAAACTTAATATAAATGTTAACTGGCAATTGTTGATGAGATTTTTGACTTTGGAATTTCCAAAATGGCCATCGTTGCCATGGAAACTGCAAGAATGTGAAAAATTTCGAAATGCTCCAAATGTACTGAAACTTTACAGAAATGTTAACTGGCATTCGACTTTGGAATTTTCAAAATGGCGGCCGTAACCGTGGCAATGGGGTGGGTGACATCCGCTATTGCTTGCAATAGCAATTCTAGTTATATTTTTACTTTTCCATATTTCTAAAAGAGTAACAAATCCCTATTCGACAGACCATTTCCTATATTGCCAAACTCTCAGATTCTTGTGAATAGTGGCCCTCCAGTTCCACCGAGGCCCTATAAACGTTCAAGAAAAAAATCTGACGAGGCTGAGAACACTCATTTATAGGACAGGTCAGCAAGAGGTGAATTGAAATTTTCATTTTTAAACATATGTGGACTTAAATCAAAATCTTTGGCACCAGAATTTTCAGAACTCGTCATTAATAACGATATCTCTATATCTGTAGAAACAAAAACAGATAAATTCGACATCATATCACACCCTAACGGATATAGTTATTTAAGTAAACATCGATCAAAGTTTAAAAGAAATTCAGGACAATAATCATCATTTACAAATCTGAACTTTAAAAATGTCTTACATTTCCGAAAACAAATTCAGAATTTGTACAGTGGATAAAATTTTCAAAAAGATCTATTAAATTACAATGTATTAATGAGATGTATATATATATATATATATATATACCACCAGAAGGATCTTAATTCTCATCGATGGATGCTTTTACTGAAATTGAAAACGAATTTCTTCATTTGTCCTAAACCTAATTTAAAAAGTGATTTTATCGGGGATTTTAATGATGAGACATCTACATTACCGAATTATGTTATCCCAGATCAACATTTACTTCAAATTCTCAATCACGAATTACTTTTCCGATTACAATGTAGGTATAGGGTCCGGCTGGGATTGTGTTTTTTCGAGTGATTTGATCGGGTTTTTTCGAGTGTGACCACGTTTTTTCGAATGAATATGATAAAAAATATAAACAAACAGACTTCTCTTTTTTGTAAGACGTGAAATAGATGCTTAAACTTAATATACAAGATCACACAAGGTAAGTTAGTATTGATTTTGTTATTGTAAAACACCCATGCAACCACGCATTCCATTTTGTTATTATAAAACACCCATGCAACCACGCATCCCATATTGCCTGATAGGACCCGACACTTCTTTACGACTTTAGTGTTTCGGCAGTTAAAGCTTGGGATGGTCATCTTACCGTACGATGCATTATTTTAATATAATCAAATATGAAAATTATTCATGTATATATTGATATATTGATATTTTAATTCTTCGTCAATAGATCTAGATATTATGACAGATCTGCCATCATCAGGGGTCCAACTGTCAATTTTATGTCAAAGTCTTTAACTTTGATCTGCAAAGCATATTTCCTACACTTTTATGTTTTGTTATAATAAAACACCCATGCAACCACGCATCCCATATTGCATGATAGGACCCGGCACTATTTTAGTGTTTCGGCAGTTAAGCTTGGAATGGTCATTTTAAGATGCATTATTTCAATATAATCAAATATGAAAATTATTCATGTATATATTGATATCTTTATATTTTAATTCTTCTTCAATAGATCTAGTTATTATGACAGATCTGCCATCATCAGGGGTCCAACTGTCAATTTTAAGTTAAAGTCTTTAAATTCGATCTATTAAGATATCTCCAACACTTTTATGTTTGCTATACACAACTATTGGTGCTGCATTGGATATTTGTACACAATCCTCGTCAAACTGTAATAAATGCCAGTGTTTCATGATACGTTTCTTTATTTTACGTATATAAATGGGTTATATTTAGTTATTAAAACTATCGGAATATTTTGTTTTTCTTTTTGTTATAATAAAACATCCATGCAACCACGCATCCCATATTGCATGATAGGACCCGAAACTATTTTAGTGTTTCGGCAGTTAAGCTTGGGATGGTCATTTGCCTTACATAAAAATGTGCAAGTGGGGCCCTTGCTGACATGTCATTTTTCTCTAGTTTTTGTGGAATTTTCATTTTCATCTGATGCTTTAAGATCGACATTTTTTCGAAAATTTATTTTCACTTTTGTACACATTTATTTCGTGAATTTTGTGGGACAAAATTTTAATTGTCTTGGGCAATTTTATTTTTAAATTCTTACCAGGCCTGTTTATTTATTCTAAAATCCTCCTGCCCACCACCTCAAAAAATTCTAACGGTCAACCCCTACGGTTTGATGTTCAATTCAGCATCAACCATGCCCCAAATATTGAAGATTTGTAACTTGACTGTTATGAATCACAGTTAAGGCTACACTTCATAAAGACATAAAGACACATCTATTGATGTCAAATGTTATATTGTTTAAATTTATTTGCATCTGTTTTAGACTAAAGTTGATTAAGAGTTTGGCATATTGTGTACATGTTCCAGACCATATGAGTAGTTGGACAATATAATAGAAAAACAAAGGATAAGGGGTCTCCATCCATGACACAAAATCAGTACATGCCTATATACTCATGTGGTCCGACCATACGGTTAGGGTCCGGGTAAATAATACGATGATTAGTGATAAGGTACCCTTCAAAAATAAGGTGTCGTTAATCAAGAGTTTCTAAAAATGAAATTTTGCTTGGCTTATTTTTATCATATGGTAATCATTGTTACATGATTAATGATATAAAGTAAATCTTATTCACTAGTTAAAATTACAGTAAAAGCATTTTCACATGTAAGTCATTATCAATTTTTCCAAACGAAATGAAATATATCGAGTTTGGAAAATAACATCAAGAAATATCTTAATGAACCATTTTAAAAAATGGCAACTGTTTTACTTCCAGGCACTTGGGGTATTGTTTATAGTTTGTTTTTAGTAAAATAAATTCTTTAATATTTCAAATTATTTTTAGTTATTTAATGTGTTCTTTGCTCCTATTCGTATGATCTTACAATAACTGAAGTTTATACCTGCTATCCCTCAATTTTTACGTGAAAATTAGAATAGAGGGACAGAACGTATAAACTAAAGGTACTGTTATTCTAAGGTCGTATGAATGAAGAGCCAAAATATTTGCTTTTTTATACAATTAATTTCATCTATATTGTATACTGTAAACCAACATAATTTTTACTAACACTGTTTTCTAGTTGATTTAAAGCAATAAGTTTTTCTGGATTTTCTTGAATTTTATTTGTGTAATGGCAACGATTCATTTTAGGGTAATTATTGATACAGCCATGCTGGATCTATGTATTCACTCCAGATTTAAAGATGGTGCAGAATTCTGAGTTGAAGAATAATCATCAATATAATTATCTGTTTTATGACTTGCAGAAAGTGTATACACCATTTTAATTATCTACTGCCAACTTACATATTATTTGCCTTTAAATTTAGAAAATAGAGGGTGAACAGCTACTTAATTTTAGATATACACTTGCATATAGTTCAATTGTAAATCAATATGTATTGATATATTACTATTTATGAATTAAAAAAAACCCGGTAATATTGGTACATTTGTATATCAAATTTAAGTAGTTAATCAGTATCTTATGCTAGTGAAAGTGATATATTATATTATAACATAAACGGTACCAATTTTTCTGCACCAGATGCGCATTTCGACAGTCAATGTCTCTTCAGTGATGCTCGTGGCCAAAATATTTGAAAATCCAAAGCTTATTAAAAATATGAAGAGCTATAAACCAATATAATGTGCTCGACTCCAATCTTAATTGACTAGGATTGTCAGTTTTCTACCTAAGGTTGGTGGTTCTCTCCATGCAATCAGGCTTTCTCCACCAATGAAAACTGACTGCCACAAAATAGGACAATAGTGCTGAAAGTGGCATTAAACACCAACCAATCAATCAATCAACCATTCAATCTGGTAAATCTCATTTCCATGGAGATTATATGGCACTGCCCCACAGTCATGGTCTATTCACTTTGAAACTTTTGCTAAGTTTACATGTATTAGTTCGTGATTAGGTTAGTTTAAGGGTTACTATAACCACTAGTGGTAGTCAATGACATTGTTTATGAATTTCCAATGAATGATTATTTACTTATAGCAAATTGCCCCTGTTCAGTATATGTTTCACTCACCATGTCAAATCAGAAATTCGTCAAAAACCTCCTTGAATTTAAGAAATTAAAAGTTCAATATTATTTTTCAGGCTAAAGGAAGAATTATAGTGATGCCAGGTATGGATTTAAAAATTATCTAAAAATTGTTTACATTCCTTAAGATGATGATGGTAATTTAAGCTCATTAGATTGGAACAAGATGTTATTATATAATCAACTTATAAGGAACTTTATATAAAAATAAGGAGACTTGATATAATTGCCAATGAGACAACTATCCACCAAAGTTCAAATGAAGTGGATGTAAGCAATTATAGGCAACTGTATGTCCTTCATTAATTAAAAAAACTCATACTGTAAAGTTGGCTATAAAAGGCCCCAACATGAAAAATGTGAAAAAACTAACAGCCTAATTTATAACAAAACAATTTACGGAAAACAAATGTGACAGACATGAACCATTTTTGACAACCACTGAGCTTCTGGTTCCTAACTTGAGACCTAATAAAGAATGTGATGGGGTTAAACATTGGAAAGGGGGTTGTGAGTGCTCAACCCCCTTTCCAATCTCCTAACCTGGGACAGTAGTGTAACGGCACAGAATAAGAACAAACTGTAAAAATCAGTTGCAATTTTTGGTTAACTCAAAAGAATTGTACAAAATGAACAAAAACAACTCAAATATAAACAATAGACACAAAGCACCAAAATAAGAGTACTCACAGTTACTGAAAGCTAGTTAAAAGCCAATTATACAAGTAAAGAAAAAGTCATGTTCTCCCAGACTAAAGTATCAATCTTCACACATCCAACAGATTTAGTGTAAAGTGGTCATAAACAGTTTGAGAAACACATGACATTGTGCAATGCCAAAATATATGTAAACAGTATTAACAGGATGTAGGATTATGAGTTATAATAACTGTAAATATAAAGAAATATATATTTAGTTTTTTATTTTCATTATTCAAAAACAAAATCAATGCTAATACCAATAATAACAATATTTAAAGATATTTAAAGATATTACTACTGTGATTAATTGATGACCTTTAAGAATTAGTTTATTCTAATGATCATGGATTGAATCTAAATTTCCGGGCTTTATAAACAACTTTGCAGTGATAATTAGGATGTGATATCCCGTTTTTTTTAAATTAAGAACTCTACAGGTACAGCTAAACTTCAAAACAAAATCTTTGTATTTTAGAAAGAATTTGGTAAATGTTTTAATAAATGTGTGGTAACGAAATTCCTGACTTAATAATTTTTCAGTTATACATAAATTACGTTCATTGAAATCGCATAAAATCAAAATGTATAGATTGATTGATTGTAATTTATGAGGTGTGTGTATCTGGCTGACCTTGGCCTTTTTTCATAGTTTATTGGTCATTGTTATAATAGTTACGAGTCATTGCTATGATTTATGATTAGCTGGGGTTCTCAATATTATTTTTATTAGGTCAACAACATTTGGTGTATAGAATGATTAATTTAAGGTGTACATGTTTGTCTGACAATGTTAATTAGTTTCTGACCTCATTTTCATATATTATGACTGGTCAACTTCTATTCTTATTTTCCATTTCTCAGATACTGTTACAGCAATAGGTCAACTATATTTGATGTATAAAATGATTGTAAGGTGTAATATACAATTATAGCTTTTGTATAAGGTTGAAACAAGGATATATCAACCTGAAAGAAATATATTGACTGAAGATGAAGTCCTATGTCGATAAACTAATATAGGTCAATATTTATCAGTTATGCCAGGGCTTTTGACGAGGTCAATACGTTATACATGGACCTGTTCAGATTATAATGATTGAGGTTCAATATGAAATTATCTAACAGGTCCATATATAACGTATTGACTGAGTGAAAGTCCTAAATTTTTATATTACATATGTAAATAGTGTATTATGGAAATGGACTTTAACGTTTTCTCTGACTGACACTGTTAATGAGGTCTTTACATTAAATTTATGGATGTTGGATATGTACTGATTGATATTTTAGTCTTAGACGCATGATTTTTATATTTAAGAAATAATTCTTTCATGCCATGCTTTATGCTCATTTTAACATGGGTAGGCATTATATTTGTCAATATCTTTATACCGAGCGTTAGCGAGGTGTAAATATTGACAAATATAATGCCTACCCATGTTAAATTACATAAAGCATGGCATGATAGAATTATTTCGATTCTGATAGAATATTTAGAACTTTTGTGCTTCGAAGCGGACCTATAATACACATCCAAAAGGCAGCCATTTTGATTTGAAGAACCAAAACGTTATAGAAAATCAACAGTTGAACGATCAAAAATTAATATATAAACGTAAACTTACTTTTAGAATGATTTTATTTAATTTCCTGCGAGCAACACCGACAAACCTATCCATTTCGACCTCCGGCGTTCTTCAAAAAAACAACTGACGTTGCAAATTCAATTGTGACGTCAATCACGTGCAGCCCATGTTTTATTGTAATTAGAACATGGCTTTGTTTCCAAAGCGAAAGAAGGGCGTCGTATTAGAATCGTTGTTATTGGCTTTGAACTAGCTGTCAGTAACTGTGAGTACTCTAGTATCTGTACTTAGTGTCTTTTTTGTTGTGGGAATGTATAGATACCCTGCCACGTCCAGTCTGTATTTTTGTTAGATGTCTTTCTGCTTTGTATTGATTTGATGAGTTAAACTCTTTTCAACTGATTTTTATCGAGCCTGCCCACTTATGTCTCAGAAAGCAAGACCTATGGATAGTGATCCGGTGGCGGCGACAACGGCGTTAACTGACTACTTTAAAGCTTAATATTTCAGAAGGTAGAAGACTGGGATGTTTCATAATGTATATAGATGCCTTATGATATGAAGTTTCCGTCTGTCATATGTCCATTGTCCTTGATCCCGGTTTCATGGTTCAGTGAATACTTGAAAAAAGTTAAGATATTTTGTAATGTTAATTTCTCTCTTATTATGAGTAATTGGATAACAATACATGTTATGTGTGTACCTTGCAAGATCCTCATGCTTGTCAGACAGTTTTCATCTGACCTCGACCTCGTTTTATGGATCAGTGAACAAGGTTAAGTTTTCGTGGTCAAGTCCATATATCAGATACTATAAGCAATAGGTCTTCTATATTTGGTGTATAGAATGATTGTAACTAAGGTGTGCATGGCCAACTGGCAGGTGTCATCTGTCCTTGACCTCATTTTTATGGTTCAGTGGTTAAAGTTAAGTTTTAGTGTTTTGGTCTTTTTTCTAATACTACATGCAATAGGTCAACTATATTTGGTGTATGGACATATTTTACAATGTACATGTCAGTCTGGCAGGTTTTATTTGACCTTGGCCTCATTTTCACGGTTCATTGCTCAGTGTTTAGTTTTTGTGTTTTGGTCTGTTTTTCTTAAACTTTAACCAAAAGGTCAACTATATTTGTTGTATGGAATGATTGTAAGGTGTATATGTCTGTCTGGCAGGTATCATCTGACCTTGACTTCATTTTCATGGTTCATTGGTCAATGTTAAGTTTTCATTGTTAAGTTTGTTTCTTAGATACGATAAGCAATAGGTCAACTATATTTAGTACATAGGTTGATTGTAAGGTGTACATGTCTGTCTGGCATGGTTCATCTGACCTTGACCTTATTTTCATGGTTCATTGGTCAATGTTTAGTTTTCCTGTTTAAGTCTGTTTCTTAGAAACTATAAGCAATAGGTTAACTATATTTGGTGTATTGAATGATTGTAAGGTGTACATGTATTTCCAGTTTGGTCTATCTGACCTTGACCTCATTTTCTTGGATCATGGTAAGTTTATGTGATACTTTTAGTAAAGCTTTATATTTAGGACTATCAACATAAAATCAATGGTCAGTAAAGAAGGCGAGACATTTCAGCGTGTGCACTCTTGTTTTGTCATATGAATTCTTCACTTATTATAAGCAATATGATAACTATATTTGGTATATGGGTTCATTGCAATGTCTACATGAAACTGACCTCATTATATGGATCAGTGATCAAGGTTGAAATTACGAGATTAGGTCAGTTTCTCAGATACTATAAGTAGTAGGTCAAATATATGTGGTGTATCGAATGATTGTAAGGAGTACATGTCAGTCTGGCAGGTTTCATCTGATCTTGACCTTGTTTTCATGGTTCATTGGTCAATGTTAAGTTTTTGTGTTTTGGTCTGTTTTTCAAATACTATAAGCAGCAGGTCAACTATATTTGGTGTATGGAATGTATGTAAGGTGTACATGTCTGTCTGGTACATATCGGACCGTGACCTCAATTTTTATGGTTCATTGGTCAATGTTTAGTCTTTGTTTAAAAAATGTGACTTAATTTAATATTGCTTAAATGACTTACTTTCAAATACTATAAGCAGTAGATTAACTATACTTCTCGTATGGAATAATTGTAAAATGTCTTTCAACATTAAATATATGTTCAATAAAACAGGTGAGACATTTCAGCGTGTGCACTCTTGTTTAATACACCTTTGTCAAACCTTTATTGGATTTTTATAAAAAAAATTGGACAGAAGCTTTCATTATGACCAAAAGATAGAATCCAGAGCAAAATTTAGAAAATATTTTTTTTCTTTTTTTTCCGTATTTAACTGATAAATGGCTTTTTTAAAGTTAACATTTAGATCCAGTCAAAGGTTAAAATTGAGGTTCTATTTTCAGTTAACATTTAGATACAGTCTAAGGTTAATATTTTTCAGTCATCAGCAACTTTGTCTTATTGTCCACTTACACGGCAGAACGACCAAAGCTATTTGGAATAAATGCTATTTTTGTTTACCAATTTTCTGAATTTTGCTTATTACCCCCAAAACTATAGTAGATAGGTACACACTATGAATAGCAAAATTGATCAGCAATACAAGATTTATTTTTGACATTCAGTCTTTGATGAGCCTTCTGTTTCGAATAAATTTATTAAGTCATTTAAGCAATATTAAATTAAGTCATTTAAGCAATATGAAAAGGCAATCCCTATATTTATAAGCATGAAATAATTGTTGTAAAATACCAATTTGTATAAAATACCTACAGGTGAAATGTTTATAAAAATCAATCTCTGTGTCTAAACCAAGTTCATATTTAGACCAATTTAAATTGTTAAACATCCTTGTGAAAGTGTTTTTTTTTTCTAATTTCTCTATTGTTGAAGATTACATTTTATATTAATAACTTTTTAAGGTGGAGGTATAAATGAGATCAATATTTCAAGAATTCTACAACAGTCCAAAGCCAGGGAATTTCATTGTTCAGCTAGAACATCAAGACCGTCTTTGATGCAATTCCAAAAAACAGGCATACCAATGGGCACTGCATTATTTCCACCAGAATATAGCACAAAAGTAACAGAAGTGGCAAAAGGTGAACATTTTATTAGTTTGTCAGATAAATGTTTTATGGATATGGAATAATCATGTTCTCTACCCTGTCCTATTTGCCATATGAGCTGTTTTCATCATTTTGCGTCTGTTGTTGTGATCTGTTATAAACTTTTTAAAAAATTCTATGAAACTGCTGGAGTAATTTCAACAACACTTGGAATGAATGATCATAAGGATATCTAGTTTACAGTTAGTGATTTATTGTTCTTGCCAATGAACCAACATTACTGACATTGCTAATAAAAAAACCATAAGAGTCAAATGCAAACAAAATGTCAAATATCTTGCGAAAGAAATTGTGACAGGAGCCAAATACTTTAATATTAAACAAAATTATCAGACAACTCAGGTATAATTGTAATAAAATGGATTTTTTTTCAATTTGTGTTCTGCTTATTATTCATTAGAGAACGTCAAAACAGCAAAATAGATAAGCATCGAAAAACACCAAAAAGAGCCAATAGATATGAACCCCTCCATGAATTAATTTGTAGGAATAGTTGCCTTTACATGACTATTATTATAATGGCCAATTTCTACCATTTACCTAGCTGATACTTTGAAAATTATTATAGATAGAAAGTAAATGTAGGCAACAAAAATGAACAGTAACTTTTACAAGATCACTAATATGAGCAAAACCATCAGACCATTTCTTCTAGGACTTATTGTCCCTTGAAAACTATAATTATAGACAAGAAGTGTAAACAGCAAAAGACATCAGCAAAACGAAATCTAAAGAAATACCTGTCTGGCTTAATCCATCAATTGACTTCTTATATGTGTTATTTTCCTGAAATGATGAATTTTGACAAAATTCAACACTTTTAATAGTCATCTTTAAGGTAACATTAGATAGACAGAAACTGCAAACAACAAAAAAGATCATTATTTTATTGGAACATAAAACTTCACTTCAGAACACCATGTGATTCTTGTCTGCCAATAAAAATCATCGAAACTTATGGAACATCTATGTGGTGCTATTTAATATTTGAAAATAAATAGTTTAGTTGTGAAAAAAATGTGATTACCAGTAAGGTGAACATAAATTTCTAATGTATATTTTTATCAAGTGAGCAAGTAAGGTTCCTAAGGTTTTGCTATTTTTCAAAATTTTTAAAATTTGGTCATTTTACAGTGTTATGTTGTACTCAATCTTATTATATTATTTTCATAAGCACTTTTTCAGGAACACTATATGAACTATTAAACCAAAATCTATTCATAGTGATGCTAATATGTTGCTTAATAGCTCTTGCTTTACAGCTTCATATTTCAGAATGCAGAAGAGCTGGATAATCCATATCTGGTATTCATATGCCTTATGGTCTGAAGTTTCCTTCATTCTTATGTCAGTTGTCTTTTTCATAATTTTCATAATTCAGCAACTGCTTAAAAAACTAGTTTAATTATCAAGTGAATTTCTCACTTATTATTAGTAAGATGTAACTTAATCTACAATATGTTCAATCATGTATGCCAGACAAGGTTAACCTGACGTTTGGAAAATATGGAAAATATGGAACAAAATACTGAGTAACAGGCAAATGATTGCATGAAATTAAAGAAGGATCAGATGGTGAATTTTAAAATTCCTGGTAAAATGATACAAGAGAAGCAATAATTTTAGGCAGGGCTGGAAAGGCTACAACTAATAAGAAACTTTGAAAAGGAAAAATTATCATGCTGATTTTTTACTAAAAAATGGCCATTGTTGAAGATGCAGGTGAGCGACACATGCTCTTTAGAGGCTCTAGTTGGTGTATACAATGATTGTAAGAAGGGCATGTCCAACTGACAGGGTTCTACTGACTTTGGTCTTATTTCCATAGTTCAGTTCATTTATCAATTTGAAGCTTTTTTGGAAATAAGATCTGTGTTTTAGATACCATAGCAACAGGTCAACTATTTTTGATGTATGGATTGATTGTAAGGTGTGCATGTCCATCTGGTAGTGTTTGTCTAACCTTGACCTCATTTTCCTTTTGGTTAGTCGAGGTTAATTTTATGAGGTTAAGTCAGTTTTGCAATTACTATAATCAACTATGTTCATTATGTTTGGTGTATGGAATGATTGCAAGGTAAGCATGTTTGACTGGCATGGTTTATCTGACCTTCACCTGTTTAAATGAATCATTTATAATGTTAAGTTCATGTGATACTTGTAGTTAAACTGCATCATGATCAGGAAGGTATGCCAGACATTCTAGCATGCCAGGCATGTACATTCTTGTTTCATTTGGGAAATAGGATATATATAAAAATAACGAGATATGGTATGATTGCCAATGAGACAACTATCCACCAGAGTTCAAATAAAGTAGATGTACAAGCAAGTATTATAGGCCACCGTACGACCTTCATTAGTGAGAAATAAACCACACCATATAGTCGGCTATAAAAGGCCCAGACATGAAAAATTGTGACAGACATGAACCAACTACAACCATTGAACTACGGTCTCCTTACTTGGTACAGGCACATGAAAAATGTGACAGGGTTATACATATTTGCCAGCGCTCAACCCTCCCCTAACTTGGGGACAAACTAAAAATCAGTTGCACTTGGCCTAACTCTAAGGATAGGCACAAGGCACAAAATAACTAACATTAAAACATAAGACACAAAACACCAAAGTAAGAGTATGTGCATTTACTGAAAGCTAGTTCAATCCCAATTACAACTGATAAATAAATCATGTTCTCCCAGACTAAGGAATTAATCATTAAACATCCAACAGATTTATTGTAAAGACGTCATAAACAGTCTAAGAAACGCATGACCTTGTATGATATGTCCATCTGATAGGGTTCAATTTACCTTGACCTCATTCTCACGGTCCATTTGTCAATGCTATAACTTTTCCAGATGAGGATGAGGTCCTCTTCTCAGATATTTGAATTGGTAGATCAACTTTATTTGCTGTATGGAATGTTTGTAAAGTGTACATGTTCGTATGCCAGAGTTTAACTGACATTCAGCTCGTCTTCTTTTTTCATTTGTTGTGTTTAGTTTTCCTTGTTAGGTCCATTTCGTAGATACTAAAAGCAGAAGTTATCTAAATTAGTGTATCAAATGATTTTGAGGTATACATGCATGTCTGGCAGGGCTCATCTGACCTCAACCTTATTAGTCCCCTACTGACGAAGTCGAAGGGGACTTTAGGTTTGCACTCAGTCTGTCTGTCTGTCTGTCCATTCGTCCATCCGGAAAATCAGTTTTCCACACTTTTTTTCTTCGTTCTTGATGATATTGATTTGATATTTGGTGTATTGTTTTATCATGATAAGTTACAGATCAAGTTCGAATTTTGCTCCGGTCTGACGATTTTGTGCAGAGTTATTGTCCTTGGACTTAGAAAATTCACTCAATATGGTGGCTTATTTCTGACATCGACATAATTTTGGTCGACATAGATTTATCTCGATAAGACATGATATTATCTTGACAAGCCATGATATTATCTCGTTATGTCGACTTTCAAGTTATTTTTATTGTGTTATGTCATGATAAATTATCGCGACATTCCGTAATACATGCTGCAGAATGTCGACATATTTTTCTCGTTACCGTGACTTTTTCTTCGAACCTGCCTGCTCCTGCCATTCACATAAGGTCTTGTCAACATAGAGTTATCGCAACCAGCCATGTTCATTATCATGACAAGTCGACATATATCATGAAAAGTCGCTAACATTTATCTCTATGAATTTCATTTTCTTAAATGTTGCGATAGTTATATTTAGATTATATTTTCGGAACTCCTTGTCCAGAACACTGTGGTTGTACAGACAGACAAACGGTGCAGACTGCGCACGTGTCGAAGCGAGTTCCGAATACGATTTATTTTTAGAGGCTTGATCTATTTTAAGAGGTTGTATATTTGAGCGTGTGATATGTCGACTTGTCATGATAATGAACATGGCAGATCGGGATAACTCTATGTTGACACGACCTTATGTGAATGACAGGAGCAGGCAGGGTCGAAGAAAAGGTCACGGTAACGAGAAAAATATGTCGACATTCTGCAGCATGTATCACGGAATATCGCGATAATTTATCAAGACATATAAAAATAACATGAAAGTCGACATAACGAGATAATATCATGGCTTGTCAAGATAATATCATGTCTTGTCGGGATAAATCTATGTCGACCAAAATTATGTCGATGTCAGAAATAAGCCACCATAGTTTTCCTCACTTTTTTATGCCCCACCTACGATAGCAGAGGGGCATTATGTTTTTCGGTCTGTGCGTCTGTTTGTTCGTCCATCCATCCGACTTTAAAATGCAATGCACCATACTATATATATCTGTCTGTCCGTACGTACGTCCCAAAATTGGTTTCCGTTCTCTAACTTAAGTTTTCCTCAACCAAATGGTATCAAACTTATACACAATGCTTATTACCACAAAACACAGATCAAGTTTGAATTTTGGTGGCGTCACTTTAACTGTTCTAGACTTATGCCCCTTTACCAATGGAAAAATTGCTAAATTTTTCATTTTTTTTCTTACCCTTCCAAAGCACATGAGTTCAACTCAGATATTTGGTTGGACGCATGCTACCTATAATTGAATTACTTTTATTACTTAAGTAATTTTTCTTGTTTTTGCTTGTCTTCAGTCTTTCTCATGTTTTCAGTAGGGTTTTTTCTGCCCATTGATCCCGCTATTTCTTTTAACACTTTGGTAACCGCAATTATTTTTACTTCCATAGAAATAAAAATATTGCAGTTGTTGAATTAAACTATTATTTGGCGAGACACTGGGAGCATTTACACTCTGCAGCGGGTGGGGACCAAGATGGTGAACTGTGGTTGATGTTTATCAATAGTACTGCTTAAGTCGACGCTAGGAGCCCTATTGACCTTGTTGTAGGGTATGAATACTTCGTTCATTGCTGAATACCATCCAGCGACTGTCAAGATGAAGAACAGAAATAAAAGCCCTTTTCATTGTGTAATTGTAATCTTCCTATGTCCATTTTGTATTATTTATGTGTGATTTTGTCCCATACACATTTACTCCATATCCCTTAATTTTTTACTTAATATTGATTTGTCTTTCTAACAAGTCCAATTTACAGAAGGCATATAAGCACGATAAGGTATACTTATATTTATCGTCTGAGGACGCTTATATACTATGTAAATATTGACACATTCGTGTTTACATGATAGTTTAGATTGATATCTTAAAAATGATTTTCGATGTTTTTCGTCATTTTTATTATTAGACGATATTTCATGAATATACAAAACAATTAAATTAATTATGTAACATATCCTACCAATGATTTTGACGCTATAATAAGTTACTGTATACATTCAAAATACTTGCATTTACTTCTTTGATCTCTTTCTTATAATGACAAGAATAATATTCCTAAAAGTAATTAAACAGACTACCTTTTCATAATACAAAACGTATTTAATTTTTTATGTTTTGAATAACATTGAAAATTTCACGTTGCCATCTGTATTCCATTTTAATTTACTTTTTCATATTATGTAACAATTTTTTCAATAATACAACCATGCAATTGTGTATTCAATTATTTATCAACAATAATAAAATTACTCGAAACAATATAAGTTAAATTAGACAGAGTCTCTTCTAAAAAAAATGCGTATTTTTCTTAAAGATGTCGACAGAACCACACTACCTAATTTTGATGTTTAAAGACCTCTTTGGTATAACAGAAATTAATGTATTGCTTAAAACCTAACTAGATATATATAATAATGGATGTATATAGAAAGGAAGTTCACATCATAACAAGGAGAATTCCGAACTAAATAACACCAACCACAATTTGTCTTTGAAGACAGTCAATCTTATAGTTGGCTGAATATACGTTGTATTCATAAATAATGAAGTTCCACTTTCAAATGCTTAGGGACAACAGTAAACATTATTCTAAAATAATGATTTTTAAACCGTTTGACAGTAAAATTATTTGCCAATACTGTATAATTTATTAATTTGATTTACAATAAAAAATGAATTGCCAATACTGTATAATTTATTAATTTGATTTACAATAAAAAATGAATTTAATATAATTTTTTTATAAGACATGTATACCTCGTAATTTACCATATTCAACCAGAGGATGCCCCAAGGTTCAACACGATAAGGACAACAGTAAAATTCCAAGATAAAGTGGATTTTATTGCACCATTTTAAAGCTATAAAATTGGTGAGATCTCTATAATTTCTTAATTTTATATGAGATCTATAATATATGCAATGTATTCGTTTATCTAACTAGTGGTCACAATTTCCCGTAGACAATAACGTTAAAAAAATTTCAATGCTTACTGCTCTCTTTGTGATAGTTGATAAGGCTATCCAGCTGAGCTGTCCGCAATTCTTGTGTATGTTCACGCAAAAATTCGCGTATTTGCCTTAAATCAATGGTTCTGATAAGAAAATAACACTCTGCAAATATTAGACCAATTGGGCAATTATTTACCTTGGTACAGTGTATCCAATTTCATTATATATGGAAAATACATTGCCTTGTATCGTTTCTTTTTGTTGACAAGTATAAGATGCCAATTCACACATGATATTAAAATTTGTAATTTGACACTTCTCGATACATTTTCCGTTAAAGTCACCTATCAGTAAAATTTCATAACCGGAGGTTGCTAGCTTTGAGCAGTTTCAAATAATTTCATACATGAGTATATCGGTTGTTTCCCGATCAATACCATCATTCGGAAAATATGCAATTCCTATAGCAGTTTTGGTATTGCCTATTCTAGACAGAACCCACAAACGCTCATGTTTATCGTCTTTACTATTCAGAACATTATCATCTAGAACAGGGAGGTCTGATTTTAAGCAGATACCTATCCCCCCTTTATCTTTACCTGAGTTCCTGCATTTTCCGATCCATGTATACGTATCATCAAGCTTAGCAGGTTTATCATTAGATTTTAAGAAAGTTTCAACCATGCCAAATATACTTACATTATCCTTAGTAAGATGATTATTTAGTTCATGTATGTTGTTCATGACAGACACCTCGGATGTTTAAAAATTCTATTTTAGAAACTGGCTTAGCTTTGAACTTACCATTACGACCACGTTTATGCGTACGTTTTTTTTTCTTACCAACCTTTGCTTCACATGAATTATCGCCAGTTACGGCGCTCACTTCTTGGCCTATGCCCTAATGCATCTGACAAGCTTTAGCTTTGTGGCCTTCACCATTACACCTGTGACAAATGACAGGAGCCCCATGACGACACACAGATGAAGTGTGATTTTGCTCACCACAATACCAACATAATTTAACATTGACACATTTGAGTGGTTGCTATACCTTTGAGATCTTGATGGTTTGCTGTCACCGAGATAGGGATGCACAAATACATGTCTACCAATCTACCTTGATAACTTGGATCAGTCGATAGACAAGGCGTTCGGTTGTAGACACAGTTTTAATATTAAATAAACAAGGTATCAGGCTTTCTAATATAAAAAGATATTAACTATTGTCCAATTATTTGATGTCGGACCAATGGGGCGTCCAAATACAACCATTTTTTTCAATTTTCATACCTATCTTAATATTTTACCTGAAGTTAAACTTCATAGAAAGTATATCCTGAATTGTACATGTATGACCTTTCTACATGCCAAATTTCAAACAATGTTTAAAGTCTTGTAATGAAATACGACCGTTCGGAAGGCAACTACTACTAAAAATAACCCCAGATATTCTGGAAATCTTAAATAAGCTCGTATACTAGTTCTATGGAGCGGACTAATCCTCAATTTTTAATGCAAAGTCATGGACATGTAAATTTTTGCTCAAAATGGTCTAAATATATTTCTCTTTCACCAAAAGTTTCATTTCTGCAAATTTGTTGGTTAGTTTGAGTAAAAAATGACATCCAAAGCACTATTTTTGTCAATGAAGGGCTACTTGTACATTATAGTGGGCGAATTGGTGGCCTGACACCTGAGTCGTCCGGAACCGGAAAAAGTTCGATCTCTTAGTCTCAATTGAATACAAATGAATTAGAAAAATAATAAAAGTCATTAACTACAGGCAAAACGAAAAGAGGGCCTAACAAGTAATAAATTAATGTAATTTTTATAAATCCTAGACCTGTAATTTTGTGAAAAGTAGGTCATCCGAAACACGAACTCGACTTGTACCTCACCATCATACACACACCAACACATTATAGAAATAAGAAGATGTGGTATGTTTGATAATAAAACAACTAGTCACAGAGACCAAACGACATGGATTGGTTGATTGATTGTTGGTTGACTAACGTCCTGTGGCAAATATTTCATGCATATTCCAGGGCCGTAACTAGCGTCTTTTAAAAGTGAGGCAAAATATATTCGCCGAGCGAAGCCAATTTCGGCGAGGGGTCTGGGCCGCTCAAGGCCCCCAGAAACTCTGGAAAAAATGACGCAAAATTGTGCTTCTCAGACCCGTTCTTAATCTGAAACGCAAGTTTTGTTTTAATTATGTTTTCGACGATATTCTGGTCTCAAAGCAAAATATGAAGATTGAATCTACGTAACGGCAAATTCAACATTTTTTTCATAACAAGAGAACAGTGAAAGTGACGCCATCAAAATTCGAGCATGATCTGTGTTTGGTGGTAATATGCATTGTGTATAAATTTCATATCCTTTGATTGAGGTCATGAAAGTAAGATTGCTGAAACGGCAAATTCGGCAGTTTTTTTTTTTGTAGAGGAACATTACTTAAGAACGGCAAAAGTGACGCCACCCAAATTCGAATTTGATATGTGTTTGGTGACAATAAGTATGGTGTATATGTTTCATAACATTTGGATGAGGCAAACTAACGGAAACCAATTTAGGGACGTACGGAAAAACGTACAGACAGACGCACGGACGGACAAGGGTAAAACCAAATGACCTCGTCGCCTAGCGGCCGAGGCTTAAAAAATAAGGAGATGTTGTATAATGGCCAATGAGATAACTATCCAGCAGAGTTTAAATGATGTGGATGTAAGCAATTATAGTCACTGTATGGCCTTTAACAATGAGCATAACCTACATCGTATTGTAACGTTTATGGGTCATCGTAAATTCCCCTTTTTCTATTTTTAAATATTATATATAACTTGTTGTACTTTAAATTTCATTTTGTTCGTATTTCCATGTTTGACTTAAATATTTACAACTTTACATTGGATATATTTCTTTTCGGTTTGAGAGTCAAACATTTTTAAATCATCAATTTACGTTTCCGTTCCAAAATAAATAAAATGAATTGTACACTAGCTAGATATTTTATGAATTCAGGTTTATAAAGAAATGGGGTTCATTTTGATAGCGATATTTAGAAAGATGGTTAATTCGAGGGATATTTTAGAGTAACGGTCGTCAGTCTTCGGAATTGTTCGTGCCTTACTCTGAAATGGAATTTTGTATTGTCGCATGTTTTCTTTAAGGTCTTGAACTGGTCAATGATATTGAAAAATGAGTTTCAGACATTGCTCTGGTTGGACCGAAAATTAAACGGGAATAGATTGAATACGATGTTTTTTTTTTTTTACTGGATTGATTTTGTTCCCTAGTATATACATGGAATTACGAGGTTCATGTTCTAGTCTAACAAAGTCGGTGGGAACCGGTGGGTATATTTATTTTATCTCGGAAGGCGGGACGTCATGAACTTGATTGATTGAGGTTAGTTTTTGTTGGGGACAATTAGTGTACAGCTCTTCATATTTTAAGTAAACGGACACCTCTAAAATTCTAGTATCTATTATTTTATCAATTAAATAGCACTAAGGCCAAACCCTTCCTAGAATTGGTTAACTTTTTATTGATATTTTTCACCGCAAATGCATCGTTTTATCCCAAAAGGGGAAGTTCGAAAATGTATTGAAATTCTAAAGAATTTAAAATTTCACATAGAGATACCGCGATATTTATGTATTTCTTGTCTTTGTCTATTAAATATGAAACTGTTTTATGAATCTTGGTTATGTTATATGAGCAAATGCATTGCTAGGCAAAATC